>OZ026814.1:5896462-6261070 GCA_964023185.1 Macaria liturata | reverse complement strand
TATCCTAGCCGTATATAACTCGTATAGCAAGGTTCAAAATATCAAAAAACCGTAACCTTCATAGAATATTTCAGAATCATGCTTAAAATGCAAAAGATAAACTTTAAAACTTAAAAAAGGTCCTTAAAACATTTTTGCTTGTAATCATGTGTTTTCTGTATATTATAAATGAATAAAATAATGAATGGTGCAAGATGTGTCTGTAAGGCCCTTCGTACACAAGGCTACGCAAATCTTGGATGCTAATGTTGTATACTACTTTAGTATCGAGTAGCGCACGGTCCGTACACACGGCACTGAATCGCAAGACGTGAATTGCTTATTCAGCCAATTAGGATATTTCTCCACCTCAGAAACAAATTTAATATTCAATAACTGCTCCGCCATCTTGAAAATCGGTGCTACTTATGTGGCGACGATCTCTGCAGGCAGGTAGCGCACGACGTAGGCGCGACGCGGGTCGCGGGACGAATGTCGGCGACGCAACTAGTGTACGAGCCTCAATGAATTTGTAGGGCGGTAGTCGCTTGGAGACTAAAATCGTCGAGTATTGAAGATTTGCGTAGCCTTGTGTACGAAGGGCCTAACCGGGGTGTATATTTCCAGGTACGAGGTGTCGTCGGGCGCACAGTTCCGCTACCTGTGCGGGCGCGTGGCGGTGTGCAGCGGCGCCGCGCGAGCCAACACCCTGGCGCCGCACGTCGCGCGCCACGCGCTGCACTCGCTGCAGCAGCTGCAGCGCGCCGCCAGCCTGCTGCAGCAACATGGTATGTATCACAAACGAAACTTTCAGAAGACTTGAAAACCTCCTTTTTTGTAGTCGGTTAATCCTTTTATTTGAAATTACGCTTGAACTATTGTATTAAATTCTATGTATATTGTATTCCAGCGTCCCCCACGGCCCCGCCCTCAGTGCTGATAGTGGGCTCCGGAGTGTCTGCGGCGGACGCGGCGTGGCTGTCCCTGCGGCGCGGGCTGCACGCGCGGCACGTGCACCGCACGCCGGCGCGCGCGCTGCACGCCCTGCCGCGCGACCAGTACCCCGACTATACACAGGTAGCTAATACAATTGGGGATGATGAATTTGAGATGTTCTTCCTTACTCTCTTTTTGGAATGAGAGGAACAGACAAAACAGAAAAAACGCTATATAACGCTCTATTAGCTCTAAGATTACATTTAGTCAAAATTTGCTTGACCTAGTTACTGTTCGCTTCGCTTGCACTTCTATCAAAGAAATTCCTCCACCCACTTACGAATATTCATTCACAGTACATATATCTCTTCATAGATATAGAAAACAACTAAAATATCTATCTTCTCTCAATTCCAGATATACAACATGATGTGCGACGGTGCATCAGGCCAGCACCACAACTACACCTCGTACCCCTCCCACATCATCGTAGACGTGACTCCGGAACCATCAGACCTCAACCTCAACGCAGAGGACATCGAGGAATACAACCTCAACCTCAAACGAGTGAAACTCCTCGACCTCACAACCAACCAAACCTCAGAAGTACTCGTGAACCTCATCGGTGTCTTCATCGGATCCAAACCGGATCTCAACTTCTTACAAACCAACTTCAGCCTCGACTGCATCGATGTAACAGACAAAACCTGCCAGAAATGCCTCGAAGAGAAAGCCAAGAGAAAAATAGAAGAGAAGTGCTTCCTAAAGAACCATTGGACATACTTCAAATCGGTGCTTGGACAGAGTCTGCAAAGCTGCAAGTCGAAATACTTGAGCCTTGACGAGAAATGTATTTGTGATGACAATTATAAGACATGTGATATGAAAACCATTCCATCAGACTGCCAGTGCGATACTGATCCGTATGTCAACGGGATAGGGTTCGGAGTGGATCCGGACAAGCCAGTCGATTCAAGGAACCCGGTGGCAGTTGATAAGAGTACGCATGAAATGTTGAACGCTCCTAAAGGAATGTATGCTTTGGGACCTTTAACTAACGATAACTTTATGAGATTCATTCCAGGAGGTGCGTTAGCTGCTGTCGCTCACATGCACAAGGATACATGACTTGCCTATATAACATGACCTATAACTTTATATGAGCAAAAGTAACAACTTTGGTGTCGAGTCTTCAAAGTAAAGTAAAGCCCTAGGGACGTCTGACGTGGCTTAATGACTGGTTGCAAGAAAATATGTGAGTGGTGAAGTTTTGTGTTGACAGGTCAAACTGCCCTAAGGGTCTCTGATATGGCTTAACAACATCTGTAGTATGAATAATAAAATAGTCTACAATGAATCATGTTGTCTGACTCACAGAAGCGCTCAGATGTAAATGTCACTTATTGGTCACCCATAAAAAAACTGACAGGCAAATAACTTTGCTAATCTTGTATGAATACTTCAAAAAGCTGAGGTACGAGCGTTTCTAAATTTTAACCTAACCTGACCTATATGTGATCACAATACTTATGTTTTTATAATAAATTATTTTTATACCCTAGTTTTTGGAATTTTATTGTTTAATCCCCTACATAGGTATACAGAAAACGTGGATTAAATAAAAAAACAATATACATAGAAAGTATATATTATTTTGATTACATATTTTGCTTAAAGCTTAGTAACACCTAGGTTAAATTCATTAGACATTAATAAAATAAATGGCACATAGGAGAATGTTATTTTGTACAAAGTACATAGATTCTAGAGAAACACATATGTAAGTACTTACTAAAATGCCAAACTATATAATATATTTTAAAAAATATAGCAATAAATTAAAACTAGGGGGGTTAGTTTTACCAATAGATAAAACATTAGTATATAAAATTATTCTCGACATAAATTGTTAATGCTACAACCTTAATTCAGCACCTAACTTAATCAAACGTCAGCTTTTTTTAAATAAATACATAAATAAAATCATTACATCTTATTTCTACCAGAAGATGTTTTTGCGCCCAGACACCATAAAAATCCACCAATCAAATAAGCCCAAAATGACATAATACAACTAAACACATCATTTTGGACTTACTTCATTGGCTGATTTGTATACAAACCGTTCAATTACGTCATTACATTTTAAACCTAGTTAGCTTTTTAATTGAGAATACACATAATATCCACTTATTTACTAAATATCTACTTCCAATAACATATTTGAGATTATCTTGATTCAGTATAAAAATATAGAGATTATATATTTTGTATGAAAATATTATTCCATTTGTGCTACTCCGGATTTTAATATTTGGTACAGTATTTGTATACTACAGGGTCCTTAGGCCATTCTAAATACATATGTAACTATTATACTATCATTTCAAATAGATATCATTACTTATATAATACAAGTAGGTATACATTCATTTTAAGTCTAGTTCTAAACATAATAATACATAATATATTATAAACATATACTTAAACCTAATTTAGAATTTCAATTTCAATGGCCATAAGAACTTGCTTTTGCAGTTTTTATTCTTACACTAAGATACTTGTAGTATCAATCATGATCTATTATAATTATACTTATTTATATATTGTATGGTATACCATAAGTATACATTATTTTGTGTGAATCTTATTATTTTTACTTGTTTTGATCTGGGATGAAACTATGTATGTAATTTCATTCATTTATCAATACAGGTACATAAAAATAAATAAATATTTCAGGACATATCACACAGCGCCATCCAGTCCCATACTAAGCTTACGCTTGTATCATGGGTACTAGATAACGGATATTATACATATATACTTTTCTTTTGTAAATACATACTTTATTATACATAAAAGTATACTTATAATAGTCAAATATAGTATTATACAAATAAAATGTCAATTCAATACACAAAATATAAATAAACATGAGTACAAAATGGCATAATCTCAGTAGGTATTCAAAATCAGAGAATGTATATGTATCTTCTGTGGAAAGATCGGATTTAAGAAATAATACATTGTTTTATTATTATGTTTTTACTCCTGTGTGTTCTTCTGTTAAATCTGTCACAATAAATGTTTTCTTTCTTTCTTTCTTTTATCCCAGATCTAAGTGTTAAAAAATACAAGTATATTAATTTGTTTGTCCCTTCTTCTCAAACACCTGATCTATTGTGGAAGAAATTCAGGATGGTGATTGAATTAGCCCTGAATAGTTGTAGGCTTCAATTTTAATTTCTACCACAACAGTCCGGCCATAGCCACAAATAGACTAAAACTTTTGCCTTTAAGAACAGTGTGATATGGATACAAAATACAATTCATGATATGGTTAAAACTTATTGTAATACACATAAACTTACCTTAAAATCAATTTATTAAATGCAAACAGATCAGGCAGCAAAAATCTTCGGGCTTAATTTATGACACAAAATACAAATGAGTCATAAATTAACTCTTTGATGGAAGGTGGAGTATGATTATCATAGAATGTGGCTGCCAAAGTACATATACTCATAACAACAGAAGTTGTTCAGCTAAATATATTATTTGGCTCAGATCACACATTAGTTATAAGTAGTTAAGTATACTCTACATAACAAACATTTTACACTCATAACAAATATTTAGTCCAAGTTTAAACATTCCAAGGCTTCGCCTCAGATAACAATGTTAAAGCCACACCATCACACAACACTTTTAGTTGGTTAGGTACAGATACATAAGTCTGTTAATTTAGAAAGAACATCTGTATCAGGGAATAAATCAGCACATGCCAGAATATATGCAGTGCACACGCTAATAAGAACAGTATACCTATACTGAACCAATATAAACATCATTCCACCGGAGCCATCGGTTCTGCATCGGCGTCAAACATCTTCTGTATCAAGTCCTGCAGCTCCTCTAACAGACCTCGAGGCAGATCTAGGTCTATAGCCAAGTCTGGGAAAGGGATTCTTTCCGCTATAAATAGTAGTGTTGTGTCGCGTAATGTACGCACGCCTATAGTGATGTTCCAGTTGGTTCTATACATCATACCGCCGATGTTGGTGGGCGCGCGGAATATCTGCTTGTTATTGATGCCATAGTGCTCGCCTGTGGCCGGGTCTGTGAACTCCCACGGGTGAGTAATGAAGGTATTGACATCGTAGCTAGTGTTGGGTTTCAGACGCACGTAGTGACGACGGTAGCCCTGGAAATCTCGCCACCAAATGTCAACAGGACGCTTTGTCCTGTTCGAGAAGCGTAGGAATGCTCGGCGATTGGATTCTGTGGATTTTACAACAACGCGCTCCCCTTGCTCGTTGACCTCATAAATGAGCTCGTCGTTGATAGCCATTTCGGAAGTTTATGACCCTGTTTCCAGATAAGATAAAACACAATGTTTATAATAATTACACTACGAGATATGTTAAATATTTGGCGTTGTTACGAAATATTTTACAGCACCTCTATGGAGTGGTATAGATAGATAAATATTATTTTCAATATAATCACCTGTTGCGCAACTTTGATTTTCGCAGAAAAATACGGATTAACGCTGTTAAGTTGTCAGTATTCAAAACCACTTCCGCAGATTTGTCAACACGATGGCTGTTTGTGTCGCAGTAATTGGAAAAGATGTAAGTTTTACTACGTCTTTTACACTGCACAAGTTATTTGCATGAAATATTTGATCTCTTGACTACATTTTAGACAACTAGACACGTTTTAAAACAAATATTTTTACAATGTTTTCCACGTATACAGCGACTTTTTATTGATTATCAAAATAATGTAATGACGTCATTTGTTCCGTTAAGTTGTCGGTTTGTTGTTTGACAAGATTAAACCTAAGTGTGAGCAATATAATAAATTTTCCCGATAAGTCGGGTAAAGTTTAATTCAATGTACATTCTAATTAAAATGTATTTTTGCAGAATTCTCCATTGTACATTGGCGGAGTCGGCAATGACACTAGTACAGACAATGAATTGTCTCGTCAATGGTTAGTTCATACAGCATTAGATGCTTTGGAAGAGCGACTAGCTTCTACCAACTCAAATAATGCAGGAACTAACTCAAATGCAGCGCGCACAGATTTGCGAGATTTATATCTCGGGCTACTTTACTCTACTGATACTCATAAGATGTAAGTTGAACAGTTTTAAAACTTGAATGTGATAATCTCTCTTATAATATTTATGTGTTATTCAAGAAGTCGGACCTCAATCTATCTGCTTACCAAATTTCACTCAAAGCAGTTAAACCTTTAGAATGAGAAGAACTAACAACATACATACCGTTCGTTGTTGCTGATATTAGCAATAATTTTGTGGTTTAGGATGGGGCTATCCAAAAAGAAAATTATATTTCACGTGATTATCTGTTATCTTCCAGTTACGGCTACGTGACAAACACTCGCATCAAGCTGGTGTTAGTAACAAGCTCCACATCTCCTAGTGGCAGTAACATCCGCGATGCAGAAGTCAGGACAGCACTACGTCGTCTACATGCTTTGTATGCCGACGCCATTTGCAATCCATTCCATTTGCCAGGGGATCAGATTTCTTCGCCGTAAGTTTATGTTTATTTTATTATCTGTTTTGGTTTTGATTGGCATACAAGTTAACTTTTAAACAAAATGGTTTTTTGTTATACCCAGTATATGTACATATAACTTGGGTAAATTTATAAGGGTGCACAAATTGGAACATTTGTGATTACACTATAGACTATTCTCTTGCTAAACCGTAATTGATGTAATTGCTTTAGATTATATCAAAATAATATATAACTATTATTTGTGTTACAGGAAATTTGACAAGCAAGTTAAAAATATAATGATGAACAATGTATGAAGTTTCATCTGGATATGCGTTTCGGAAGACTCATTGTTCATACTTCGTCGAAAAGCAGCCATTAGTAAATGGAATAAGGACGTTACTTGTATAAACATAAAGCGAAATTATATAACTGTCTTGTTATGCTAGCACGTACTCAATTTTGAATATTTATTATGTTTTTAGCATGTGTAATAAAAATATGAATTACCAACAACATATTGTTACTATTTATAATGTATTTTGATTAAGCAATAATATTATAAGTTTATAGAAGCGATTTACAGAGTTGCATCGATCACTATAATGAACTTGGTAAGTACCGGAAAATCGCTCACACTCAAAAGAGATATTGAAACGTTGGCGGTTTTTTGATCAAGTTATGTTTTTTTTTACTTGGGATAGGTTTACGTTTGACTACAGCCTGCCTGATGTTAAGCATTGCTGCAGGCTAGGGTGTAACACGCTTACCTAGAACTTAGAAGATACCTATTAAGTCTAGATTTGTATTAGACTGTGATTAAGGTATTTTTACTATCGTACTAGTAATACTTTACACTTCCGGCCCAAATAACTGTCAACGTCAAAAGAATTGGACTGTCAAAGTCATATTCGTATAATTTGCAGTATTTCTTTCTCTTTCTTTCATTGAATTGAAATCAAGCTGTTCTCCGGTTCAGCGCTGAGCAATTTTTGAACTGAAAGTTGTTTATCTCGACCGGGAAATCGCAACAAAATGGTAAGAAACTTTCTGTCCATCGTCTAAAACCTTAATAATCGAATTCTAGCCAATTTCTCTACAATCGGATAATGAGTATTTTATAGGTTAGGTTGCCTACACGTGTCTTACTTGTTTCCCTTTAAAATGGCTTCTCATTCCTAATATCTTATTCTGAAACTGCTGAAAATACGTTAATGTTGCTGTTCTGCACTGTAACTGCTGCAAAAATTGTGAATTTTACCGGGTAACTTTTGGCGCGTGAGTCACTCCGGTCTCACTCCAATTGTGGCGCTCTATGTCTAAGATATGCTTATGGTTTATCATTGAAAATACACTGGAACAGTAATATATTTGCCATAACGCGTAAAAGGTCAGTAAAAGTTGCGATCTGCGCTTATATTACAGCAAGAGCACATCATTCTATCCTCTATTGATATCTACACCAACCAAACTACAGTTTAGATTCCATCATCATTATCCTTATTCACTGCTAGGAATTAGGCCTGTCATTGCATGAACCAGCTACACCAACATTGTGCAGAGATCTTATAAGTACCTACTTATGCTTTATATCCTGTAAATGTGTATTCCAGGCAGCCGCAGCAGTGTCAGGCAAGCCCGACATGGAGAAGCCCCAAGCGGAGGTGTCCCCCATCCACCGCATCCGCATCACGCTGACCTCCCGCAACGTGCGCTCGCTCGAGAAGGTCTGCGCTGACCTCATCAACGGAGCCAAGAAGCAGAAGCTGAGGGTTAAGGTGAGATCTTTTATACATGTATATTTGAACTTGACTTTTAGATAACATTCTTTATATTGATAATCATTGGAAACACCTCGAAAGCAACTGGAAATTTGACTTGGAAACTTGTATCATTGGTATTGACATTAGGTTTAGGGTGTCAAGAGTTTATCAAGCCGCCCTAAGGGCCTCTGACATGGCTTAACAACTGCCATATGTTTACAAACAGCCGGGACCTACAGTTTAACATGTCATCTGACCCACGGAAGATCACATTGGGTGTTTAATAGAGGAATAAGATGTGATAAGTATTTAATCATTCCATCACTTATGTTTCAATCATTTTAATATTGAATAGCAGGATTCAAACCTGTACCTATCTAGGACACCTTGTCAGGAAACACCCAGCATATATAAATCTGCTATCAACTGCTTGGATTGAAAGCTTGGAAAAACGTGAATTTCCTGTTTAGCTCGGACTCTACCTCTTTCATTTGCATAGTTATAAATAACTGACAAATATTACATACGCCATAATGAAAACTCGGCACCCTGATGGTGTTGTGTTTATATTGCGGCGTTAGAGCACCACTCTTCAAAGTGTGATGCAAAGGCTATCCTTTGTGTCTCTCATGGGGGAGTAACACTTTTTATTATTACAAACTTTACTTGTGTAATAGAGATGAATCTTGTTTATTATTATTGCAAATATTTAGTCATTTCATTTAGAATATGAATATAATACCATTAAATACTAACAAGACATGTTATATTATTTCCAGGGCCCCGTCCGCATGCCCACCAAGATTCTCCGCATCACCACCCGTAAGACTCCCTGTGGTGAAGGTTCCAAGACCTGGGACAGGTATATGCCACCTTTTACCATAAAATTTTAACAGTCGCACATAAGCTAAGTGTAAAGCTTATGTGTGGCTGCAGCCCACCTGATGTTAAGTACTGCTGTAGTGATATGTAGCATATTCATGCCCAAATTGACTCACCCTCACTCCTGTCTTGTATCAACATCAACATTAATATAAACCCTAATTCTCGCAGACCCCAAAATATATTCTCTCTCAGTACTTATAAAAATAATACATCTTTATACAACCCATTAGTTAGAATGTGTCGCCAATACAATGGTCTCCTAGAGAACCACCATCAGTCACTGGATGTATTTAATTGTGTGTTATCCACATCCAAGCGTAATGTTCTAGCTATTTTAATGCAAAGCTCTGTATGATCACTAATTGTAAGATAAAATTTAGTCTGTAATTATGTTGTCCTTGTTTATCGTTGTTGTTTGGGGGCCGTCCATTAATCACGTGATGTTTTTTTTGGCATTTTTTAACCCCCCCTCCCCCGTGGTGATACATGGTGAGGTTTAAGACTAATATATATCACGTGTATTTTAAAAATACCTACAAAGAATCTTAATTTTCTACTTTTATTGAAATTAAATAATACAATATTGCCTAGAGGTAAGCAGAAAAATTACAGGACTTGCAGATTGTTTTTGTTTTTCGGTTGAATATCGCGCGTTAGTCGAAAAAATAAATACACGTGATATGTTACTACACCCCCCTCCCCCCTCGTGATCTTTCGTGACTTTATTATGGACCCCTCCCCCCCCCTTTAGAGCCTCACGTGATTAATGGACGGCCCCTTGTGTGTTTGTCTAACTTAGGTTTTTGAAATTATTAATTACATTTATGTTGTTCAAGCTGTGTACACATATCTTAGGAATTTGTTCTGGATCAAAACCAGCTTTGAATGTATACTTGGCTTATTTGGGAACACATTCTGTTTTGTGTACCATTATAAATAAATAAATAAATATTTGCCTAGAAGATATCTAGTTACTCTGGATTTGAAGGCCTGTTAACTAGAAAGTAAGAGGCCCTGGTTTTCCAGATTGATCAAAGTTTGGCTGTCCATACTATGTTTATAGAAGCAAATTACAACATAGTTGTAATGATACAGGCTTTTTTGAGCCCCTGTGATTTGTCAAAGAAAATATTGCTAAAAAGTGAGCCAAATGATTAATCAAACAACCCATACCATAAGCCCCAAATTCTTTATAATCTATCCTTATGTATCATACCATATGGCTTGTCTTAACAGTTAGATTCCGTACAAATGGCTGAATGGAATTAGATAAAATTAGGTGTGGCTATTTTTTTCGAGTTTAACACATAATAACACCTCTTTTTGCTTTGCAGATTCCAGATGCGCATCCACAAGCGTGTGATCGACCTGCACTCCCCCTCGGAGATCGTGAAGCAGATCACGTCCATCAACATCGAGCCCGGCGTGGAGGTGGAGGTTACCATCGCCGACGCATGAGCACAGCCGCCAATATAGACCTATTTAACTAGCACCGACTTTTATTGTGTACCTTATTGAGCAGATACTATATACTACTATACTCAGGCAATACTTTGCGAAATTCCAATGCAGATGAAACTCTGCAAAAACCGCTGTGACTGCTCCTTACGAGCTTCTAACAACAAGCAAAAGGTAAAGAACAGTCACACTGGAAAAACCCTAAAATGTTTTTAGACCTTGTTCAGTTTAGTATCTGGCAGGATATAGGTATAATAAGAATCCTCTCCACGTCATGTTATTCGTTACTGATAGTTGTGTCTCTCCGCAATCATAAGAATTTAACAGTCAATTGACCGAATTAAAAATTTTGTTTAGATTCCTATTTTAAGCTAGCAGAGTGATGAATGCGGAAGGGGGCTTACCTCCTGCAATGGGTTCTGATGACGATGTACTGGCGTGTTATCCTAGATAATCTTAATTCTAATCCCATTTGTAATCAAATCTGTAAAGTTCGATCAGTAATTACGCTCCCTAACTCGTGCCTTGTGAATATTCTGCTTTAGTAGAATGTACATCAGGGTAAGAAGATAGCTCATAGTAGAGTAGACAACTAGTGCCAAGAGTTTTCAAATTTCATAAATGCATTCTTCAAAATATAGGTAGGTAGGTAGTATGACAAATAGATAGGGTTAATGTAAGTAGGTATTTTCAGATGTTTTTGGCCTTTTTTTTCAATTACTTATGTAATGTAAATTTTAGGAAGAACTATAATTTTTAGGTAGGTACAATTGTCATCAAGTTTATTGCTATTTACCTTGATGTTCATATAAAATGTCGAAAACTGCGTGCAAACAATTTGGGGCAATCAAATGCTATATTTCTTTATCAGAACCACAAATGGGTTAGATAATCTTGCAAGAACCAATTCGAAAAGAAGTAGGTAAATCGCTCACGCAACTCTTTCTTAATAATATTGCAAACGATACAGTTTTGTATGGGCCCCATACAAAACTGTATCGTTTGCTTAGGCTGCTGTATCTTGACCCCATACTATGGGGTAAGTTTATTTTTAAACAGGCTTCAATACAGGAGGAGGTTCCCAATTCGACTGAATATTTCTTTTCTTTTTATTGATAAAGTAACAATCTACAAAAGTGTGACAATAAAGAATAATATCGGTTAAATAACCTACGTACCTAGAATATAAAAATCAGAATTAATATCATAGTTATTTATTCTGTGATGGATATAGGTATAGTAAGTGCAAGGAGAGCTAATCTGTCCACGAATTTATCTCTTTAAGTACCTACCTAAATTAGAGAATACAATTTTAGAGCGCACAAAGTGCACGTTGAAGCCAAAAATACATGTAACATTATATAGTCAACTCAACGTGAGCCGTACCCGAATCTAATTAGTTTAGTTAGGTACCTATGTATTAATAATAATTTTCTATTTATGAAATAGAAAATAATTATAAGTATGTATGCGGAAAAAAATTGTTTAGCGCAATTCGGAACGTACAATGAACGGAGCGCACACATAGAACCGTAGAGAGAGTATCATAGAACGAACGAAGTCAAAATTCGATAATACAACGACACAGATAATACCGCGCCGCCTCTCCAGTGCGCAACGAGGTGTTCGGTCTGCGCTACGTTTCTTTTTTCTCTATTTTTGCATAAAAAATGCCCTCTTGTGTAGTCAAAGGTTGTAAAAACAATTCCCAAAAACAAAAAAGAAGCGATGGGATGTCTTTTCACAGGTAATATGAACAATTTTCTTAAATTTCAATTAGATTCTTGTAATTTTATAACATGGAAGTTGGAGAGTGTTGCAAGGTTTACATTTCAATATTTTACCCTAAATATATAGGAAAGTTTATAATGAAGAAAATAAATAAAAACTGTGAATATTTCTTGCTGATAATTAGTTAGTTAGTCCTGGTGTACGTTACTTAAGTGTACTGTTTTTACTTTAAAAGCGATATTTTTCAGTTTGTGTTTGTTCCTAATGTGATAAATATTAAATGAAAATGTACATTTTTATATAAATGGTAATAAAAACTATAACTTAACTACATTCATTGTTGATCTTGTGCAAAATTTGCTTGTGTTTTTTTTATCAGATTTCCTTTGGAAGCAGATATACGGAGCGAATGGATCGCCATCGTTCGTAAAAACCGACTCGACAATACTTGGCGGCCTTCAAACTTTTGTATCATTTGTTCTGAACATTTCTCTGAAGAAGATATGTATTTTACTAAACAAGGGCGTCGATGTATAAAGAAAGAAGCAAAGCCAACTCTGAAACTTAGGAATTATTCAGGTAAAGAACCACATTTTACGACAGTTGATGTCAGCTCAGTTATAGAGGATGAAAAAGAAAATGGTAAAGATGACACAGTAAAAAATGGCAGTATTAAAAAAGAGGATACTATAGAAGACGTTGATTCAAGTAATAAAAATAACAGTGAGCATACAACCGATAACGCACCTCTTAAGAAAAAATCCATAAAACAAGAAACTGTAAAGAAGAAACGTATTAAAGAAGAAAGTGAGGACGAAGAAAAAAGTTTATTAATTTACAAAGAAAAATCGCCAGCAAAAAAAGAATCGAAACGTAAGAAATCCATAATTGATTCAGATATTGAAGATTCTGATTCTGACTTAGCTAATTATGGTAGGGATCGAGAAAAAGCAAGTTTGAAAAGAAAACTTAACAAAGAAAAAAATTTAAGAGCTAGTGCAAAAAAGAAGTTGAAAATTATGCAGCAGAAAGTTCGTCGGTTGACTAGAAGAAATGCAATGTTGAAGAGAACCGTACTGAAGTTAAAATATAACAAAAGTTTAGAAAATAATGATGACGATACAAAGGAACTTAAGCTTCTAGAACAAGATGATTCCAACTTTGAAGCAGATGAGTAATTTTGTTATACTTACCTAATACATATTATCATCGGTTTCTTATCTTTATTAAGTACTTTATCAGTACATAAGTAAATGCATTTATTGTTTATAGTCGAATATTATATTAGTCATAGATTAATGTAAATATATTTATTAGATCAAGCACTTTGTCAGCGCAATGAAAATAAAAAAAAATACAAAATAATGTTAAAAGTTTTATTTCCCAACCTGGCAACATTGAACGGTAGCGCGTCGCGTCGTGTATTGTGTGAAGTTGGCTTCGTAGCTGCGATAGAATGTCGTTCCCGTTTACCAACATCTCCGTGGTGGGCTTGGCAGTGGCGCCACTTTCAAAAAGAGTTTACGCAAGTTTTAATACTTCTTGCTTGATCTTGTTAGACAGACTCGAGAAAGAATTTGATATTCATTATTTTGTAGTGTGAGAAATAAATATATTATTGTATGAATGGACCTAATAAAGCTGTCTCTTTTTTCCATAGGACCTAATATTATTCTTTTATGGGTAATATTTTAGCAATAATTTGGAGAAATGGCGCTTTTTCACGGCAGTTACGTAATGCTTTCGTGTTAGCCATTTTTTTTATTTGCCATAATGTTACGAGTTCATGCTATGCTTGTTATTGTTTTAGAAAGTTATGATTAATAGGTGGCAGACCATTCATCTTGATCGTAGATTCTTTTCAAGATAGAGCTTTTGTAAGTAAAAATGTGATGTTTATTGAGTAGGTAAATTATTTGTAACCAAAACTAATACCTACAAAGAATTACCTTGATAATCTAGCTAGGAGTGTTTTCTAATCTAGGTGAAAATACACCTTCTGGGAAAGCGTTTAAAATCCTAGACTAGTTTTGGGCTGTCAATCGCGAATCTATACTTACCAAGCAAAGAAACTAAATTGAGTCTGTACCTACATATATTTAATGTGATGGTGTAAAGATTATATGTATGTGTTATAGATAATCATAGGTGTCAGTCAACTTTGGTAAATAAATACCTACTAATTTTCAATCAGGCCTTAGCGCTGTTTGAAAATTCTCGACACCAGAGTTAGCTACTCTCATACGAATTCACTTTTAATTGGACTCTTCGCCAAGTGATTTCCTAATATTTCTTTGTCAATTAACTAGTAAGTATTTTTTTAAGCAACGACACACCTCTCATTATTTCATCAAGATAGTTCAAGCAATTTATTTGAGCTGCAATTATTTGGCGCCTTCCACCCACGGTGACTGTGGAACTAATGGATTATGGATTGAGTTGAAAAGTAGGTTGTATGTAGGTTCGAATAAAATTAACAGTGTGAATGAGTATTTGTATAATCTATGGTTTAAAATCTAAATCAATTTGAAAATCTAGAAACGTTATTTTTATTTCGTCTCAGCGCAAGGATTTTTTATTTCATCCCTCTCTTTCCCTCTCAGCGTAAGTAGCTTTTGTATCTAGTACCTATCCATAACTCCTATAGTTCAAGTTTTTTTACAAACATACGCATAATAATTAACATAAGTACAAACTTTCGCCTTTATAATATTAGTTTGATAAAGATACAAGATACGCGCGTCTAGAAGGAAGCTTGTGATAGATACGGTGGTACCTACCTAGGTATACTTACCTTCTTAGGTAGATTATTATCATAATGAACTAGCAAGTCATCTTCACACCACACACACGCCCACAAAGTTGCTTGTGCGGATGTCGAATTAATCTTGCCCATTTTATCTATAATTATTGTAGTTTTGAACTTCTAAATCTAGTTTTTCATTATGAATTTCAACTTCATGTCCGACCACAATAACCCTGAAACACTACGCCTACTAAAATCCTTGCATACAAACGAAATTTCATCATATTAAAAACATGTAGGATATACTTAGCTCCCAAAAATGACTTAGTAAGTAGACCTTTACACGTGCCTGCTTCATTCATGTATCCCTCAGGATGAAGTTAGCAAGGCCGCCGCCATCTTGGATCACGGCCGCATAGATCTGTACCAAGGAGTTTGCATTGTCTGAAAGAAATCGACCGTGGTGCCGCTTGGTGACGGATTTATTTTTATTTAGGACACCTATGGGTAGTGGATATGAATGAGAGTAATTATGCTGTATGGAAATTGTTCTATAGAGTTTATTTTAAGGTGTGGTCTAATAATTCGGAAACCATGGACCACAGCGTCAGAGTTGAGTCTTGTCTAATCATGCTTTTATCATCACCTTGTTCAGTTGAAATTATTCATAAACGGCTGGAAAGGATGAAACAGTCTGCTTCAGACCCAACAATTTCTTGTGTCATCTAAGCTAAGAATGTGCCCCGATATAAATAAATCATGCCTCTTTGCCAGACCACGTTGACAGCAGTAAATACTTACCTAGGCTAGGCTAACATCAGGCGGGCTATATAGTCAAACGCGAACTGATAAAACTTCAGTTCTCTGTGGCAGAAACAACTTCTTAAATATATGAACAATATACTTACTTAATATTTAATGTTAGAACCTGTCATAAAACCAATACCGCAAAGTCCTGCAGTGTCCAGGATATCTGCAATGCCGCAGTGAGTTTAAAATGTGTTGGCATCCGTCCCAGGATCGTTAGAGGACTTTTAGTGCTCATACGATATTGCTAAACTGGTTCTATTCTAAAAGAAGGTTTTAAGTCGATTTTTTTATCGACTGAAATTGCTGAGATTGCCTTCTTGCAATGCAATTACACTGATAAGTATATAAGCAATTGTTATGGTAATTGTTTTATCAAAATTAATTGATTAGAAATTAATCGTGTTATTACCTACTTAAGAATAATATAATGTTAGGTAATTAATTTTATTGTTAGTAAAAAGTAATTTTACTTAAATTGTTGAAATCAATTTAATGAAGAGCGAATTGAAAACTCTGCATAGGTACTCTAAATATTTTTATTTTGAGTAGCAATCTATACCACAGTCTATACTCAATATTACATGGTACCTATAACCCGTACAATACTACTATCCCGGCTATGTAATACCACAATAACCCTTTCGGACCGGCGCTTAAACTACAAAGAAATTAGTATTTTTGAACTGGATTCTTAGGTAATTTGGGTCTGCAGATTACGAATTTGCAATAATTTTCCAGATTTTCCGGCGCCATCTTGGAAAATTCATATACCAACAATTGTATCATACTGGGCCCTTCATTTCCTACGTACAATTGTGAGGGTCACAGTTGTATCATATTGGGCCTAACGCTTCCATTTTTCAGTTTTTCGGGAAAGATACCATTAATAAAAAAGACATGAATAGTAAGAAAAACATTTATTATAATCATAGACACAACTTTGTATTTTACAACTACCTTCAAATCGCATCGACCTTCAAAAGGTATCATTTGTTCCTCGATTGAAGCATCTCTTGGCAATTGCAGGCATCTGTTTTGGACGGCATTGATAACAGGCTGTACCCGCCATAATCTATTTTTGACATCTACACTATCTACGCTGTAACATCTACACGATGCAAGTTTGTCCTGAGAAGGTAAAACCGTTCCCTAGACATTGCATTTGCAATCGGATCATACCTGTATTTTTCGCTCCTAGTCATCTTTAGTCTTGGAAATTTTATACATCCAACTAAGTAGGTATGGCATGTATTTCGAAAAACTTCTTAATATCCAGTAAAGAACCCACAGGTTTCATTTGTTTACCCGTATTGACCATATAGGTAATATTGGTTTGTAGTCAAAGCCATCTGTTCCATGAGCTCGACAGTAAAAGCGCTCAAAATATTCATATAGGGTGTTAACATCACCTGGATCACGAACAGCATCTCCTGGAATAGTTTTACTATTGAAGGGCTTCTTCTGCCATGCTGCTAGCATATTCAGCGGTATGTTTTCATCGGCACTATCTTCGTCTTCATCAGAAGAAGAGGTAGGTACCTTCTTGCATAGTCAGGGTTTTCATCAATTAAGTGGTCCAAATTGATGTCATTATTATCATCGCCCTCGTCCCCAGAGTCATTGAGGAACTCTGCGATAGCAGCATCACTTAACACCGGAAATATCGTGCAAAACTGTGAAAAAAACGAATAACCATAAGAAACCTAAGCTACATATGAGGTAATGTAAGGCCCACGTTGATACAATTGTGTCAAAAAAGTTCGTTTAGCCGTTACGCCAAAGCGTTTGCTTGGCAGTAGTCACTATTGTCATAAAAACATCGTATATTTCACTATTTATTGCAATCAATAACACATATAACACTACAGTTATAAAATAAAACAATAGTAGGTACTTACCCTCGCCAAGTCGGGGAGCGCAATCAGAGACGAACTGAACACGTTGAAACCCGCTCGCCAACTGAGTGTCGGACAAAACTTGCACGCGAGGTTACAGTTCGATTCCCGCACAATCGTACGATATTAGGCCCGTCCACTGCTAACGTAAAACTAATGAGATAAACTCAACTTTGTGACCCACACAATTGTATTGGAGTGGTCCGAAAGGGATATAAAAATAATACTATGCTCAGGTAGACCTAGGTTAAGTTCAATATACCTAACAGATGGCGGGCGTCGCACTACGGTGCGGCCGGTTACACCGCGGTGTTAATCAATGATTAACACTTTTCCTGGGAAACAAATATTAGTAGTGGATTATTTTATAACACGATTATATCTACCTAAGTAACTAGGTAATAAACTCTGATCGGAATTTCACATACCTACTAAATAAATATGTTTTAAATAAAACTACGTATACGTATGTATGTACACTACTTCTACTACAGTAATATGGAATATAATATTTATGTTCAATGTCAATAAAATATGTGTTTCGTAACTCAACTGCTGCTGAGATGTTAATTACACGGAAACACCAAAAAGAAAAGTATTTTATCACACTAGACCCTATTAATATGAAAAATGGTTAAAGAAAACTACGCAGATTTTTTAAAAGTTATTGTCACTAAAAGACAGCCTAGTATACTTACATCATTTATAGATTAAGGGCCCGCTCCCCAAAAACCACGTGACCGATATTGCCTACCCTGGCCCGCACTTGCCGCTCAATATACACGACAATTGCTCAAATAAGAAACGGCGTAGCCGGTCACAATCATGTTCAAGGCGTAGCGGACGGACGTGCTAAAATGACGGGGCCGCGCCGCGCGGCCGCGCCCGCCGGGGATCGGCTAGGGTGCGACTCGCGCGTGGGACGCGGCGCGGGGTGTTGAGAAGGGAGTTAAATTAGTTCGTACAGTTTTATATAATCACTGAAAAAAATCGTATAATTTTTCAAATTGCTACTTGTTTGTTGTTATTATACCTATTTATTATTATTTCATACCAATACAGATAGAGGTAAGTAATTGATAAGTAGATTCAATATACGTGGTATATGGTAGTTACCTTATCGGTATTTATTCATTTACTTATAACTTTATATTACATATAGGTAGGTAACTAGTTATATAGGTACTTTGTTTACAGTTGTTTGAAATCAGTAAGCACTTACCTACTAAATTATTAATTCAGTAGTATGTAACTTGTAATACCTACTTATATACCTAGTATAAAATCGGCGAAAGTATATGGCGCTTCAATATAATAAAAAATACTTATGCACGAGTTAGGCACCTACACGAAAACAGTTTCAAATGAAACGCAGACGCAGAAGAACTATTGAATAGCCGGCCAAGTGCGATTCGGACTCGCGCACGAAGGGTTCCGTACAATCCCATCCCAGTAATATTATAAAGACGAAAGTTTGTGAGGGTGTAAGTATGTTGGCCGTTCTTTGTGCTCAAACAGCTGAACCGATTTGGATTAAATTTGGCAAGGAGATAGTTAGACCCTACATTTATATTACTACTACGAAACGCGGGAAACACCACGGGGCGCCGCTAGTAATCTAGAATTCTAGAGATCGCCGCTTGCGAGTTCTAATTTGACGAAGCATCTAGCGAGGTCTAGGTGGAATTACTCTGGCGTATTTATATGGGTCTGGCGAAAAAAATACGAATGTGTTATTAATATCTTATGTACCTTTATATAGGTATTTAAATTAAACACACATTTCTCCATTATTAATTATAATTATTTACTAGTACAATAAATGTACCAAAACAGTTTATCAGCGCATTTAAAAGATTATGTAATTATGCGCATGTATTAAAACTCGTTAAAACCAAGGGCAAGTCATTATTTACTAACGCGGAACCCGAATAACAGTAAAGCAAAAAATAAATATATTTTTTTAGTAAGTACCTACCTATTTGTTGTTATAGCGTCAACAGAAATACGTCATCTGTGAAAATTTCATCTGTCTTGCTATCACGCTACATGGGATATCGCCTGGTGACAGACCAACGGACAGACGAACTTCAGTTGGTACGTACAGATACCTACTTAGAAAGCAAAAAACTTGATCAAACAAGAAAGAACAGGTAGAACAGAGGGGCAACAAAATAATTCTATTAGATAGATCGATGTCTATTAGGTTTATTTGAGGTACGGACGAACCCCTAAAAAGGTTATAATGTAAAAAAATATACCTAACAAGTTTAGATAATTTATAGGTAAATTAACTATGTTTCTACGAAATCCATGATGTGAAAAAAAAACATTTGGACGGTTTTATTTTATGTACCTACCTACCTAGGTAGAGATGCCATGCAGGAAGGGCCAGCAGATTGATACTCGAGAAGGCCTAATGCAACTTATGTACCTAGGTAAGTAGGTAGGTACCTACCTATTTTTATTTTGTGATTGAAGTAAATCAAGAGTACAACTAAAGAGTACTCTTGATTTACTACTCTTTTAGAGTTTGTTTTTGATTACGCGTAAGCGCCACCTATTTTATAATAGCGCTAGCGCTAATAACCTATAACTACTATAACTACTACCTACGACCTTTCACCGAGCCAACCACGAGCCCGCGAGACGAAAGAGCGGCCAGATTCTGAGAGCTGCAAGCGGGTTGGGCTATTTTAGTAGCAAAGATCAAGTTATCCTGGACGATCAAACGAATTGAAGTCAGGTAGGTAGGTACCTATAGTTACTTCTAGTATTTTCGTAGTTCCATAATAATATTTTTTGAGGATAGTTTTACGACTATATATATATACGTATTATTATAGGTTAGGTATTATAAATACATACACATATTTCAGTACCTATATAGGTACGACCAATACGTATATGTAGCTCGCTTTATGTCCATCCAAAGGTTGCCTGGTAGAATTCGATAGGCGAATAAGGCGATAAGGCCGCCTACTGCACTACCAATAGTTATAATTGTCCCTATGTAGGTACCTACCTATGTTTCGTTACTGTATTTGTGGATCGGGCATAACACGTCATTATTCTTACGCAGTAAGGTAAAATATAAAAATAAAAAGGTAGATTTGTACCTATATCCACCTATATACCACGCCGCCACCATGTGCTAAAATGACGACTTGCGCAATTTTGATTTTGTTGGTGTTTCTTTTTTTTCTTTCGCCTTGGCATGTTTCGCACAAAAATGTCCGTTGGTTAGAAAAGCACCATCACCATAATAAAAAATGTTAGTGCAAAAGTACTTTTAAAATATTTTTAGTATCTAAACACAATTTTTATCGTCACAAAGCTATTTTATTACTAGCACACGGTAATATTATCCGCTTTAGATGCAAACGCTTTTGAAAACTAGTTACTCTGATTGTATGCAAACCATTCATTCGGTTACAAATAAAACGAACTACAATTACGAACAAAAATGTCAAATGTGTGCTCTATGTCTATACGATTTAAGTCTATTTTTGCATGTTTACAAATGTAGTTACTTGAAAGTGGTTTGGCTTAGACAGGTAAAGCGGTTCTATGCCTAAGACATAGAGTCTAATATCCATTGCACTACAAAAAAATGGGTTTAGAACGAACGAAAAACGACAACTTATGTTTAGAAATATAGTTATATATATATGGAAAGATAAGTATAATAATATTATGTTATTTTAAATTGAAATATTTTGTTTAATTTGTTAGACATAAGGTATTAATATAATTTGAAATAAAACATGGTTCTAAAAACGAAATCATGTTGAAATTTGTTTTATTTTGGAATTTGAGATGTTATTATTATTATTGCAATGGGTGAATATATATTCAATAAATTTCAAATACATTATTACACATAAAAAAAAGTTTTTATTGTATTTTAATTAAGTAATAATATGATTTTTCTAATTGCTACTTGTATTGTTGCTATATTTCAAATTTATAAAAAAATTATACCTATAAATGCGTTTTATTCGTAACCAACCCAGCACTACCATACACTAGCTCAAACAAACTGTCGAGTTGTAGCAATAGTTTGAGTCGTTTCATGTTTCGAAAACAATAGCATGGAGCTGCGCGGAGTGGCACGTGCTTCCCGTACGAACGTTAGCTAGCTACTGATGAACGTCGACGCCCACCAGTGTTGCCAATGAAAATTTTTAGGCGGCCGTGTATATTAGGTAAAAAAGCCGTGTTTATATGGAAAAAGATCATCGGTGGGCCGTGTCATTGCTTAAAAAAATAACGATTAATTAATGATAATTAAACGTTTTTAACATTAAAAACCTTAAAAAAGTATCTCATTCGTCACTACTTTCACAGTCCATTTTGTGATAAAAACTGTTAAATAACACACTCAATACTCAAAGAATAAATGAATACATAAATTAGGGCAATAGATTCCGTGTTTAAAATTATTATTCCGCGACTAAACTAAATTATGAGTTATGATAGCTAGCTCTAGGAGTAATAGTGTTCTGTGAGCTAGCTAACTAATCATTTGTATCACTCATCCACGAAAAGAAAAAAGGGATGCACTATTTGATATATGATAATAATTGGGAAATCCCCGTCTATAGCTGCACGCCATAGACATTACATTTTACTTATAGAGTAGAAAGAGTAACAAAGTCCATACAGACATAGACAACTTTGCAATGTTGGCATTCGGTATATTTCTTTGGTATATTTGGATTAGTAATCGAATACAGTAAGCTACTCCGATGTTTAAAAATCGACAATCCTAAAGTGCTGTTCCTCTCAATCTCCTGTCAAATAATATTTGGTTAAGTGAGAAGTATAAAAAAAAATGACATTGATAAACGAGTGGTTTTGACATCTTATTTGTAATTTCGCGCATCGGAGTTTATCAATTACCGTAGAATTTGCGAATAGCCGTAGAATCTGCTACGGCTTTAGGGTTGCAGCCGTAGGCCGTGCATTTTGTGATATTTTGGCCTGAAAGCCGTAGAACACGGTAATTGCCGTAGCATTGGCAACACTGACGCCCACGCGTCTATCGGCTCAAAATTGGTTGCAAAAGCTATAAAAAAATTCATAATAAATCGAAAATCCAATATTTTGATAATCCTAAAAAAGCCAAAAATAGCAAAATGATGGGTAGCACATTTCCTTCAAAGAAAGGTATGTATTATTTCTCCCCATTTCGGAGCTTTAGGGAAATACATGACAAAACAAGGGTTAAATTGAAAATTTTTTTTTTGGATTCATGATACAAATTATTGAAATTGCTAAACATACCATGTCTTTGAAAACTATACAGAATAACATATATTTTTTCTGACAGTGAATTTATTCTCTCAAGCGGAGTTATAACCTTTCAAAAAGAGGGAATTTGGAGAATCTTGTCGCAATAAATGTATTGCCATCTCGCTCTTCTTGGGAGCTCGTCCTTAAGTAGGTAGGTTAGGTAGGTAATGGCAGCAATTTTGATACCATTTATGAGAAATGTTATAAAATTTATTCCTACAGCTGGAACGAACAAAAAAGCAAGTAAATTCACATATCTACCGTCGTCGCTCAGTTAATATTTGATCAATAACATATAGCCACAGAAGAATAGCATCTGTGCATGTCTCTGAGACCATAAATTTCCCTTTGCTCCCTGGTAAGGGTAGTGGGTCAATGGTTGAAGTCACGATAGGAGCGTTATGTGGTAACAATGACATGTGATGTATGTCACTGTCTAATGAATGTCTGATTTATCTGAATAGTAGAAATGGCGGAATATAGATTCTGATTTATCTTGCTAGGATTAATGGTTGAATAGATGATTTATTATAAGGGCTTGGTTTAAAATAAATAATAATATATATATATATATAAATAATAATATATATATATATATATATATATATATAATATAATAACTTTTAATAAAAAAAAAAAAAAAAAAAAAATGTTATGAATCTTTGCGTATACAGGAATCCCACTTACAGACAATTAACTAAAGGTTTAATTTAGAAATGAAAAAAACTAAGTGTTAAATAATGGTATATACATACCTATATCAAATATGTCTTTTAAATCAAATCAAATCAAATCAAATCAAATATACTTTATTGTACACCAAATAAAAAGAACATATTTTACATAAAGGTGGAAGGTAACCAGGGACATTGGGCGACCTTATCACTAAAGTGATCTCTTCCAGGTAACCTAGTTTGGACAACACTAGAGGAAATCCGTAAAGCTGGCGTACTTAACACAATATTAGATAATTTAAAAATAAAACACAATAACAAATATAACATTCAGAGTAACAACATACAAACATAATTACACACAGAACTACATATTACTGATATTTAAAGGAAATATATTACATTGAAGGAAATCACACAAAAATAAAAGAAAGCAGAACATAATTCAAATAAAAAGACTTACACAAACCAATTAACATCACAAAGTAGAAATGTAATGATTAAAAACCAAGCTCTGAAATATGGGCAAGGATTTAGCCTGCTTGATATTAAAGTAATTTTTATCCCACCATCTCGGTAAGAGTATTTTTGCTCTTCAATATCTGAGTGCAAAAGCCGTTTTTATTCTCTAGAGGATAAAGTAAACTGAATTTAGAACATCGTGTGTTACAAGTTTTTGAATTAAAAAAAATCATTAAACCTATTTACTGCTACCTCTATGGTACCGAATATATATATCATACAACTTTTTTTTAATTTGTTAAAAACTCAGACTCGGAACCTTTTTGGTGTTCTTTTTTTCAATTTGCTTTGTACGCGGTTCTTTACGCGGCATATTTTCACGTCATTGTTAAACCTTATATTAAAAACAAGAAACTTGAAAACCAGTGAAAAAACTAAAATGAGTGATTCTAGCGACGAGGAAGTTTGTTTGACGCCAACAGAATTGACTGAAACTGTTAATAATGCGCAAATGAGCTTTCTCCCTCAACAATCACGCGTTTTGCATTTAGTCATTTCCTCGCTGAGGTGGAATGAAAAGTTACGTGTTGCACTCGAGTGCAAACATTTTTCACCTCGTGCTCTTTTGATTCCCTCGCTCAAATTTGAGCACGCGGTTAAAAAGCAACTTTGCATCTTGTATAACAAATAACTATTATTCGATAAAGCAGCGCATACTTTACTATTAGGTATTTGTGTAAAAAAATATTATTTGTAGACCTTTTCAACTTTTGATGGGTGTGAATGTTGATTTGGTACTATATGCTCTAACCTCCTGTTAAGTTTAACACTAACCAACACTTAAACAACAGTTAAACTAGCCCTACAGCACTACCTACTTAGCCAAGACTCGGTCGATAGTCTAGCTTGGGCGTAGGCCGCATCCGCTGACAGAGACAGCTATACCCACCACCCACGCGTTAGAAAGAGACTGAAATAACCAGCTTTCCTTGTTTAGTTAGTGCTTGAAGTATATTGGAGAGATGGCCCCGTTGCTATGGAAACGGGGGTGGTACCACAGATTATATTTAAGTTTCTATAAAAAACTGGGAGAGAAGGTGGCTGTCGTGTTGATTTAATACGTTTAATAATGATTTTTTGCTATTTTTAGTTCGTCGCTGTATGATGAAATCTGAAAGCTTTACATTTGTCGGTAGGTATTTGATTTGATATCTGGATGCTTGGAAGAAATTGCTCTTAGTTATTTTTACGAGTAACAGTATACTCTACCTATAAGTACTAGTATGTATAGTAGGTATAGGTTTGCCTTTGACTACAGCCTGCCGAAAGCATTGCTGCAAGCCTAGGGTGTAACACGCTTGCCTATTAACACTAGATCTGAGATCCCCTGGATGGTATTTCTTGGCAATATGGCTGCCACTTGTAACTCTAAATTGTATAAGTTAGTTTTTTAAATATTGTATTTTCTTTCTTTCGCGTGTTTAAATCAAATTAATATATTACTTTTTTCTGTCCATTTTCTTACATAGTTCCTATATTTATTTACCCATGTCATTGTAATAATGTTAATTATCTTAAATCCACTTTCCAATTCCAAACCCGACCGCCTATCATTGTAATTGTATAATCTGTGGCCAAGGTTCGATCACAATCTGCCCAGCCGTGGGCGAGTAGTGGGCGACTTCCTTATCCCTATATTGTCACCTTTATAACACCTCTATGTCGTATACAATAGAGGCTATATTGGTGTGCTGTGTGGATGAAATTAAGGACATTAATGTTAGACGTTTTTAATTTGAGGTTCGTCTGTGAAGGTGGACTTTCATACAAAATTCTAGATTGTGAATTAGATATGAAAAGTCAAACTCTTTACTATGAAAAGAATATAATTTACCTAGGTACCAAAGAGCACGAGTATTTGGTATTTTAGTAGTGTCTATTACATTACAGCTGTGGTTTTATAGACTAGCCAAAAAAACAACAACAATATTTAGGACATAAAAGTTACCCATCTGAATTACTTACCTAACAAGACTTTTAATTTTCTTAATCTTCGAGTAGTGTAAGATCATAAAAAATGCACAAAATCGTAGTTTTCCTTGAGGATTAGCAAAATATTACAATGAGGATCCGCAAGTTATAAAAAATCAATAACTGATGGAAGCATTTGCATTACATATAGGTACCTTATAATCCTACAGTTTGTATGAAGATTCACCTTGGCGAGTGCACCTTAAAAGGCATAAAAGTCCGTCTATTTCAATTTAAGTAATTTACGTTCTTAGCCAGTTGAGATAGGGGAGCTATTAGGCTGCTTGATGTGAATTGATTGTTATTACTGTGACATGATGGTTGTTGATATTTTGGGGCTCTGTTCTTTATACAGGATTACTATCTGGTGATGAACGTATAGCCTAGAAGACTATAGAAGATAAAAGTATGCGGAAACATTTTAAAAAGGCATGTAATTCTTACAACAAAAGCAAAATCAAATGTAGCCATTTTTGTTTTAATACTTAAGACATTCTGGAAACAAATGAATAAGTAATAAAAATAATAAATAAATAATAAATATTCAGGGACCACAGAACAACGATCGGGCCACATCGCCCCCGCGCGCGCCCCCCCATAGAAGCGAAATGACTAATAATACGTGGTTCTCGTTTGGACCAGTAAACATGCCAACCTACCCTACGACAGCGCTTGTCAGTCTGTTGTCAAACATAGTCCGAGCGAGAGAGAGTTTTCGGTCGTTTTACTCGGTTTTACAGCATGATAAACTATAAAATATGTCCTGGTGTCAAGTTAAAAATTGTAAGAACAAGTTCCAGTGTTACCGGCGTGAAATACCATCGGTAAGTAGTAAAATTTCGTAATTTTAATAAATAAAACTTTTGACATTTTGAATGGCATTAACACATTCGTTGTCATGACGACGCTACTTCTCGATAGCTAAGTAATGTGTAAATGGAACCTAGCAAATTATCGATAATCGATATAATGTATATGATGTTTCTGGATTTGTATGGAAATGTTTCTGGATTACGGTTTTTATTTAACACATAGGTACTTAATTTACATTTTCCAAAAAATCCAGTGTTAAAAAATAAATAGATATTGGCGACCGGTAGATACAACTGGTTTCCTCATAAAAATGCCAGAATATGCTCCAGTCATTTTGAAGATGATTTGATAATTAAATAAAATAGATGAAAATAAATTTGCTATAGTGATAGTTTCAGTCCCCGGTAAGGACATAGGATAGTTTTTATCCCACGGGATAAAAAAGTTTTTACAACGGATAACACCGCGGGCCATAGCTAGTTAACTATAATTTGTACTTAAATAATATAGTTATACTAAAGACATATATTTCCATCTTCGAAGTAAATGTGTAAATAATCGATAAAAAAATATCGACATTGCACAGCCGATGAAGTTGAAGCGTACTGTGTACATGAACATCTCGTGCGTCGTAGTGTGCGTGCCGAAAGTGTGTTAGTTTTAGTAAATGGTGACACCTGTTTTGTATCGAATAAAGAAAGAATTCGCCTCTAGTCACAGGGCGACAAGCATGGACTTCAAAGCTCTGTGTCAGGGACATTGCACATGAATGAAAAAAAAACATACAATACGAATAGAAAACAAACGCACCGTGAAAATGTTTAAATAGGTATATTTATGCAGCATATTTTTCTTAAAGAGTTCGGCT
Organism: Macaria liturata; assembly: GCA_964023185.1. Taxonomy (NCBI): domain Eukaryota; kingdom Metazoa; phylum Arthropoda; class Insecta; order Lepidoptera; family Geometridae; genus Macaria; species Macaria liturata. The sequence goes on along the minus strand of OZ026814.1, from coordinate 6,233,183 downwards.
TCGGCTTTGAGAATCTAAATGCCTATTAAATAGGTATTATATACGCAGGGGATTCATGTGGCAGTGAGTAGATACGAGTATTTCTTCTTCTTATCAAATGAGAGTGGTCAACTCTGGTGTCGAGAGTTTATCAAGCCGCCCTAAGGGCCTCTGACATGGCTTAACGACTGCCGTACTAGACAAACAGCCGGGACCTACAATTTAACGTGTCATCCGCCCCACGGAAGTGCCCAAAATGGAATGCCACTTTTCGGTCACCCATCCGCGTACTGACCGCGTCGACCTTTGCTTATCATTGGTGATCGCATGCGATTGCCTCTGCCAGCTGTGCTATGGGCGCGGAGAATATGCTGAAATGACGATGTTGTTGATAATTCAAATCTTACTAAAATGCTTTCTGATCATTGCGGCCGAGTAGCATTATTATTGTGTGTGTGTGGCATTGCGGTAGTCACGTAAGCAGTATTGTGCCTGGCACACTGCCATACCTACTTGGAGTCTTCCTACTTAGACCTAACTTGACTAATATGTATGTCACTTGCTTCCGGACTTGGGTAATGGATGACACATGACAAGGTAGCTAAGTCTAAGTTTACAACTTTACATGTTTCACTTATCCAATTGCTGAATACAGAAATTGAAATAAAACAATAAAATAAATATTCCAGGACATTGCTCACAGCGCCATCTAGCCCCACACTAAGCAAACACTTGTGTCGTGGGTACTAGATAACGGTTATACTACTTATATACTTTTCTTTTGTAAATACAATTGAAATAAGTATTGAAGTACTTAAGTATTGAATCTTGGCAAGAACTAAGAGAAGTGACTTTTGTCGAGTTTATTTGAAGATTTTTCTTGATGATTGTTTATGATGATGATTTTTCTAGAATGTTTAGAAATCAATTCCATTTCCCATGCCATTGATGTGACACCATGGTGCCAGAATGAAAAGTAGCCAATGCCTTTTTCGTAGGTTAAAGTAAACTAAAGGAGTACCTAAATAAGCTTTACGAAAATAAATGAATATGAATACCTGATTCTACGCATACCATATCTAAAATCACGATGATCGGTCGCTCTGTTGCGAAGTGAAAATGGGACAAGCAGCCCAACTAATAAACTTACCTACTTACGCTTTTACAATGACGCAGAATTACGAAATAATAATGTCTGGATAGTCCTGGATCAATAGATACGACATGGATACAACTTTCTTCTCCAAATATACTCAGACCTTTATTATCGCTAAGCCCATTTATTATCTGTACAAGATTACCGAAGGACGTCTCTCAAATAATAAAGGCACAAGACGACAAAAGAGTCTTTATTCCATAACCTTGGCAACAAGAAGAGTATTCAAGCTGAGACATTTGATATCTGCCCACAGACAACAGACAAAGATCTCTGAATAATAGGCAGGTCTTGGCAGGTCTTTTCACTATCGCAAAGAATACTATCCTAATTGACCTGACAAAAATGTATGCTAAGTTTGCTTGTTGGTATGAGTTTTTGTAAGCATTCTTCTTCTTATCGAATGAGAGTGGCCAACTCTGGTGTCGAGTGTTTATTAAGCCGCCCTAAAGGTATATGTTACGTCCAATCAATCAATCAATCTAGCTTTATTGTAGGTACACCAGAAAATAAAAATACATAACAATTTACAGCAATATTACTTAACCTAGGTACATTGGGCGGCTTATCGCGTAGAGCGATTTCTTCCAGGCCAATTATGTATCTGTCCATGATAACACCCACATTTATTAATTCTGTACAGGAGTAACGACTTTCAGTAATGAGGATAACGACTAAATGAGAAGGAACATAACGACTTAAATATGTAAACAATGCATAGAGGTATGGCGGTCGTCGGAGTACCTACGTGTCATAAAGTTTCTGAAATGGCTTCTTCATACGCGATCCAGTCCGGGACAAACTCCTAGTTATTTCATTACAACCACTTTATTTTTGTCTCGACCACCGTAGGCAGTACAAAACAAACCTACTGGCCTTAATAAAAAGATCTGTGCAATAAAAAAGTTGCACACAATTTGGTGACATCACCCATTCATTCATGACCATCTGGTTATTCATTCAATATTTCAGACCTTGTGGTTTTAATGAAGAATACTTATTTATAGGTAAGTAAATTAATTATTTACGGTGTTTAGCAATCGATGGTGCTGAAGGCTGGTTCGAATCATAATAAGATATAGTTTAAGCTCTTTTAATACTTTGAAATTTATAGTTGTGCTCAATATGTAATAAAAAAAAACTGTTATTCCAAAACTTGATCATGCCTCTATCAATCTTTGCATATGACAAGTGAAACCTCGAAACTTTACCTAACTTTATTCGCAAACTGTAGACTCAAATGTCAAAACTAGTCAACAAATAAACAACAGTTTCAACGCAAAGTTAAACTTACATCACCGCCCAAACCACAAAACTGCAAAACATCTGCCAACCGGTTCTTCCATCATTATCTTACTATACTATCACTGCATAAGTTTCTCCACATATTATCTTAAAAATACAACAATTTGGACTTTAATTTAACATTCATTATATTTATTGATATTTTATCTACATCTCCACGAAATTTCATCAAGATTGGCCAAATAGATTCTTCGGAAAATGCGTTTAAATAGACAGAGGGTGAAAGAAACTGGTTACTATGTAGTTTGGAGTTGTATCATTGTGTTGCCTTGACTCCCACTGGCTGACTTCATGCCTGACTCATCTACCCACTGCGGTCCCAATGGTAGAGGTTGTGGTTTTACTTTTGATGAACTAATAAATCCTTCAATCACGTAAATTGGTTGTTTGTATTTTTTGTTTACGTCACCGAAATGTTGGAGACAAAACTGACATTGCATAAAACTTCCAATGGTAAGCGTTGATCATGTTTGTATAATGACAATTAGTAGGACTGGTTACAGAGAGAGTAGCAAAAGTGGTTATAATATTATTGCCCATACTAAATAGATAGATAGATAGATATACACTTTATTAACAGAAATTTACATAAAAATATTAAAACTTAAGCCTAGTGTCTTAACTAGGTACATTTTATCTCCGTCAGACCATACGTTTGAGTGTAAAGAAGAAAATATTGAAAAGAACCAAACTGCCATACATTACGTACACATATATCTACTAATTCTTTCGCTTCAACCAGAAACATAATTATCTGATGATTTCAAAGTATTTGTGCCAGAAGTAGATAAATTAAAAATTATAGTAAGTACATAACTTTTTACTTAGATTATTTTCTTGAAGACCTCATCAGACTGTGGTATTTTTTTGCGAAATCTTTCGACACCAGCCCTCACCACTCTCTTTTAACTTATAAAGATAAAGTAATCTTATCACCCTGCAGATCAGGTGGGTGGCTGCGAGTGGAACAGCTGTGGAACCGGTCCTGAAGGCTGGCGGACCTTTGACAGGTTTCGTCATTTGTTGTCAAAACTTACGATATGATAGGTGTAGTTTTTGCGCGAAATTGGTTTGTTATCGTTGTTGTCTCATGATATACAATGTAATACATTTACATAATATAATACCTATGCATATACGAGTACATTACTTTTACTGGCACTGAACACACCTACGAACATATCACACTATTTTGACGTCGGTACATGTTTTAATTTTTAAAAATTACTGAAAATATCAGGAGAGTGGAGAAGCAAATTATTTATACTTCTCAAAAAACGAATTTAATTGATATAAAGATTAATGTAAGTATTGAATAAGTTGGATAGAAACTAGTCACTTTATCTCTCAAATCTGCAAAGATTTAAGGATTTTTTATCCACCTAATTTGCAGTTAATTTTCAACAAACTAAGAACCTTATTAAAAAAAAATGGGGCACTTTTCATAGAAATAATGATAAGACACGATCCTATTCCTTCTTCGCTACCTGATTTACTAATCCCCAACTCCTTTGTTCAAGAAAGCAACAAAATTTTTCTTCAAAACCTTTTGTTTCTAAACAAAAACTAAACAACACCACCAAGGAGATTTTAACACCACTAGTATTACCTCTATTCTCCAAACTACCAAATTCCGGTCCTGAATTCTTTCCCTTTGGAAACCACTTTTACGACTGCCAAAGCCTTTACCACTACCATCTATTCTATACAGCGGGTTGTAAACAAGCCCACAGGGCATAGAATAGGTGCTAGTCAATACCTCAGGTAGATTTCACCCTTGGAGGTTGATCAAGGTCGACCTCTCAGGGTAGGATTATGTTTTTTTTTACTTGACAGCCTTTTGACCGGCGAGAAGCCTAAATGGGTTCTGTGATAATGCAATAATTTGTTTAAAAATCTTTGTGGCGCTAAAATAATGCAGGTATCATCATCATCATCATCATCATTGTGAGCCTGTAATCCTCATAAATACCTCTCCTAAAATCGTACCTCCTCATTACTGATCGTGACTGCCCCGCAGAACCAATTCGTTTGGGGAGTTTTCTTAGGCAAATACGAGTAGGTACATACAGTTCACTCTACGAAAGACTCATATCCATTGTTTATGTTAGTAAAAACATATCTAGCATAAAAAATCTGGCTCTGTAGGGAAGTTAAACAGACCCTTCTAAATTAGTCCGACCCTGGTCCTACCAAACTTCGTGCCTTTGAGGTAAATAAGGGTATGAAGAGTAGATTTCGCCTACGCACGGCCATATTTTTGTGGTTTCCTTTACTTTTTAAAACGTTGATATTTTTTTAGAAATTTATATTTAATATATTTAAACTTTTAAATAATTCGCCTTATTATGGGCTAGGATGGAACTTACCACAAACTTTTATATTTCATAACAGAATCGTCATTTTTCCCGTTCGTCAGCTGAAATGGGTAAGCCTGATGTTTTCTCGATACGTTAAGAAGATAAGGTTATTTTGACAGTTGATTTGAATATACATAAATAGAATTTAATGAAATCGAAAACGATTATTAAGTGACATAAAAACTTCACCGTACAAAAACAGGACACCTACATAAATAAATACAAGCATATAGAGATACCAATAGGCTAGTTTGTGCCATATTTGACCTTATTAACCTCATCAATATAGCATTATTCTGTTTCATACATTGAGCTCAAACCTGGCTCAAACACTTCATAGTGTTAGGTACTTAGATTATAGTATTCTTAATGATATAGTATACATAAGTGTATAAACACTTATGAATAGAATTACGTTCTTATAACTTTTTCCTGCCATCTTTCGGAAAAAATATACGTAGTCTTGCCTTTGCGAAATCAATTTATAATAATAATAATAATTCATTTATTCATCTATAGTGTTATAGCGTTATTATAATAGGTATGTGATTTAATAATAAAGTGTTTCACTATGAGATAAGTCTTACATTTATAACCTTATTAACTTTTGAGTGACGATTTGACAAGTTATTGTAATTCATTACCTAGCTAATTAAGTAGGTATCTATTATAATTGATATTAATATGAGACAATTTAAAAAGAATAAATAAATTAAACATTTGTTAAATATATGTAATTGCTGTAAGCACAGAATAGCTGTAAGTAAATTTTATTCCGAGCAGTGAGTAATGGTTTTCGCGTCCATAAAAAGGTTAGAATTTAGGTCATTTATACAGAAAACAGTTTATTTTAGCTCTAATCACTTATTTGTGTGACCTTACGCAGTAAATACTTATTAATTTATCCTCATTCTGCTAGTACCTAGAACTAAAGGATGTGATTCATGGAGGAAACAATAACATTAGAATCATGGTTATTCTATGTTTATACTCGGAGGAAATTCTTAGCGATCGTGTTCAATAAACGCATGATGAAATAGGTGCAAGTTTATCTTGCTTATAACTATAGAAATCTCGTAATAATGGAATTTATAGGACATGTAACTTAACTAAGGTATCAAACTAGTACTAAGTAATTAAGTAGGTAAATACAGCGAAATCTTCAGCAGTAGGAATAACTTAGGAAAACAAAATATACTGTCAAGTTGCAATGGTGAATTTTACGTTCACTTTACCATTTCAAAAGCACCACGTGGCACCACCAACTATTTCAATTGACCAATAAAATACATTAACAAAAACGTTGCCATCCAGCGTGGTAATGCGGCCAGTATGCTGGGCACGCTGCCCTCTGGCAGTGGACTGGAACACTCAGACTATTGTATTATGTATTCTGTGCTTTAGGCTTTTCTAAAGATTTTCTAAGTGCCCCCCTTTTTATGTTGTAGTTAGAAGTAGTATGTTTAGTTTTTCTTCCCTTGTTTTTACTCGTATGTATTATTATTGAAAATATGTAGTACATTGAAAATAACACATGCCATGTTAGCTAATTATAATTTCAAATTCAAATTATTTATTTACACAAACGATTACATGAAACCTTAGAATAATTTAAAATCTTACTCTGTTACTCAGCTATATATTTGCATTCGCAAGATCGTCGTGCAGAAAAATTAACGAAGTATAAGAATAATAATGTATAAAAAGTATTAAAATACCAACTTAAAAAAACACCAAACAAGCCCCAAGTATCAGGCAGGCGGGCGCCGCGGTCCGCATGCCCAAATACGGCGGCGAGCCACCGCCGGGGCTCGATCGATACGTGGGTCGTGCCTGGCTGAGTAACCTAACTTATATCTAGCAGCTATGTATGTAAGTACTGAGCAGTGCGCAGTTACCAGGGGAGATTGAAGAGAATAGGCAAAGATGTGGAGCTAAGAGCTAACATATTTTATCCATGTTCTGTGCCCCTAAGTAATTATCTTTAGTGAAGAAATTAAATCAAAAACGAAGTTTATTTCATAAACTTAATGATGTACTTAATTTCCTGTGGCAAGTCTTAATTTAAGGTTTTAAACCTCTGTAGCCCTAGCTAGCTGTGGTATTGGAGTGCAACACATTTATACACCTATGTCTTTAGATTCATACATACGCATAGAAACTAAAATAAGAAATATCTTTTGACTTTCAAAAATTTATTTTCTACTTGTTCCTAACTGTATTAATGTAAGCAAGATCACTGGAAGGGACTAGCTAACATAGCACGGGTGTGCCCTCACCCAGTATGTTAGGTAGTAATTAAGAATTATTGTTACACTTATTCTGAATAAATGAAATTTGAATTTATTTTTGAACTCTGAGTTTACCCATATAAAAATATAACTCACCAAATTTTTACCGCAAGACTGACTATATAGTTATCGCAGTGATAACAAATTAAATTGTGTGTCTCCATATTAGTCGTGTGATGGGTTAATAAAACTTGTAGGTATAGAAAAACCATGTCAGAAGTCAATCCTCAGTTAATTACCTGTAGACTTTGCTACTCAGATAAAAATTACCTAACTTATTCATGTAAGTGAAATAATAACATTGCCATTGAAAGAACAAGCTAACAGCATCACCTTCACTTCATACAATCAATAAGCGTGGGAGGGTCCGCCCCGGCGCCATCTGACTGAAATTAACCTTATTCAGACATGTTTTATGGGTACTTCCGTAAGTCTAATGACACATTAAACAATAGGTTCCAGCGGTAGTTTAAAATACAGGATTTGTTAAGAACTTCAAGCTGGTCTTCATAGTGCAGTAGACATTAAAGCATTTTTAAAGCTTCTTGGCAAACACAATTGTATAATTTAGAGCAAAAAATCTTCTATAATCGTACTCGAATCTTATTCAATTCAGGCAAAATTTCAACTATACGGGTTGAATTGGTAACTTCCTTTTATAGAAGGCACCGGGAAATAAAAAAAGATAATACTTGGATACTCCAAAACATCACAAAATCTATTACCAATCAATACACGAGGGAGAGCTAGACTACCTAGACCCTGGTAAAAGATTTAGACTGAAGCCTGATATTTAGCTAGGTTAGTACTTGTAGAGATTAAGTTAGGACTTATCTAGGGTGGTAGCCTAAATCCTAGGCCGTGCTAAATATGATTGTAAGAACTATGTTTTGCCAAATCACGTAGACAATGTGATGATCAGTCAATTTTATCCATTTTTAAGCACTGACGAAAAAAAGGGGTAATCAAAAAGTTTGACGTGTATATGTACTTCTAGTAGGTATGTCTATTTCTTCTCCTCAAGCATATAAATATACATATGTAGATCAAATTTAATTCCATTCATCAAATAGCTACAAGTACATAGACTCGTGAAACTAAACAAGGATTTCATACGTACAACATTTCATTTTACACAAATTTTTAAAATATATTCCCCACCACAAAAACCCAAATTATTTCCCTAACAAAACACTACACATTACTGACGTCATCCAGGCCTAATTTATTAGTAACCCTACACCTAGTTAATGTGTGAGTGTGGTAAAACTACCCTACCCTGCGTCCGGTGACTCATAGAGGGTGAGATGACGTCATACAACCACCCCTAACAGTAAGATACTTATAAGTTCCTATTTTCTTAGTACACTTGTTTATGGATAAACTTGGGTTTTAAAATAAGCCCAAATTATAATTTACAACTAAAGAATCCTTTTGGCACAAAAACATCGTTATATTAGTGGTAAAAGTTAGCGTTAAGTGAAATATTTTATGGACAACATTTTAGTACATTTGCATCAATAACTTGTACAACTTGAGTTGATACGAATATATTTGTGATATTCTAAGGTTCAAAGCCACTTCATTGCGAGAGCTGTCTTTTTTTCGTCGCCACCAGCTATTACCTAGGACATAATCTATTATGGATAAGTATCTGGATTTGGATCACAAAATTAATCAGTCTGTAAATCTGTAAATACAGAGCTCTGTAATATCCCGGCTATTGTCATAGTACGGCAGTCGTCAAGCCATGTCAGAGGCCCTTAGGGCGGCTTGATAGACTCTCGACACCAGAGTTGGCCACTCTCGTTCGATAAGAAGAAGAAGAAGAATACAGAAATATTCTGAGCTTTATACTACGTTATAATAGGTACATACTCTTTCTAGTAGCATTGGTAAACTACCCCGCCATATCCGGTGAGTCATTCAAGGTGGGTGACGTCACCTGCCTCCCTTGCAAGGGTGCAGCTCGATGGACTCAGGATTGGGGTTGTTATGTTTTGTGGGTCTTGCTTATCTATTAATTTACGTATGCCATACACCCTGTGCAATAGACCATAGCAAGTAAATGCTTTTTTGTTACTAAGTAAACAAATAAGATTGTATTAGACCACAATTTGCCTGGTGATAAATTGGTCCGAAACTTTAAAGCTATATTAACACAAAAAAGCATACCTACAAACAGAAGCTAAGCTACCTACATATGTACTTTTTCTAGAGAACCAATATTTCTCACGTTTTTTTTTCACACGATTTGTTTGTATACCACCCTACAGCACCCCAAATACGTCCCTACATCCATAGGGGTGTGTCGGCCACTGCACTCATGTTATGGTAGCTACACCCTGGAGACTGCCTGTCTGACACACTTCATTATATTGTATGCCATGGGTTGGTCCGTTACCTGCCATTATTTATTTGGGGCTAGAGTTAAATACATTTCTCAGACATGGAACTGGCTTTAGTTTTGCTAACTGATATAGTGATCTATCAACGCATAGCCTAAACTACTGGACGAATTGGGCTGAAATTTGGAATGAAGGTAGATGTTATGACGTAGGCATCCGCTAAGAAAGGGTTTTTTGAAATGCCACTTTTAAAGGGTTGAAATAGGGGATGCAAGTTTAACTTATTAATGCGAGCGAAGCCACGAGCACCCTCTAGTCTTAAATAAGCACAAATCAAATGGAACGTAATGAAATTAATATTCCCTCCTAATTTTCATGGCAAAAAAAACTAACGCTACCAAAAGTTGACATGAAATCGTACGAAAGCTAAATTTTTGTCATCAATAAATCCTGTAGTCATTTCATATTTGGCGAACTTCATTTCCAAGAAACATTGCGTATTATCCTCTTTACCAAAACAGTCGCCTCGACGCCAAAGTCTTCAGACAACTTGGTTGGTTTTGGCACAAGTTTGAATGAAGTTTTGGAGAGACAACTCGGACGCAGATGGTCACGAAAGCTGGTCGTTTGGTCACTGGCGGATGAATTACTTGCTATGTTATAGTAGGTTTAATTGTATATAATATGTTTGTTGAAAGGCTGCTTTTGGCAGCTGCAATAATATGACAATCGAGCCTAAATATCAACACAAAAACTTTCTGTATTCTGAGACCAAAACACTATGAAACGCTAAACTTAATTTTAGTTTAAGTAATTTGCAATTACCACTATAGACTATAATTACGGGAAATAAATGTATTAACATACCTATAAGCTGTAGTCATATTTTTTTCTAGCAATAAAATTTGCGTAGCGACTGACCACTGGCCCTATTCTGAGAGGAGGCCTTTACCACTTTACTCAGCATCAAGATTAGTAGGTACCTAATGATAATAAAAGAAACATTTACAAATAGTAGGTATGTAGTTTTTCTACAAGACTAATCTATTATTTTTGCCTTGGTAAGTTAATGAGACACGTCTCTGAATGTTAATTCCATTCTGCACCAAATAAGTAGATTATTTTGCATATTTCTCGTTAAATCAGTCTGTTTCTGCCACTTGGCCTCATAAAAGTAAGTTGAGAATTTTCCTCTACTTTACCTATATTTTCTTGGTAGCATAACCGTAGAAAAAGGATCAGTTTATAAAAAAAAAAACAAAAAAGATTTATATTATATAGACTTTTAAACATGTGTGCCAAATTTCAGTAAGTAAGTATGCGTTTGCAGTTTTTAAATACAAATAAATAATTTTCCGTAGATTTCTCGTAAAAATATATGATAAGTACAAGTTATCAGATTATAAGTTATACATTATCAATATTGGTTCAGTAGTGTTTGAGATTCCTATTATAATAACCATGTATATGTGCTAAAACTTTGAAGTTATTTTTTTATAAGGCGGTCAATTTCATCCAAATTACAACTTGTTAAATATTAGAGGCATTAAAATACAATTCAAACAGCCTCACAAAATATTATATAAAATACACATTAGTCTACAGTAGGTATGACTAAAGCGGCCAAGGTTGAATATACAATAATAAGTGAATCATGTTATTGTCAGCTGTTTTTGCTACCTACCTATCGAATTTGGTTACAAGTAGACACCTATTTATTTACCAATTGTATACTCGTGTGTAATACCTATCAAGTATTATATTACCGAGCTCTATTTCTTACAGCAAACATACCAAAAATAGGTTGGTATTTCATCATCATTATCTACAACCAGTTTCGTCCCACTGATGGGCATAGGCCGTTTTTTCTCTTATCATTCTATTGACATCGATCTTGTGTCAGCCTCTTCAGGTTTGACCTGTGACAGATGTTATGTCGTATGGTTAAGTATATGGTTGGTATTTACTTACTAACTTTTTTTCGTTCCGTCTATACTTCCTCCGACAATGGATGTCAGAGACATTGTTAGACTAAACCTATTGCTTACACAGTTTGCTTACTTTATTCATCTGATCGTATTTACGTACTAACAAAAACAAGATGGACAAGGGTGCGCTAAAAGACATCGCCAGGGGGCGCTAAAGCTAAATCTATATCTTCGCTTCTAGGGAGTTTGTTATATCAACATAATTCGGAAATAACTTTGTGTATGCAAGTGAATATTACAGGCACATATGCGGAAAATCTGTCCCCAGTATGCATTCAATGTTTTTGATAAAATAAGCCTACGAAAGAATAAACTTTCATTTAATACAATGTCCTTAAAAACATATTCTTACGTAGGTACGTGGGTGTACCAGCAATGTGGGCAGAGAAACGAGACCTGACAGATAGCGATAAAATAATATTTCATCTAAACGAAGGCAATAAAATTAACGGGACTCGCCAAATCGTAATAAATGGTGGCCAATTATTGTTACTAATCCACGGAGGTTTTTATCTGCATGCGGATTAAAGTGGAACTAAAATATTCGAACCAGAGTATAAAAATCTTTTAGGCATTTATGCAGAAGTGCTGCCATCAGTCGCGTGTAAAGTTATCTAGTTAAGTCTTACCAAATTTGGTTGAATAAATGACACGAGTAATCATTATTATTTTTATGATGTTGTTATGATTTATGATTGACGCAGGATTTTCTGTGCTTTCGATTGATTAGAATAGCTTGCTACAAGAAATATTTTAAAATGTTATACATATTAATTATACGTAAGTATAGGAAGTAATTTAGCTTCTTTTAAATAAATAAATAAATATTCCTGGACATTGCACACAGCGCCATCTAGCCCCACACTAAGCAAACGCTTGTGTCGTGGGCACTAGATAACGGATATAATACTTATATACTTTTATTTTGTAAATACATACTTGTTATACCTACATACAAACGACCAGACTCAACACAAGTACCAAATTATAATTTTTTGAAAAATTCATAAATACTTGTGTCATGCGAGAATCGAACCCGCAACCCCTAGATTAGAAGGCAGTGCCACTACCAACTAAGCTAACAGGCCAGTTTTACTATACAATATCCTAATCAGAGGTAAAAATAAGTAAAAAATAAACCATTAGGTACCTACTTCTCATATAAATATTCTCTATGTAGCTCTTCTTGCCATACTTAGCTGATAAATTAATATGTAGTCTAGCTTTCTAGTAAATAACCTACTTACCTAATTATTACCTATGACACAGAATAAATCCTATGATTAAAAAAATATGTAGAATCACCAAAAAGTTAACACGCAAATGATCATGCCAGACGATCATAAAACTACATTTGAATGCTCAATTTGAATATGACGATAGTAAAATGGCCGTTTACACGCTCTGAGGGGTTGAATTCGGGGTGAGATAATAATTTAACCGAATTAAACTGTCCCTTCTGAAACCCACACACAAAATAAACGACCACCGGCCGCTCGGACAGAATCATGTAAAAGCGAACCAAAATAACATAAAAGAGGTAAAAAGAATAGAAAAACAAAACTGGCACGACACTAACTAGGTAGATGGTATAAATAAATATAACAGGGAAACGTCAAAAAAAGAAAACGGAAAAGCAAAGGAAGATCGAGAATGTCACAAAATGAAATAAAAGTCTCGTCACAAGTGTATTAAAAGACGAAGGCTGACATAAAAAGAGAGCTATCAAAAATAAATTACACATGCACAAAACAAACCGCCGCCATTAAAAGTAGAAATGTATGTAAGTACATTAAAAATACTCGAAAGTAAATTATTTTAATGTTGTAGGGCAAATAAGGAAATGAAAGTTCGGTAAGGAATCGAAATACTACAATCTGATAGATGATAATACCTATGTACCAACGAATTATTTGCTGGGTGATATGTCCTGAAATACCTATTTATTTTATTTATTTTTATTTAATTGTACAAAATACGCTAATCCATATTAAGTAGGATTAATACGTGAACTCATGAATAATATTATTGATGATGATGATCATAATAAATTGAGCAATAAAACCTCACTTTCCAATTACGGTTTCTGAGTGCATACTCCTTTGGTAGGAGCTAAAAATAATAATGATGCCATTGTAATAAAATCCCGGCTGCATTGAATTGATAGGGTAACCGCTTGCAGCTGGCGGGCTATACCGTTATTCAGATTAATAATAACATGCAAGAAACTTATAGACGAGATTTACTTGATCCAACTTGTTTGTATAAAAGAAAACGAAAGATAATGTTAATTTGGGTCTTAAAAAAGCTTAGTGGAAGAATAAAATCTTTCTTTAAATCCGTAATTCGGTCAATTTAATTAAACTATTGAGCCAAATAGCTGCACAATAACAGCAATAAACTCAGCTATTTTATTTCTCTGAAGGCTGAAATTACCGAGCACGGCTCAGAGTTCCGCTAAACTAAAAAGGTCGTCTGTTCGCATTACGACAACTTCCATGTATAGAGCGGATCATGCCATTCGGGTCAAATTGACATCGGTCGGCTCGGCTATAAGCTCTGCAGTTTGCAGTGAAGTGTGCGGCAGACTGCGGCGGCGAGATGGACCAATCACAACCGGCGATGACGTGACGCGGCGTGGAGGCGAAATCAGCCTCAAAAATCCCCACCGGCCGCATCGCTCGTCAAATCTACGAGCAGTGTGGTGCGAGAGTCGCGTATAGTGTAGCAATTAATTTATTACAATTTTAATAATATCAAAATGAGGGAAATCGTGCATCTTCAGGCTGGCCAGTGCGGTAACCAGATTGGAGCTAAGGTATGTTTAATTCTCTAGCAACTTATTTTAAAAACTATTTGCATAGTATGCGGCCGTGATTGTAGATAAATATGCCGGTCGCTAACGGTTACTAACGGTTTTTATATACTTAGTAGGTACATGTCTATTTGAAATGTAAGCTTTTGGTAAAGAGAAATTCATAGTTATGTGAAGTTGTTAATTACTGGTCACTTGTTGCATAAAACCATTCATTTCAGGGATAGAAAATATTTGGATCTGTCACGCGTGAATGGCGAAATAGCAGGGTTGTCAGTTGCCACCCTCTACGCGCATGCGTGGGTTTCGAAACAGCTGTTTCTTTGTTTTCCTACAAAATTAACATGCTTTATTTACTGAGGCAATATACCACATTTGAAATTAAAAAGTATTTTTTGTTATGTACTTAATCATAAAATTTTACTGATTTCAAAAAAATCCTTTACTATTAACATACGCTAAATAAGATCACATTTATCGTTGTATGCCAATTTTATCTGCAGATAAAAGATGCCTGGAAGAAATCGCCTACGGCGATAAGGCCGCCCAATGTGCATTAAAATAGTTTTTAAATTTCTTTCATTATGTAATTTTTTGGTGTACATTAAAGAAATATCTTATCTTATCTTATCTTATAAACTAGTGGGTGACCCAGTATAAGTCACATATTATGTTTCTTTAAATAATGCATGACTGACTAATTTCTTGATAACTCAATCATTTTACTCACAACAATATGTGAGAAATGTTAATGCTAAACCATTTTTTTTCTCGTGTGAATGTAAGATTTGATGTTTCAAAATTCGCCACGCACGAATTGATCGAGAAAATGGAGTTGTAATTGCCATGTAGAGCGAATAACAAAATTGATCATATATCCTAAACCGGGCAATGAGTCATGGACCAATGTGGCTCACTCCCATTGGTGAACTCACTCTATATAGGTATACAAGTATACCTATACTATATTAAACGATGCGTCAAGGACTTTATAATGTTTTTCTCGTCAAACCGGTCGCTTATCCACTTGTTTGTTGTCATTAAAAAAATTAATTATGTCATAGAGCTGATTGGAGGTTGTTTTTATCGACCCTAAGGTTTTGAGAAGGTTATAAGTTACAATGAACTGTTGTTGCCAAGTTATTCTTATGAAGAATATTAATTCTTTCAAACATAAGCCACATTAAATACTCAAATACTCATTTATTGGTAATGTAAAATTATTACAGGTCGTTTTACTACTTATTGTAGTTATTCATTATAATAAAACAAATTAATTATAATTAAATAGAATTCCAGGTAATGTCACAATTTAAACATTTAAATTATACTTAAGTACATTAAATTTTATACATTAAGTTTAATTTGTCTATGTTACAACTAAAAGTTAATAGTGAGCAGTGTTTTTCGTGGAGTTTTTTAGACCTAGACATAGAGACATTTTCAGAAGGAATATCCAAAGTTTTTAAATAAAAGAAAGGAAAAGACGTCCGCCACCACATAAAGTGGTACATAGAAACTACCATAGCAACTGAATAGGTAGACTAGATAAGAATGGATAGTTAGCATATCAAGGAGTACCTATCGAGTAATTATCAACTTTTCCTAATCCAGGTGAAACTTCCTATAGCACCAGTGTAGCATGAAACACATGCAATCCGCTCTACCTATAGATACCCATCTACGTTTCTGATCGTTATATCTACACACTTTCTATTATTTCGAAGATAGATCGCGATTGGATTTAATTGGCTTTAGGATTTAGATACGATCTGATGTTCGTTTGACAGCTGGGGAATTAACAAAAACAAAACGCTTGTGTTTTCTTCTGATAGATGTCTATATTTTTTACTCGTTTGGCGGTCGGAATTGAAAGTAAAACTTAAATAACATGCGTAATCAAAATTTAATTTAACTAAGTATAATCAAAATACAATTTGACTGTAATATTAGTCTGTTAAAATTTGATTAAGATGCCGATTCATCTGAATGAAAGAAACATTTTCAAGGAGTAGGCACAAAACTTTTTACGGAGAAACATGATTCACAGAGTTCGAAACGTGAGGCGAGATGATTTCAGTACAAATATACTCAAGCTGTGTCAACATTAACATACATACTTATGTACGCATAGCCGTGAGATATTTGGCTCACTACAGTTATACCAATGTTGTACTTACAAGCATGTAGAACGGAGAAAGCGAGAAACCAAAAAATTGCCAACTTTATTTCCGTAATCGTTCCCAAAAATCAATGATATTATATGTGTAAGCTCACTGCCAAAAATGCGATAGTAGCTCCTGTAATAAGTTGAATGCGATGGTACGATGAGTGCTTCCATTTTAGCCGAACAAAGAGATTATAGAGCAGAATCGGTCACGGTTTTATGGGCAATTTGACCGTCTGATAGACACACGAAACAATGGCTCATGCCACGGATACATTCAAATTACCGCAAAAATGTAAAGTTCGTCCCGGATTTTTCGACATACTTTTGAAATTTCAACGAACATGTGTTTTATAAAACTGTAGAGTAATTTGAAACACAAACAAGGTTTAAAGTTGCTATGGAGATAAACAATATTATCCTGAACCAGTCACGATCGTCTGGCATCTAAGTAACCTTGGTTTCAATTATTACTTATTTTATCTTATCATTAAGTTACAATAGAATGGAAGCGATAGATTAGCGAGTTCGTCGACCCGCTGCCGGTCGATGCCCATTTATAAATAGCCACCATTGCTTTGCCATAACTCGGAGTGCAGCGCTCTGCGTAGTTTTAGCGATTGGATTTTATTAGCCCTGTTATTCCCTGTACTGTTTAATAGGGACAACTTAATAAAACTGAATTGGAAGATTAGTATGTTTCCCTCTGACTAAATGAATAATGAGAATGCATTTTTTTTACTAGTTATTGCTAATATCATTAATTTCATAAGCAACAATTCCAAGTATTTACTTGAATGATTTTTATATGTTTATTTTACGAGTACATAAACACATCATTCTTTTTAACCGTTACTTGAGCTGTCCGGTCGTCATAGAAAATGTATAAGGCATAAATTTGCCATTGTACCGTCACCTTGCCCAGAGTTTCCCTGCACCCACCGCATTGTGCTGTCGTTCACACGAGTACTTTCATTTGCCTCTACTCTTATCTAGTTACTCAGAAAGTCAGCCTTTCGCGGCTCAAACCGATCGCCTTTCTCTTTTTGTTGTTATTAAAAATCATTACGATGTCATCTCACTTCGAAAGTTGCAAGTTTTGACGTACGAATAGACGGTGTATTGTTAATGTCTTATATCACGCGACAGGCAGATCTTACATAGAACAGCTAGACCCTGAAGCAAAAGGCGAGACTATATTAGTCATATTACCATATTTGAGCATGTCGACAGCAGTACACACTAGCACACCTACAGCTCGGCGGGATGACATCATGTTGCCGCTCCGCCGACACTCGCCTGAATTATAATTCTCTTCAAACAGTCGCTAGGTGTTCACCTAAGGCATTTTGCTTCTGTCAAGGATGTTGCGCTTGCGTCAGCTCTCACACCTGACAAATTGATTTATGAACGCCTATCTCAAATTAGACAAAAAATAGCGCTGATGTCAGTTTCTTGGACCATATGGCAGTGAAGCTATATCTTTAAGGTATCGAAAAACGGAATGCTAATAGGTTGCCAATGACTGGTTTGAGACATTCTCTACATATATGGAGGGATAACCCAAATAGAGGTCGTGGTGTGGGCGGCGCCGCACCGAGCCTGTCATAACTCAGGCCCATTGTCTTGCGTAACCCTCGCATGCTGAAGTCGTTAGAGATGTACTATTGTTTCCTGTCTGCCTCTTTCGCTTCGGATCATTGAGCTTCTGTAATCTTTTGAAAGCTACTTCAATTTGAAACTCGAAAGTCAGTATTGAATTGAATGGTTTATGAATGGTACTTGCAACGGCCGGAGCTCTCCCTTGGTATTTCATTGTAGGTATAGAACCGGTTTGAAAGCGACGAGTGGCTTTACGTACCGAGAGAGCACAGAGCTTTCGTGCCGGCATTTTAATCGACCACATTCTAGGTATTTCTCGTTCACCGCATGCCTGTACGTGCCTGATTTACTAACGGTTGTTTCCTTTTGCTTCAGTTCTGGGAGATCATCTCTGACGAGCACGGCATCGACCCCACCGGTGCTTACCATGGAGACTCCGACCTGCAGTTGGAGCGCATCAACGTGTACTACAACGAGGCTTCCGGAGGAAAATATGTGCCCCGCGCCATCCTCGTCGACCTGGAGCCCGGCACCATGGACTCTGTCCGCTCGGGACCCTTCGGACAGATCTTCCGCCCCGACAACTTTGTATTCGGACAGTCTGGAGCCGGTAACAACTGGGCCAAGGGACACTACACAGAGGGCGCCGAACTAGTCGATTCAGTTCTCGATGTAGTGCGCAAAGAATCAGAATCCTGTGATTGTCTCCAAGGCTTCCAGCTCACACACTCTCTCGGTGGTGGTACCGGCTCTGGAATGGGAACACTCCTCATCTCCAAGATCCGTGAAGAATACCCCGACAGAATCATGAACACATACTCCGTCGTCCCCTCGCCCAAAGTATCAGACACCGTCGTCGAACCCTACAACGCGACTCTTTCAGTTCATCAGCTCGTAGAAAACACAGACGAAACCTACTGTATCGACAACGAGGCCCTATACGACATCTGCTTCCGCACGCTTAAACTGTCCACTCCCACGTACGGTGATCTCAACCACTTGGTGTCCCTCACAATGTCCGGTGTCACCACTTGCCTCAGGTTCCCCGGTCAGTTGAACGCCGATCTCAGAAAACTGGCTGTCAACATGGTTCCCTTCCCCCGTCTCCACTTCTTCATGCCCGGTTTCGCTCCCCTCACATCCCGCGGAAGCAGACAATACAGAGCACTCACCGTCCCCGAGCTGACCCAGCAGATGTTCGACGCCAAGAACATGATGGCGGCATGCGACCCGCGCCACGGCCGCTACCTCACCGTGGCCGCCATCTTCCGCGGACGCATGTCCATGAAGGAGGTCGACGAACAGATGCTCAACATCCAGAACAAGAACTCGTCCTACTTCGTGGAATGGATCCCGAACAACGTGAAGACCGCCGTGTGCGACATCCCCCCGCGAGGCCTCAAGATGGCCGCCACGTTCATCGGCAACTCGACCGCTATCCAGGAGCTGTTCAAGCGTATCTCAGAGCAGTTCACGGCCATGTTCAGGCGCAAGGCTTTCTTGCATTGGTACACGGGCGAGGGTATGGACGAGATGGAGTTCACGGAGGCCGAGAGCAACATGAACGACCTGGTGTCGGAGTACCAGCAGTACCAGGAGGCCACCGCCGACGAGGACGCAGAGTTCGACGAGGAGCAGGAGCAGGAGCTCGAGGACCACCACTAAACCAGTCCCTAGTGATGTACTACCTGGGCCAGCCCCGGCTAGTGATATACTACATGCCATTATATCTCGCGTTACTTGTCCGAGTAACATTAATGTTTCCTACAGTGTTCGAAAAGACATGCTTTCTAACTTTTAACAGAATGCACGACTAAAAATCCCGGTTATGATGTATTCAGCGAATTGAACCCCCATTGTATTAATTTAAATACATTCCTAGCGATTCCACAAAGCCTCGATGAGAGCAAGATCTGAAATTTTGTAAAGGCTGATCTACCATAGACACTCTTTATGTATGTATTATAAAGTTTGGACGTCTCTACAAAATGGCCAAACGTGAAAAAGATTATGGCTTCAATAACCGAAGTTTTTATTACGATTATAATTGTTTTGAACAATAATTTAATGTATATAATAAAGATTTTTATTTATTCGTTGTGGTTTCTATTCATTATAAAATATAATCCCATGATAGAGTAATATTTAATTGATTACTGCATAAGGCTAGGTGCTTACATCATCTTATCAAAGCAAAGGAAATCCTTGATAGATAAAGTATACTAATGACTTCTTAGAATCAGATGTATTTATCGATACATGGAATGAAAAACAGATACAAACACCTAGGTACATTTACATCAACAATATTATTACATTTATACAAATCCTCAAGTATACTTGATTTAGTTTACTTGATTAAGTTTACTTGATTCTAGATCTAAAAAAAAACTAGAATAAAAATAAATTACACACATTATATCACACAAATCATGAAGGTATTGTATGTCAGGGACTGTGTGATACCCTAAAAGGAACTATGGAAAGGTGAACAAGAACACGACCATTATGTAATTAAATTAAACGTAGGCATAACTACAAGAGTAATAAGGAGCTGGGTAAGACGTGAAACAAATTCATACAATCCTAATTAAGTAAAATAATTTTAACATTTACCTAAGTATAAGCAAAATTTAATCACCCGGCCATTTTATCAGCTAAATTATAACCAAAACAAGTGAAGTAGGTAAGTAAGTAAAATTGTCAAGAAATTCAGATAATACACAAAATTATGACATCACCGCAGGTTGTCCATAAATAGAAATGCAGTACGACAACCAATTATGTTTGACCTCTGTTATCACATCAATGCAATAACAAGCAGTCCATTGAGGTGTCTGGTAAAATTGGTCAGTGATGTCATACAGCTAGTACCTATAGGTTGATCACAATATCACAAACATGAGTTATGTCACGTCAGAGTAAAGTATTGAGATCACGCTGGCTGTCAGAGGTGGTTATTGGTATATGAGTGGGTGACCTCGGCGTCACCTACACAAGATCTGATAGCCCTATGTCATTCATACTTTGTAGGAAGAAAATCATATACAGCTCAGATTGTGTCGTTGTTAATTTGTTTGTGGATATTTTATATGTGTCAGTCTTAGATAAACGTACCTATTACCTACACCCTTTTTTAGATTTGTTGATTGACTACAACACTTCATGAGGCGCTCCTCTGTAGAAAAACGCAAATATTTATACTAGTTGTACGTAAAAACTTAGGTACTAATGCAAACTTGTAGGAGAAAAAGTAAAGTTTAGGCCGATTTTATGCGACGCGCCGATGTGCCAGCAGTGCCTATACGGGAACAAACTTTAGAATTAATATAACAATTAGGTAGGTGTAAAACAACCTGAACTATCAATCACAGAATTGTGATTCAATTGTATTGTAATCGCAATAGATCACCCCAGTGCCATTATTAAAAAAGTTTTACAAATCACAGTATTTTGACTCGGAAATCGTCTTAAACTAGGAAAATAGATACCAATATTTCGTCTGAATTTGGTTTCGTTTTTAGAAAACACTTATAATTAGTTTAGAGTAATAAAGCAGTAGAAAATATTATTCAGATTCCTATGATACGAGGTACAATTAAATGATTTCGCTGATTATTGACAACCCTAGCACTATTTCCGTAATTTCAAAAATGGCGCGCATTTCGACAGGACGGTGTTATGCAGTACTTTCTCTACACTTTATAGATACTTACGAGTAAATAAATACCTATTATGTAAAAATGCATTATTATGCTACCTACATTTTCATAAATACATATGTTGTAGGTAGGGTATAGATCACTTTATTGTTGACACAAAAAAAAATACAGTGAATGAGTACCTACAACATGGCTTAAACTAGAGCCACTATAGGATAGGTAGGCGGTTTTATCGCTAAATTCTATCTCTTACAGACCCTACGCCAATTTATATATTAAGTATTGTGGTTCACAATAAGAATTTAGAAGACTTGCAAGATTGAAAAGTTTTTACATATGTAGTTACCAAAGTAAGTAAGTATGTACAATGTACTGTATCTACATAAAAAGGCATGAATTTCTCCATAGCGCAAGGCGCCAATGGCGAGCCCTGTCTGGCGACAAATTACTTTTGAATGCAGTACATTGACTAGCATGATTGTGTAGTTAAAAATTTAAAACAAAATCTTCTATTAGTCATATTCTCAATTTATCAAAATGTTTAGAAATGGAACTAACTTCTTGATGTTCATGATGATTACGCATTTTGTAAAAAAATAACTATAGTGAAACAATAACAAGTAATTATACTTACATTACTTGTTATTTTCATGATTAGTGTAATGTTTAGTATTATTAATAAATGATTTGTATTTGATCACGAATTCATGACGGTGTACCTAATAGTCAGGAAAAGGACTTGAAATAGACAGCAAGTTGCGCCGCACATATTTTCTACACGCGTGCAGCATATGTTACGGACTTCTCTACTTCCAAAAAGTTGCCGGGAAGAAATCGCCTAAGGCGATAAGGCCGCCCAATGTACAGCACTTTAAAATATTGAAGTCTGTTTTCTTTTGTGTAATTTCTGTCTTTTGGTGTACTTACATTAAAGTGATATTTTATTCAATTTTTTTAAGCACCTATAGCTCAGCTAGCGGAGGCAATCGCATGCGATTACCAATGTTAAGGAAAGGTCGACGCGGTCAGTCCTTGGATGGGTGACCGAAAAGTGGCATTCCATTTTGGGCACTTCCGTGGGTCGGATGACAAGTTAAATTATAGGTAACGGCTGTTTGCCTAGTTCTAAGCAGTCGTTAAGCCATGTCAGAGGCCCTCAGGGCGGTTTGAAAACTCTCGACACCAGAGTTGGCCACTCTCATTCGATTAGTAAGAAGATTCTATTCTACTTCAATATGTAGTAAAAACTTTAACATTTTGAAAGCTGCAATGTACAGCATCCAACCACATAAGCACACATGTTAACACCCATGTAGGTAAGAGTACATAATACATACTCAGAATACAGTTTCTGTATTCTGTGAGTACATACATACTTACTTACACACAGTAAGCAACATTTCGTAAACCATCTGAGTCAGGCGCTTTCACGCATCGCTCGCCCAAAAACGGCGACTTAACAACTTACGTTATACTGGGTAACTTTACTGGTAAGTAATAGTGGTAACGTAAGTTCGTCTGAGTGTGATGAACTCGAGTGTCGAGAGTTTACAACGGCCTGAAGGGCTTTTGACATGGTTTAACGACTGCACTTATGGCGCATGGTAAAGCGAGTATGGCTCAGCGGTTCCAGTGTGAGCTTTTCATCCAGACGCACACTGGTTCGAATCCCAATGACTTGTATGTTCAAGTTATGTGTGGATTTGCACTCGCTTAACGGTGAAGGAAAACATCGTGAGGAAACCGACATGTTTGAAGACCACAATATCCGAGGACATTGTTTCTTCCGTGGAAGGACCTGGGCGCCCACCACGATGTATCTGCCTAAGAGAACTCCCCTAACGAATTAATTCTGCAAGGGAGTAACGACCCTCAGTCATGAGGAAATACGACTCTGTACTACATACCAAGACAAGCACCCGGGACCTCCCGAGTGGGTCATACATACCCCGCTTACCTACTACTACTAAGTACAACTGCTATAATAAAAGCTAACAGTACCTAACCCTGTATAAATACTTGTGTAAGTGTATTTTTAAGTTACTGATCATGGAGATGTGGGTCAGGAGAGTAAGGGCCCATTAATGAAGCTGGAATGCACATGATGCGATATACAATAGGTATATATGTAGGTATATTTAATTATCCGTAAATGATATTGTATTGTTTATTGTGGCACATACTAAAAAATATTATGTATCCAAAAGAACCAAAAACATGGGTACAAAATCGGCAAAACCTTCGGCAATATTTACGAATTATGATGACGGTTATTGCATAAATAATACATTTTCAATAAAGTAATGTAATTCCCCCTTACCTCCCTAGAGGCCGGGAGAGGGCGCCAGCGTGCAGAAATAATAACCACCCCCTAATGTGTATTCCATTAGGATAGACATATTTATTTATTGGGGCAGCCGCAGCATGACGCAACGTACCGTCTGGAGACTAGGTAGGTACTTACCTATAATATTTACATAAAATATAATATAAGAATATTAAGAACGCATACATTAAGTATAAGTACAATTACAAACTTTTATAAATGTATGTTTATTACACCAGATCGGTATTACCCCACCAGACCCCTTGAATGACATTCGCACAAGCCACAGCATAGTTGTGACCACTCATCCAAAGACTGACCTAACAGACGGTTACCTATCATTTTTGTTGTACCTATTTAATTTTAATTGTAGGTACATATTTTCAAATAGGTTAAGCTTAACTGCCCTTCTTTAGTTGCATTCCTTATTACTGTACTGAGGATTCTGAATCCCCGCAGAATTATATTTCATTGGGGGGTTTCTTTACTTGACAGGAACATAATCAAAATATTATTCTGATATACATTCCTTCGAAGGTAGGTATATACCTATACTAGGTATATATTTATGTAAGTAACGTAGTAAGTTTCCTAATAGGTACTACATAAGGGTACCTACATACATTTCATATAAAATTCAATTTTAATTAGTAATTTTTTTGACGAGACATGACTGATGCCGACACCTATTATCATTGTAATAAGTTAGTTGTAATTCTGTATGTCAATAAAATCTATCTATCTATATGTTATCGATCGAGTTGTCAGCTTGCAAGCATGCGCTATAGATGCAATGCAACCTATTTACAACTAGGTCTATGCACTCTGACCTCTTTGGATGGGGTCTCAACTCTAGCCTAATAGGAATTAGGTTTGTACCATAGAGGGATGAAATAAAAAATCCTTGGTTCGTACCTACATAATAATGCTAGCTACCTAGGTACCTACGTATTGTGTCATAATTTGGAAGAGAGGGATGAAAATCCTTGTAATTTGGTATGATTGTTATCTAAACACAAACAACAGTAGCCAGTTATGGTAAGCATCAGATGTCGATTTACTAACCTATTTACTGTTGTAAATAGAATACCTAGTAAACGGAATACTTGAGCAAAATAGCCAACCAGATTATTAAAATCTGAATCCTCTTTCTTACATTACACTAGGTATAGGTACAGCTCAGACTATTCTAAACCTTTTCTAAACTCCGTTTAGAATAGCCTGAGGTACCTATACCTACACTCTTTTTTTCACAGAAATCTAAATCTGTGCTTTTTTTCGTTCCATGTTTTTCGAAGCCAATCTACCAAAGGATTTTGACTTTACAATAACTGTAACAAATGGAGAATCGTCTGAATCTAATCTCTTAATAAATGAATACAGGTACTCCAGGTACTCATTAAAATATTAAGTATGTACCTACCTAGGTTCTTACCTATTTTCTAAGTCAACGTAATCCTAATCTTGCGCCCTAAGCTCATACCTACCTACCTATTCATACAATTTTATTGATCGTGTTATACTTCTATGGATACAATATACATTATAAATATATTTTATTGATTGGCGAGTGCATACATTTTCTTAAATAACTAGGTATGTAGAAATAAAATGCATTCATGAAACTTATTGAAATGAATACATAACATTGATTGATGATTCTGTAATACAATTTTTGACCTCGTTTTTTGCTTGCCGGCCGGCGCCATGCTGCACCGACCGGCATTAATTATTACCAACATAACAGAAAATACACCTGTGACTGATTATGGATTTTTTTACAATAAATAAGGATATTATACCAGTAAAACATAAAAAATCTTTTGCAGCATATTGAGATTGATGTTACTCGTGTTTTTACTGAATTAATAATATAATATTACTGATTTCTATGTAATTTAAAAGTATTGAAACGACTTCAGTGTTTTAATGTTGGTAGCTTTGAAGGACAAGTGTGGCGGCGTCGACCAATAGGAAGCGAGCTAGAAATGATTGAGCCGGGACAATATCGATACAAATTTTATCGATGTATGATAATGTATCATATCGATAACTTTATAATAAATTCTACTAAATTTTTACTTACTTTAATACAAACAATAATATTTCACTGCTTTGCGTGGTCTGGAAGTGATATTATAATGTATGAAAATAAATAATACAGTACTATGCGTTTATAAAAACATATACAAACACAACAATACACAAATACAAAGAAAAGTTTATAATTGATTCTTTTTAAATTTGATCACATGCCTTGTATGAATTGATGAGAGTAATTCTAAGAGATTTACAACTTTGGTGAATACAATCAAATTGGAGTCTACACCTATCTTAATTAAGTTATAAAATATATATAGTAATAAGATTAGCATTAAAACTTTGTCCTCGTATTCTATCCTTCTATATATCAATTACGGTTTGTCAAAATACCTACATAACGAGATATTATATAGAAAGCTTCTTTTGCTTAGTTAAACTTTTTGATTTAAATTTTTCGCACGCAAGAATGTATAGATTAAAAAAATGTGAAATTGTTTACCAGTGTTACATAAAATACCAACTTCTGCAGTCCAGATGTTATAACAAAATGACGCAATGCGACAAATTTTATCGATACTTTCGAGAGCCAACATACTCATCACTACCTAGCTCCCAAGCTTTGGTCGATCGCGCAAAACGGAACGAGATTATTCTTCAACAAGCAACCACGAAAGTACGTGGTGCGTGCGGAGCAGACAAACATTTTATAGTTAAGTAATTTATTAAGTGCACATACAAAATGAGGGAAATCGTACACATTCAGGCCGGACAATGCGGCAACCAAATCGGAGCTAAGGTGAGTTTCTTTTGTTTTGTTTTTCATCTTTGCGATTCGATTTTGGAATGTCTGTTACGCGGCCGGCATTTTGTGACGCCCATGTTGATAAAGTAAAAGCAGTATCATCTCTTTTACCACGTTAATTACATCGAAAACCGTTGAAACAATACGTTTCTATCGTGTTTTTCATCGTTTACGTGACAGGGTGTGGTCACGGTACGTGCCGGTGGGTCTGATATCTTATTTGCCGCAACCTAGATTTCTTTTTGTCTGGTTGAATAGCTTCATTACCGCTTACCGCGTTACTAGTGGCCGAGAAAGTATTTGAGAGTGTACAGGTGGTATTTTTCTGGTATTCCCACAGGTACATTGAATAACTCTAGACTGGGGAGTATCGATCGATAGATGGGTGTCGAGGTCCGCGCAGTCTTTGTCACTTCCACGTGTTCTTTTCCGGTCGAAATAGTTCATAACTTTGAAGAAACATAGAAAAACTTCTTCCAAACACGAATTAACCCAATTTGATGACTTGCCAACGCAAAACATCGTTTTACATTTTCTGTATTCTGTTCTGACCTTTGGTTCTAGAAAAGAGCCGTGCGTCATTTATTACCTAGATAGGCACTGAACGCTTTGTTGTCATTGAAAACGATCTATCTAAATCAATTTATTGTACATACCTACCGATTGTATCAAATGTTATCAACACTATTTGTCATGCACGATGAAAGGTGTAGATAAATTTCACGAGTACAAATGTAATTTACAAAGCCATATTGGTTGTATAGTTCCTATGAGGTGCCAAGCCATATTTGTCGTTACTTCCCGCCATAGAAATTCCGTTACAGGATAGGGCACGCATGTTTTGAAATATTTTGAATCCCGTTCAAGGGCGTTAGACGCGTCCCTTGATAACGACCGACGAATCGTAGCCCGTACATGGTAACGTATATTTTTATCGCGCCACCAAATGTTGCTGGCCACTTTGCAGCTGTTGTTCGTTTTTTTGCCTTACAAAAAAGTTTGTGAAACAAAAGCCTGTCAATATAGGTAAATTAGAATTTGTTTTAAAACGAGTTCTTTGTTTTACTTATTATGTAGGCACCTATTTGTAGATTTGCAATTTTCAAAACCGAGATTTTCAATCGCCAGTCAAATTAACCGGCGAACACGCGAAAAGATAATTATAGCATAGGAAGGAAGAATTAAAGTAGGCTCATTGCTAAACATTAGTTCGTTGACCGACGCTCTTCCGCGTCAGCTAAAATAACTGACACGGCTAATCCGATCTGTGGAACTTTCGCCGTTATTTTCTAAGCAAGAAGACGCAGTTTGGTGTAAATCTGATGTAGGTTTTCTGATATAGCCCATCTTTTATGTTTTGACATGGGTTTATGCTAGCAGTTGATGGATTTGGGCCATCATCATAAATTGGAGTCTGTTTTAGTCATGTTGGTTCAAAGAAATGGTTTCCTTATCCATGCTAGTAAATCTGAATTGCTTATGTATAGTAATGATTATAACATTTCACTAGCTAGGTATGTGAAGTTAAGCTTTTAATCAGTTTGGTAAGTAGAGGTAAGAGAGTTGAGATAATAAATGTAAAAGCTGTATCTATTTTGCAAATACTGCACTCATTTGCTATGTTAACCCATTTAGACCCAAATCAAACTGAGCCGTAAAAAAACTTTTTTGTTGTATTAATTGGTAGAATCTGACATAATGAAGTAAAAATCGTAAAAATTATAATGATTTATTTTTATTTTGATAGAAAAAAAATGCCGTCCTCAAATGGGGCCACTGGGCTCAAACAGTATGAAAACTTTCAAAACAAATTTTATCAATGCAAAATGTCTTACAACACTTTTTGCATTGCCAGCGGGCTTTTTTATGACAAACGGCACATCTCAATTGCTGGGATAGTTTTTGAGGGTAGTGGCCCACCCCATCGTGTTGCAGAATTGGCACTACAGAAGCTGCTGGTCGCATTGATACGCTTTCTGTGTTTCGCAAATAGTGACGAGCGACGTAGCGTTAGAATTCAAGCTGATCCATCTTGACTTCGTTGGTTAGTAGGTGGAGACGCCATGCGTTTGCAATGGCTAGATCCAGCATGTAAGTAAATAAAACTCACCACCATTTTTTGCCACGCACAGCGGTGCGGTACAGGGAAATAGTCTAATCAGCTTGATCAACCCCACCCATACCCTTGTTGTAGTTTTGAAAAACATGCGGGATTCCAACTTCCACTTTTTTCTTCTCTATAGCACTCCATCTCTTTACTTTACCTAGAGGGAGAACACTGTCAAAGTTCGACCCCATAATTCAAACACTGTTGTCCAGCCATCGCACAAATAAAACTTAGTTGACTTGATCAAAGCGGTAATCAAAATCGGCACG
Organism: Macaria liturata; assembly: GCA_964023185.1. Classification (NCBI taxonomy): domain Eukaryota; kingdom Metazoa; phylum Arthropoda; class Insecta; order Lepidoptera; family Geometridae; genus Macaria; species Macaria liturata. Next base: position 6,203,963 of record OZ026814.1, on the reverse strand, counting down.
GTTCTTCTTCTTCATGTCCTTTACTGCTACGAGAGAACACTTCTTGGTCCTACCCTCGCGAACAGTACCAGTTGCGCGATAACCAGCTTGTCGTAGATCACGTAGCAATGTGTAACTGGTAAAGAAATTATCGAAGTATACGATATGGTCTTTAGAATTGGTTTCAAGTTTGTCGAGTAAAAGCTTGACTACTCTTGATCCCAATGGCTCTGTAGGATTGGGGCCTGGAGTCTACCCACAGTACCATCGTCTCCTTCTTCTTCATCGGTAACCAAACTTGGGATATGGGGTAGTCCCACTAAGTCAATCTCACCAACGTCTCCTTCTTCTTCCATTACAGCTTCAATTGCTTCTTGATGGCCTTGGTAGTCATTACGACTGCTAAATACCCGTCGTGCCATTATGAAATTGGCATTGGCCTATCAACAAAAATAATAAATTATTTACCTCAGATATGCCCATTGGCCCCAATTGGGGACAGCATGATAAAATTAGATTTTATCTTACTTGTACTTAAGTTTTGTAATGAAATAAAGTTGTAAGTAATAGTATATAAAACAATTAAGTAATTTATGTAAGAAAACAAAAATATCTAGAAGACAAAGATAGAAATAAAGTATACTCACTTTGAAATATCACTGAAGTAAGAAACAGGTCCACAAAATGCACAATATACGACTTAAATACGTTTTAAGTTATTATTTTTACTAAACAACATAAAAATGCACTACTTGTCGTCACAATCCAGCAAATGAACTAACTAAAAACAAATATGTAAAAAAATTGTGGGTAGATTTATGAGTGTCCTCGTTTAGGCACGGCGGGTCTATATGGGTTAATAACAAATCTAGCTCGAAAATTATATTATGTTTGTATAGTGAGTCAGTTTGTTGAATTTATAGGTACATATTGCTAATCTACAAGTACCTATAGGCAATAAACTGATAATTTAAATAATACATTCCTGATAACATGCTACACTTTGGTTGTCAAAAAACCTATATTTAATCTAAATACCTATTCCTGGGATTTTTGTTTCACTAACAACAGTAATTTACTTAACCAAAAATGTTAAGTAGATTGTCTAAACACCAAAAGCAGACTTAAGTAGATTAGTAAACATATGTAGGTTTCTAATTAAACAGGATTAGTCTTTAATTGGATAAATACTTTGCCACTGAGCTAATGAGTTACACTACACCAACCTAATAATTACTAAGTTAGGTTCAATATGACATTTATGTAGGTATTTGTCATGTGACATTGTAAAATTTTACATTGATGTGTCTAATGGAGTAGACATAAGATTATGTGTAGGATGCATTTTGATTAAATAAACTTCTCTGGTACCGGCTAAATATAGAAAGAACTGGATAGAACAGTCTAAAAAGCCAATAATTCAGTCTAATCTAACAAAAATTAACTTTGTACCTGCATTCGAGCAATTTACAGGCAGCGAACATCAGACACTTTGATAGTTCATCTTCACTTCACATTAATATAAACTTCAGAGAATCAAGTTGAATCATGTGGAGTGGTAAATAAATCATCAATGAGTGCCTTCATCCATCAGAGTACAGGTCATTCATCAATCTCACACATACAAATAGAAAGGCGAGGAAAGAAACCTTTGTTTTATTTACACAGAAAATTCTATCAATTAACATCAAACTCTTGTGTTGAAAGAACTTTTGAAAATTATCAGTTAATAGTACATATAGTATGAAATGGCTATATCTATCTACACAATTTGATTTTAAATATATAGCTTACATAGTTCCTTTGATAAATTGATTAAAATACTTGATAGTAAGTAAGGATGATATTGAAAAGTAATATACTGTTTTATTTAACCTTGTGGCTATTAGCTTCTCCGAAAACTAACATATAACATTAGGGTTTGGAAGTCTAGCTCAGTCATTCAGTATTCAATAAAAACTTAACACTATCGTCAAAAAGTCTAGCTCGGTTATTTAGTCATCAAGAACCCATCAAGTCACTACAGATTTTTCTCAACTTGTAAAGCTGTTAACTCAGTCAGAAGCAGTCTTTCAGAGTATGTTGGCTCGCTGCCAATATCTCAATGTGTCTGTGATATCACTGCACTTTCTCACTTTTACACGGAATTTTATTGAATCAGATAAGACATTCATCCCAAGAGTATTTTAGATTGGAGACATGTGTTTTGTGAATGAAATATCTTGCATTTTTCCATATTTATTTGGATATTCAGGAAAGAAATATAGACAAGTTAGTAATAAAATTTTTGTCACCATAAATGCTAAGTAAAATATTATGTAACAATTAACTTAGCAACCCAACATAAAATTTTATTATTATAACTACATTATTACAGTGCAGTTCCTTGCACTTGTAGATAAGTTATCAGATTATGCAGCTGATAGTACTTTCCAAACACTCCAACCGAGCAAATACTGATAAAAAAGCCGGCAGATTTGCAATGTGCGTCACCCAACCTCAATTGGGGCTAGGCGTTCGGCCACATTCCCTAAATGAAACAAACAAGTGATTGTTCTAAGAATAATAGGATAGTCTATTAGTTCCTTCCACCGCGATTATAATCGGACCATCTTTGCTGCGTGAGTCAACGATAGATATCATCAACAACTAGAGAAGGCTCGCAGTAGCGAAAGATAAAATCAACGCTAACGGATGATTCAAGGCTCATGATCGTCCTAAAAATGGCCGCGGCGTGTTCTTGGCCCCAGCGAGCTTGATTTATGGTCCGGCGAGCTGTCGATGAAACAGGCTTCACGCTCTCCCCGTATAAGGCGAAGTTACATAAAACCTCGAAAGTGGGCGGCTGGTTACAGTTAGTTTTTTGCCGCGATTAAACTTAACATTACGATTTAATTCAGCGATGTGAGTTTATGGCATGGGCAGGAGTAGGATCGATAATGGCGGCCTCGGCTGTATGCTAATGCAGGTGGCGGGTTGTAGCGCCGTCGCCGCGGCGACGTGACTCATCCCCTGACGCACGCAACGCCGCTCGTGCCGCTCTGTGCTACTCTATTATCCATTTTTTTGGCCTGCCGCGAGCCCGGCGCCGAGTTAACCGTAACACCGTAATATTGCCGCGACACGCGAGCTTATAGCGAAATATTCACGACGTAATTCTTTCTTTCCAGTTCTGGGAGATCATCTCCGACGAGCACGGCATCGACCCCACCGGCGCCTATCACGGCGACTCGGACCTGCAGCTCGAGCGCATCAATGTATACTACAATGAGGCCTCCGGCGGCAAGTACGTGCCCCGTGCCATCCTCGTGGACCTGGAGCCCGGCACCATGGACTCTGTTCGCTCAGGACCCTTCGGACAGATCTTCCGCCCCGACAACTTTGTATTCGGACAGTCTGGAGCCGGTAACAACTGGGCCAAGGGACACTACACGGAAGGCGCCGAGCTAGTCGACTCAGTTTTAGATGTAGTCCGCAAAGAGGCAGAGTCCTGTGATTGTCTGCAGGGCTTCCAGCTCACTCACTCCCTCGGCGGCGGCACCGGCTCCGGCATGGGCACACTCCTCATTTCCAAAATCAGAGAAGAATATCCCGACAGAATCATGAATACCTACTCAGTCGTACCCTCGCCCAAAGTATCAGACACCGTAGTCGAACCTTACAACGCCACACTCTCAGTACACCAGCTGGTAGAGAACACCGACGAGACATACTGCATCGACAACGAGGCTCTGTACGACATCTGCTTCCGCACGCTGAAACTATCCACCCCCACGTACGGCGACCTGAACCACCTTGTGTCGCTGACGATGTCCGGCGTGACGACGTGCCTGCGCTTCCCCGGCCAGCTGAACGCTGACCTGCGCAAGCTCGCCGTCAACATGGTTCCCTTCCCGCGGCTGCACTTCTTCATGCCCGGCTTCGCCCCGCTCACGTCCCGCGGCAGCCAGCAGTACCGCGCGCTTACCGTCCCCGAGCTGACCCAGCAGATGTTCGACGCCAAGAACATGATGGCGGCGTGCGACCCGCGCCACGGCCGCTACCTCACCGTGGCCGCCATCTTCCGCGGACGCATGTCCATGAAGGAGGTCGACGAACAGATGCTCAACATCCAAAACAAGAACTCATCCTACTTCGTGGAATGGATCCCGAACAACGTGAAGACCGCCGTGTGCGACATCCCCCCGCGAGGCCTCAAGATGGCCGCCACGTTCATCGGCAACTCGACCGCCATCCAGGAGCTGTTCAAGCGTATCTCGGAGCAGTTCACGGCCATGTTCAGGCGCAAGGCTTTCTTGCATTGGTACACGGGCGAGGGCATGGACGAGATGGAGTTCACGGAGGCCGAGAGCAATATGAACGACCTGGTGTCGGAGTACCAGCAGTACCAAGAGGCCACCGCTGACGAGGACGCAGAGTTCGACGAGGAGCAGGAGCAGGAGATCGAAGACAACTAAGCCCCCTCCCCCCTCCCCACTCGCCCGACCCTGCCTGCTTGTCCATAGTCCCGTCTGCAAGTACATTCCCACTGTTTCCTTGACCGAAGGGCGGCTCCCAGGTGTTTATCCAGTAAACAGCTCCCTCACGACGTGAGCCCTTCGCCCTACATCACGGTCGGTGCTGTGACGACTCTGTGACATTAAAAGGAAAAGATCTTTTTTTTATAAGGCTGAACTTGATTTATAACCTAAGTTTAATTTTTAATTCTTCGTTTTAACCAGTGTGATGAGTTTGTATGGCTTTTTAATGAAAAGCTGATCATGTCGTACAATTTTTTCGAAAACGATCAAGTTTATATTCCGGCTGGTGAATAAATAACACAATTTTATTTAAATGTTTTATTGTACCAAATTATCTTACAGTCCTTATAACTAAGAACCTAAGTTGTAGGTGTATAGGTAGGTAGGTACACACTACACATACGCACTTAAGTAGGGGCAGTATAATAGTACATCATAGTCTTATAGCCCTTTTCCAATTTGTGAATAAATCGTTACAATCGAGGTCAATTCTGTCTTTTAGTTAATTTGCAATTGCGTGGAAAGAGATTTCCATAGCAATAGCCACTAAACATATCAGTATAGGTAGGTACATAATACAATACGTAGGTAGGTACTGAGGTTCATAACTTAAACGATACACATACATAAGAGGTACCTAGGTACTTTCATCGGGTTTTATGTTGACATTATGACATTGAGAATTCACAATGCACCTGTACTTCCGAATACTTCTGATGACGTGATGGTCCCGGATAACTACTGAGACTGCAGTTCCCTGCCAGGTTAGAGACAAGTGACAATAAATTATTCATGAGGCATAAACACATCTATTATTGAAATGTATAGGTAGGTACTTATGGCTAGGTAGTGTAGGTACTGAAAGTCCACTAGTAAAGAGGTTCTATTATTTCAGTATACTTAATAATATTATGTTCGGCGCCTTAGCGTCATACCTATTCAGGGATTAATTGAGGAGAATAATATAAATCTATGAGATAAGTGACTGCCTATAAAGCAAGGGTAAATAAAATACCTACATATTCATTTTTAGATATTTTTTTTATCTTTTGTAGTGTCTATGCTAGTTTGCAGAAGTGAAAAATATTAACACTAATAGCTAGGTAGGTACCTACTACAGCAAACCACATTTTCAACTATGATAATATTTTACAAAAAGGTATGAAAGAAACCCCTCCACCTTAGTGATTGAAACCTATTCCAAATTATCTTTCGTAGCAAACTGACATTCTTTAATATGTTCAACGATTAAATCTACAGTTTCATTATCAATCCTGCCAGCTTTGTTCAAAATTCTCACAAGTCCACTCAGAGTAAAAAGCGATTTCACTGTGACGCCATTTGCTTCTAGCACGCTAGCGCCACCTTGGTCGCGGTCGAGAACTATTACGGCGTCGGATACGACAAGTCCTTCGCTACGTAAAGTATCAACGGTTTCTAGCAGGCTGCCGCCAGATGTCACCACATCCTCAACTACTAAACATCGTTGGTTCTGTTTGTAGATTCCTTCGAGAAGCTTTTTAGTGGCGTAAAGTTTGGTTTCCTTTCGTTTCATGATCATAGGTGTGTTGGAGTTGACGGACATTACCGCTGCAAATGGAAGCGCTGCGTACGGCACGCCGCAAAGAAGCTCGTGGTTTAATTCTTGTGCCAGATTCTGAAGCTGCTCTGCGACTGCCATCTGAAATTGAAAAAACTACATAAGTATAATATAATATACCTAGTACTTATAACTCTATAATTGTTGAAGGTGTTGGTTAAGGGGACCTAGTATAATCGTAGAAAGATCGCAAAAAATATGTTCCTTCAGTAATCTACATTTTAGAGATGGGAAATCAACAAATTCCAAATTTTATCGATAGCGTGTGTATGTGATAGGTAAAAAATACTATAATAATATAGGTAGGTAGGTACCTATATTAAATCTTCGATTCATCCGTTACTAAGTTACTAGGTACCAACTACAACAGCATATGAAATATAATTACTTACACGTAGCGTAGGTAAGTTTAATAGGTACGTTTAAGTCGTCTAAGTTCAATTTTAGACCTCCAAACAGATTTTTCATATATTGATTAAAGTCAAGGCTCTTCCTATAATTACTGAATTAAATGGATGCCTGCTACATAAATAAATAAACTAATGAACAGTGACAAGAATATTGCCCAAATTTTTTTTTTTGATTTCCTGATTATTAGTACAAATTTTTTATAATCACGCGTTTTCATCGTGTATGTGTAAGTTAGGTATGTATTTATATTTTATGTTTTTATAGTATCTATACTTAATTTACATAAAATTTTGTCCTTGGTCCGTTTAATAGCGCGATTTTTTTCAATTTTAATGTTTTTTATACAAATCAAAGCATATTAGCTAGGTAAATAATTCAAAATTGACCATATTTTGGTAACTAGTAACTTATACTCTATTCGCAAATAATAATCACACCAATAAAACAAAAATGTTTTTTTGATTTGTTAGTTCCCCTTCTCTCTTATGTACACCCTGAAGCGATGGATCATCGTGATATATTTGTAAAGGGGGTACCTAATAGGCTTAGAAACCACGAGTGACACCGCAGGCATCCATTAGTAAAAAACAGATAATCATGAAACTTTAATAAACGAAGTTTAAAATGCAGCTTCTCTCGTTAAAAGTTTCATAATGATTTCAAAGTTTTTCGAACTTCCTCTAACCATTTATTTTGCATAACGTTTTTTTATGTCACAAGTTTTTGTATCTATGAAGCGGAACCGGTCTAGTTATTATTTTATGTTTGGATTGGAGTTGAAATATTATTTAAATGTTAGGATTTTTTTGTTCATATATGTATTTGCATTTGAGCCTACTTTGACGTAGGTATCAAAATTTTTAATGATTTTACGTAGTTTTTACTGAACGTAGGTCCAGGTCAATTTGTTTTGAGATACAAGGTATTAATTTAATAGAGAACTTTATATAAAATAAGCTAATTTAATTGATCCAATATACAATAGCGACTATTTGTGTTGTGTAAAAAAAAAATTAGTTTAGCTTATGTAGCATTTTAGCTGAACAAGTTTTTAAAAAATATGGGTTTGCACTTGACCGTGATTCGCCTGATGGTAAGCAATCATTGCGGCCTACGATGGAACGTGCTTACCCAGTAAGAACCGATTCACTTTCGCTTTGAAGATCACAAGGTTATATTCCGCAGGGAACACGGAGTCAGGCAGGGAGTTACACTAACCATGATCTTAGGATGTGAAACGATGACTCGAAGATCGAAGTAGATGGGCGTCCTCCTCCCGACCTTAGCCTCAATGTCTCCGAGTCGGACAGCACCGGCGTCGAACAGCTGGACGGCTAGCTGCTCCAGGTGAGACATTTTCTGGAAGATTTATAAATATTTTTAGCCATATTTGTAAAACTATTTCCGTCCTATTACAAAACGCGGTTTAAATATTAGTCTAGGACTTTGAAAATAAAAAATCGGTTCTTGTTGTTCAAACATCACATAGGTATAAACAATTAAATACTTAGGAACTTTGATTTAACATCAAGGATTTTCATCCCTCTCTTTCTCTCTTGAACATTGGTAAATTTTGACAGAGTAGACAAACAATTTTCGAACAACTAAAACGGACTTGGTCTAGACTAATATTTAAACCACGTTTTGTAATAAGGCCCTTTGTGTTAACCGTAGGTCCACATTATAACAAATGAGTGCTCAGTTAGGTAGGTAGCTGCCACTCAAAAAGTGCAGATTTGTCGATGTCTCAATTAAAGCTGTATGTCGGCATCCCTATTTGAGAATCAATTCGTTTTCACTAAAGGTACTTATGTAGATATGTTAAGTTTGACTTTTGTCCACACTTAAACGGCTAAACTTAAGACTAAACCATGGATGAATATGACGGCCAAGCTCAATCACAAAATTAATGTGATGAACATGACAAATATTCTCGACACGTGTTGTATCAAAGGATACGATTTTAGATTAGACGTCTAAAATAGCTTGTTGCATACCGTAACCTACCAGCAAACTAGTCTGCCTAGACATTACCATAGACCTGTTTAGGATACCTACTTATTAGAAAAAAAAACTATACATAACATTAGAATGTAAATATCAGATCAAAACTTCAGATAGCATACATCTAGTGACTGATTAAATATTTTTTCTAATCTGACCTTTTGATTTTTATCATGAATGGTCTCATAATTTATGTCACTTTTATCGCTGAATATAGTGTAAAAATAAAATACATATTTAAATGAGACATGCATATGTATGTAGTGTAGATATGGATGCCTACTAAGTACATAAATGCATATTGAGTTATTGAAAGTATTTTGAGTAACTGGAACTCAATTAGAGAAATGCTATTTTGCATCTTGCTTGTCTACTGAATTTAACTTTCAACATTTTAGGTACGAGTTAATTGCCGTGCTATTTAGTAGAAGACAATTTTAAGTAATACCCTTCTTGATGGCTCCATCAAACAAATGTATGAAACCATTATGTAGGTAACAATCTACATATTTACCGCAATAACAACTTTGGCCTGACTTGTTTTTATTTGGTTTATATTATAAATCAAGCGTACTTTGTGTAACATAATATACTACATAACTCTTTGTATTTGTTGTAATGCCATATGTACTTAAATGCATATTAATAGATCAATCTCAAATAATGATTACCGTATTTTCCTGTTTATGCTGGAAATAATTAAGTTCCACTGAATTTAAAATGTACCTTTACAAGATCATTGGCCTAGAATTCATATTAATTACTTATCTAAATGCTTTAAATTGATTTTTGATGACATATTGCATCATGACTTGATCACATGGCTTAAGCGTGGATATAACGTTATAGATATATATATTATATATCAAATACTTATTTTTTATCTCAGCTAGATTAGCTGGTCTAGTACTTATCTCTAGTTCAGGGTCAGACTATTACATTAGAGCGAACACCAATAAAATACCTATATGGCAAAAGATAAGGAATCCGTTGCATACATTACTTAGTTTCACATACCTATGCATATATCACATATAAATATGTATACCTATGTAAGAGAACATTCTAATTCATGTAAAGAGTCTTCTAGTGCATTAAATCAATTCAATAAATGATTTCATAAATAAAAATACTTACCAATATATACAATAATATATGTCACAGATTCTTATTGAAGGAAATTTCTTTCACAATTTTAAAAGTCTTTCATTACAATCAAGGATCCCAATTAATTATTTTTTTTTTTTCAAAAACAGCTTCAAGACTGTAGCTTTCAAGACTACTTATCGACAACACTAGAAACTTTCCGCCACCTCTCTAATTATATTTTTTGGCTACTGTAGTACATGCAGCCTCTTTGGAGGAAGCCACAAGAATGCGACTCAAGATTGTTAAGTTGGTCAGATGTGTTTTTAAGTTAGGCAAGTACCTACCTATTTATCAGACCTCACGCTCGATATTATAAATTCAAAAGTTGCTGTTTGTTTGTCTCACCTACCTATGGAATTTTTCCGGAATCTGATGCAATCTCCGATGAAAGGTAGGACCAAATTAAATCTAGATAGATAGATAGATAGATAAAACTCTTTATTGTAACACACATTGAAAAAAATAAAGACAAACAAAAACACAAACGACTTAAAAAATAGTGCCACAACTGGCGGCCTTATCGCTAATAGCGATTTCTTCCAGGCAACCGTAGATAGGGACGCAATAGAAATAAATATTGCTAGTTATTTTAATTAAGGTAAAAAACCGGCTGATATTATCACCCGAACGAAACCCATAGGTTGTTAGATACAGGCTAGTTAAAAAAATGCTAAAACCTGGACTGTGTTTCAAGTTGAAACAAACAGATCAATTAAAACATTAATCACATTAAGAGGTGCGATATTCGTTAAGTAAGTCGTTAGGACATGCAAACTTATAATATATGCACTTGCGATATAAGCATAATCATGTGTTTACAAGTTAAATCAATCGTCATAATTGAAATTTAATATTTGTCTGACGATATCCGTCGGCAGAAGCTAGTGCATTATATTTTATATGTGATAAAGTAATGAAGTGATTCATTAATTATTGTGATTATTATGATACACGTCAAGTGAAGGTTAACCGGCAATATGTCTAGGGCTACACTATACACCGTTATGAACATGTGTCATACAAAATCACTTCAGCAATTATAGTGTAATCTAATCAAGCGTGAGATTTCTCGCTCTAGTGTCTTTTAATGGTACCTAATAGTTAAACGTAAAGGTTCGTAAATAGTGATCCAATCCTTTTGCTATCAATGTTTACATTTGAAGAGAGTATAAATATCTTAATTATCGATATAACTTATGAGACGGCCCATCCCTACTATATAAGTATATTGTGTTAATTTTTTTTTCATTCATTTCTGATTTGCGGTACTTAGGGCACTCAATAGATGGCGCTCACAGCCTATTTGTTTTTAGTTACAAAGCATGGAGATAATTATATAGAGAGGGATGAAAATCCTTGTTACAAAGTGAATAAGGGTGGTTATATTAAAATAGTAACGGGAAGTAGTTATGTACATTAATTTGCTCAAAATGTTTACAATCCCAGTTGTATCAATGTTATATACTTGTTGTACAAGTTAGTCGATTTCCCATAAAATATATCTGTTTACGCAAAAGTTCACTCACTAACCGAACTTCCGCGATCGTTGAACTATCGCCATTTTACTAGTTTACATGATAGAATTAGCAAAGACAGTAAAATTTTAAAATGTTGCCTGCTAAACTAGTTAGTGTACGACGCATTTCTGAAGTACCTATATGTACATAGTACCTGTTGGTCCTCAGATGATCCAACTATATGTAGGTATTTATGCAAGTCTAAGGGATACCTACAGGGAGTGTGGCTCAGCGGTTCCAGTCGTGCCTGATTTTCATCCAGATGCCAACTGGTTCAAATACGGCCTTACACCAATGCCTTAATTGTATTTTCAAGTTAAGTGTGGATTTGGACTTGCATAACGGTGAAGGAAAACATTATGAGGAAACCGACTTGTTTGAAGACCACGATATACGAGGTAGAAATGGAATTAATTTCTTAATTTTCTCTCTTTACTAAAATATATTGCTTATTTTAACAACATTTATTTATTTTTAATGAAACAAAAGTTTATTATATTTTCTTCTTTACAAATAATAATACTTACCTACATAAAAACAAGGGAAGAAAAACTAAACGTACCTACCTACTATGTATGTCTAACTACAATATAAAAAAGGGGAGGCACTAAGAAAATCTTAAAAAAAGCCTAAAGATAGTCTAAGTGCAGCCCTACTGCCAAAGGGCAGCGTGCCCAGCATACTGGCCGCATTACCACGCTGGATACTGATACGTTGTTTTTCTGCTGATTTTTTATTTTCGGAATCACAACAGAGTCGTAGTTGGAATCGATAGGAAAAATCTATGACAAACAGCCAAGACAAATAAAGATCGATGAATAAAGAAATGCAATTTCATTTCGTCCCGAGGGAAAAGTTTCACTTCACAGCATGAGTCTTTTCCCTAAGGAAGAACGTGTAAGTAAGTATTTTTTTTTTGTAAGGATAATTTTGTTAATAATAATGTACATGTTTTAAAAATAAAGTAAGTAGTCAAAATATCGTACATTACCTACAAATCCTTTAAATCAATCCAAGCGCCTACCAAAATAGCAATAGCAAAGCCTTAATAAGTAGGTACTTCAAATTTAAGTCTGAATAAGAATGTACGAAGAAGCCCACAGAAGCGCCAACTAATTCCACTTTGTGGTTTTAACAACAGTTATCTATCCAAAAACTGATTAAATTTAGAAAAAAAAAACTTATCTTTACATTTCACATTCGCACACAAAACCCTGGTCGAGTTTGTCCAGGTTTGCCATTGACGGACACACGAAAGAAGACGATAACTTTGGTGATCGCGGAAACGCAGAAGACTGAGCCAAGATACGTATCAGGATCATAATATGCCTATCTTATTCGTAGCTATCTAAGCTATACTATTATTGTATACTATCTACCTATATGTACCTAGTTCTTGCTATCTAGGCTACATCGTATTGATTGAAGCTTATTTTTTGTACATTTACGTCACAACCTCATTTCATGAGATTATTTACCTCTTTGCTCGGCGTCTTCCTAGGTTTTTCTTAAAGAAGGTTCTGTTTTATTTTTTTAGGCTATAGTCGATGATGAAGCAAAGCGTAATACTTACCTATAAGTACCTACATTATTTTATTTTGACAAAAGACTCTGTATTTTTCTTCTCCTTTGGTATTCTGTGCTACGAAGCTGTGCTAGCACTTGTGCGGTGGTCTCATTAATGATTGACTAAATGCTGTCAATGGGCCTTATTACAAAACGTGGTTTAAATATAAGCCCAGACCAAGTCCGTTTTAGTTATTCGAAAATTGTCTGTCTACTGTCATAATTATCAAACTGTCAAAATGTACCAATGTTAAATCAAAGTTCCAATTTTTGTTGACATTTTGATTGCTTGTATGTGATGTTTGAACAACAAGAACACATTTTTTTATTTCCAAAGTCCTGGACTAACGTTTAAACCGCGTTTTGTAATAAGACGGATAGAGTTTAATTGGCCTAGCTTCTGTAAAACTTTCTGTTTGAACCTTCACTTATGCAGTGGTAAAAATACTAATGAAACAGGGCTCTGTAATGGCCTAATAAATTTTGGGGCATTCTTGAATTTAATGAGCGTATGAAGAGAGTGTAGGGCTTTCATGAACGCTTACCATCATACGAAATTATGATTTATTTCTGATTTCAGGACCGCCTGTGATTCTTTTTGAAGGGTTTGCCCTATAAGCAAGCATTTTTAGGCTTCCAAGCAAGTTTTGCTTCAGAAGCGAAAATACTAGCAAGATAACTTGATGCCTACTAAAATAACCATCAATGTACATCAAAATGATAAGTAAAATCATATATATTCGTAATAATGTTAAAATTGCACTAATGCATTCAAGTTGCAAGCGCATTGCTTGTCGCGACGTTCTCCAGTCACAGACATAGAACGTAATTAGCGCTCGCTTTAATTTATGGTTTCGTTGGCTGAACCGCGGCCGTGGTGAATCACTCGCCGGTGTTGCCAGGAGGAGAGAGGCATCACCACTAGGGTAATAGAAGGATTAGGGAATGGAATTATTAGGGAGAATTGGGTATAGAACGCAGGCAAACAAAGGAACAAGACAATTTAGGGGTAAAACTAAACTACTAGTTACTGTTACTAAAAAACAAGCCGTTAAAATGTTGTTCATGGATTAAATATTGAATGATTGTAGAAGCTTTGAAGATTGTTTATATTTATATATAAATAAAACAAAGCAACATCAATACCGCAGAATATGTACTTTTGCTATTCATGTACCTATATACGATAGATATCATGTTATCGAATACAACCTTGAGCACACTATCAAAGGTATTTAAAAGCATATATTGTGACTATTTCAATTCGTCTCACATTATTTTTTATTTACTTACTCATACTTTTATTCAACATGAATAACAAGTCTGTAATCAAATAGCAACACATAATACATTTAAACTTTTAACCGTTGAATAAACTTAAATTGGTTAATGTTCATATGAATAAAAAACAACATTATAATGATCTTGATACATATGTTTACTGTGATTACAGCAATAGTAAAATTTACCCTACAACCCGGGAGATTTCTCACCCTGGTATCCCACACACCCCGAGCTAGTCGCAGCTCGCAGTACCTTCTAATTCACTTCACTCTTGTCGCCCGTCGGTGGAGTCAGTGCGCACGACGGGAACAACACAGATAATACTATTTTATACTAGTTATTAACTAATAATCACACATAATGAGAGAAATTGTGCACCTCCAAGCTGGCCAGTGTGGAAACCAGATCGGCGCCAAAGTGAGTACCTACTCTTTTGTCTATTCCAAATCAAAAAGTTTTTATTCGGGAGTTTGTTACTTATTTTCTGAAAGGAGTTTTCATACATGGTAATAGGAAAATGGTTAATAAATCCTCAAATGACATATTAAAATTAAACAATTGTTAATATTGTGCATACTTTAGTACTATTTTAAACGGAACCTATAATATTATCGTTATGAAAAACGCCGGCCGGCTGCGACTAGCTTTTATAGAATCACATCTGCCGTTTTTTTTTCTTTTAGCAAACTCAAGGCAAAAAGGTCTTTGACAAACCAACTCAGCTGGTAAACTTGTTTCAGATAGATTTTATTTGGAATTTATTTACTTATTGCAAAGGGATACTGTTATGTTTCATTTTATTTTACTCTGGAGCTTAATAAGATGAGTTTGAACAATGTTTTTATGGAACCTACCCGCATTTTTGAAAGATTAAATTGTTCATTGTTTATTATATTTTTAGCTAAAATTTTTAATTTAAATTTGGATTAATGGCTGTTGAGGTTAAAAGGTCTCTTAAAAAGGAGGAGATGAAGGTTTATCACTAAATGAAATATTTAGTAGGATAATAATATGTATGTATTACAATTTAGACCCTATAGGTATTTTTTATACCGTAAAGCTGCATGGATACTTATACCATAACTTCTTAACAATCAAATGATTATCTATAGGTACAATAAATAAATAATTTATAAAATACAATTGAAGGTTTTTATATTTTGACAATAGTAGCTAACGAAATGTTTGGGAACCACTAATTAGTGCGGTTCCCAAACATTTCGTTAGCATACTTTAAAGCTTTTTTCCTATCGAACGCTAGATATAGCTAGATAACCCATATTATTTTATTTAGGTGTGCAATAAAGTGTGTTTGATATGCTTTGATTATCAGGATCCACTATACTTACCTATACCTATATTTGAATAAAAAGGCATTATGGATCCTGACTTTTTGTTATAGTACGGCAGTCAGGGGCCCTGACTGCGTCTTGAAAACTCTCGACACCAGAGTTGGCTGCTCACATACAACTACGAAACATACTTTTGACAGGCAGCATGCCTATATTACATAGATTTACACATCAACCTAACAGAATAAGAGATTGACTAACTTAGTTCGTTCTAATTATTCAAAGACCAGCTAGTTTGTCATGCCATGGTCCCAATTTTAGCGATTTTTTTGCGAGCTGTCAATTGTTTTGCCTGAAACTTGAAAGGGTAAAGGGACACCTCACAGGGAGGCCGCAGGACCTTTAATTAAACATGTGTTTTGTAGTGAGTATTAAATAAATTAATAATGTAAAGAAAAACTTAGGTTTCAAAGTTGAATGAGCCGTTAGTTCCGCAAGATGCACTCGGGCTATCCTGCGGTTGTTGTAACGGAATATTCGGTTAATTTGCATTGTTCACGCTACTTCGGTTTTATTTATTTTGCCATTATTAGAACCATTTAATATATAGCTGTAGCTTTTATTAACACTAATGGTCTGACAAAGGAAGATTAAAAGAATAAAAGGCATTTTCAATGAATTACTCATTTCTTTAATAATTACATATAAATACATTATGTGTTTGTGTAAATGAAACTAACAACGACAAGAACCAATGTAGATGATGGATCAAGAAAGATTAAATCTTATTAAACCCCTTTATTACATGTAACCATATAATTTTTCGATAAAAACATTTTACCTGAAACAGCCTAGGTACGATTAACTGCAATAATATCGTTTTAATGCAACGATATAAAAAGATACAACAAAATCAATCAAAGTAAGAATATTTTTGTCCATAAAAGTATTTTTTGGTACAAATATAAACACGTTTGTGTTCACATTACCTATCTACACAGAGATTAGATTAGAAAATCTCTCTTGATTAGTAATCGGCAAACGTACAAATATTCTAAGAATGTGTGAATATGCTAACGATATGTTTTCATACGGTTGGACGGTAAATAATAAACGGTGCTTGAATATGACCTGAATAAAAATGCGATTTGCATATTTGCAGCCATTTGCTGAGTCGACGAAATTGATCGGTAATTTTTTTCAGGTAAACTAGATCACGCCATCCTGTAATTAGGTGCTGCGTGGTTGCGTTTTCCACTCTAAAAAAGCTTCTCAAACGTTTCCCAGAATGGAAAAAAAAATGTTCATTATTCTTAAAAACGTCATCTCATTACTATTATAACAAGCAGTTGCTAAGATTGTGTCTTGATTAGCTTTATATGGATTGTTTTGAATTGTTTTCATTCAAGTACTTTTTCTTCTTCTTCTTATCGAATGAGAGTGGCCAACTCTGGTGTCGAGAGTTTATCAAGCCGCCCTAAAGGCCTCTGACATGGCTTAACGACTGCCTCACTAGACAAACAGCCGGGACCTACAATTTAACGTGTCATCCGACCCACGGAAGCATTTACTTCAGTATCTATCTATCTATTATCTCAAGTTACACTTACCTTCTTCAAGCAGACGAAATCCAGACAGCAGACAAAAAAAGTCATAAAGAAGCCAACTTTCGCTTTCAAAATTGGAACTGACAATTTTTTTCTCATAACAAAGCACCATTTTGCCATGCAGCCTGCTTTTTACATGCCTAATAACGGTCTATGCTACGCTTTTACAAACCTTTTTATTGGAGCACGTCAAAACGGCTTGCTTTCTCTGTGGACTGGATTCGGCCATTTTTAACACGAGATTCTTAGAATGCTTGAAACTTCCTGTCTTGAAATAGGAGTGGAAAGAAGGATTATTAATGGTTAGTATCATCCTGTGAGACATGCGCGTTTGGAAGCTGAGGAAGGATTATACTCTTCCGCTTCTGGCCTTAGTGAAGTGTAGTAGGTATAATAATAGGCATGTGTCTAACTGGGAAACCAAAATGTAGTCTTCCTGTTCGGTATTATTTCGTACTCACACCAACACAAAAGTTTTAGACTATTGGTGGATCATATGAGGATCTTATACAATTTATGCTTGTTCTGTGTTGAAAATAAATTATTGGCGTAATATTCTAACGAAATAAAAATAATATATCATACCCAGTTTATTGATAAATACTTAATATAGGTAAATAGCTAGTAGAACATCTAACATACATAGGTACATATAAAATATCAGAGCATTGGGCAATTTATTTCAGTAGGTACTTAGTTATACCTATATCATCAATTTGTATCAACGCATTTTCAAGGCTATTTCTCTCGTGACACGCAACAAAATTGTAACAGAAAATAACTTCCATTAATGATTTCCCGTAACCTTATTCCTGATAATTTGAACCGCCGGCCGTGTTAAAGTTCACTGACAGTAATTACACCACTCTCCATGTGGCTAGTGTTTATTATCACGGTTTTTATACAAACGCGGGGTAATTTTAAATCAAAAGCTAACAAAACAAAATATTTTTTTAAATTTTGAATTTCGAATCGAAGATATTTTTTCTTTCCAATTTTTAACGCTATTTACTCTTCCATGTTTTCCTTTCAGTGATAAATTTCTGCAGATCCAATAGAATTTCCGATGTTTATTTCTTAATCTCAGCACAACTAAAGTCAATTTAGTTGTTGTTGCAAATGTTCGTTCTACTTTTTCGTATCAAAGAATCAAACAAAGACAGATCGGAAAGATTTTGACACGAACCGTCTGCAATTTGAACAATAATTACCTCTCTCTGCGAGACTCGCTATAATAATTCGTATTGTCATTACTATTATTAAAGAAAAGTAGCCGACCGACCGTTAGTGACCGTTACTTTATCAGAACACTTTCAAATATGGAATCCGTGCGCGATTACAATCCATAATGAGTGATTGGTTGATTGAGATTTCAAATTTCAAATTTGGAACGCGCGGATTCAATTCTTTACGGCCAGTTGGTATCGCGTCTGCAACGGTTTACTAATTTATCAAATTACGGAGAGGGTCGCGAGGTCATGAGAGATAGCTTTGGCTTCTACAATGATGCCATGAAATCAACAATAAATTTGTTAAGGAAACCTAAATTAAATTGTTATCGTCAACAGACATTTGTCCGTTACGTGTACAATAAAGCACTACACTGTAACTGTATTATTAAGGTAATAAAAAGTTTTATTATAGTTTATTAATAACCAATGTTGATTAGCCGCATCCACGCCGGACGATCCAAAATGGATCCTATTAAGTAGGTATATATTATTTTAACACGCTAAGTACTGTTACTCCGAAAATCCAATACACCTGAGTAAAAATATTTTTTCTGAGCCTTACTTCTTTAGCAGTTATTATTTTATTGGACATATTGTAGTACATGGAAAATAAATACAATTAATTTTCATCTAACTATGGCACGTAGGTATGCCATCATTCGAATTTCAAAATCCGCGCAGTTCGTGAATCACGCGAGTCGGGGCGCATGCGCGGAATATGTCATTAGACGGCAATGGCGGGAGATGCCATAATAGACGGCCATTGTACCCGAATTTACCAGCTGACGAATCATTTATTGACGAATTTCCGGTCCATTTCGACGAAAGGGCAGAAATGGATACATACTATACCTACTACTTACAGACTAACTAATACTTTTATCAAGCACATTACCTAAGTGCTTACTTTTTTGGCTCAGCGTCCCAAAGTGAGTCTTGGCCTCCAAAACAAGAGAATGCCGTCTTCTTAAACTAATCTCTTGTTTATTTATTTACTTTTGAGTATTTTTTTATTTGATTATTAAGAATAAGAACAAAATACGTTTATTGAGACACGAAACATCAGGACCCAGGACAATGTTCTTATAATTAGTTTAATTATGATATCTACTTAAATAGAACAAGCCCCTACCATTCTCTTTATCTACAGACGAGAGTTCTTCCCGAGTTTTGACAAAGGCAATCAAGGTGATTCTTTGAATATAAATTATAAATTACAGGAAAATTAAACTCTCAATCCCTATAACTATCAAACAGCCTTGGTTCTGTAGCGGTGTTGTTTACACATCAGTCATATGTTTACTGGAGCGCAGATCTGACGTGCAGTAGTGTTTTATGTTGCTTTGCACCGTTCTTTGTAAGTACCTACTGTCTTAAATTGCTATTTTCACGTTGCTTTGGTTAGTTTAGGTGTGAATTTGGGTCATGTGTCGATATTTTGCTTGTAAAAGAAACTGTTTTGTTTGGAAAATATGAGAATTGTTATTGAAATCCATCTTTAAAAAAATACTATCGATATTGCGCGTACAAGCACAGATTACATAATACTGGTACGAGTGATCATCAAGCAAGTTCAATATACTTACAAACAGGTAGGTACCAAACTACCAACATTTGACGCATCGCAATGATATACAAGTGTCAGAGTGTAAAATGATCTCAAGAAGATGAAATAAAGCCAATGATGATGAAGAATACGCTCAATATTAACATCGAAACTTCTTAGGAAAACCCAATTGACTATATCGATTGTGTGTCTATTAAGAATTCCCTTGCCGTATCAGATTTTTATTATGACTCAGGTTCTATAATATTCTAGTCATGTTTATTTTGACGTTTGCCTCGAATATACGTCAGTATTCTAGTTAGGCTAGCTTTTACGACCGTCATACATTCATCATACAATCGTCATCTACGAATAATTCAAGCTATAGAATTGTAACCCAACAAATGTCGTGTCGAAAATGCTTCCACATTAAATTTAATTTTTCTCCAGTACTTATAGCACTTGCACACAATGCTTGCTCGTGATTGGTTACGAAGCCGGAAATACGCTAATGGTTGGTCGCAGTTGGTAAGGAGTAATGCCAATGAACTAGGATTATATACAGAGACACAATCTCAAACTAAAAAGCGCAGGAAAGTGTCCAAACGCTGACATCGTCAGCGAGCGCAAACAAAAGACTGCTTGTTTCTTTCGCTATTACATATTATTTAGAGAACGTGCAAAAGAGATAGGTAATCCAAAAGTCTGGTCAACGAGTAGCGTGGGCAAAGTTTTGGCTCGGCCATTTTTTTCGAGCGTTTGTGACTCTGTATTATCTTAGCTCAATAGCATAGGAATGTGGTATGTAGTTGGTGACCACCAACCAACCACCAACTCCACCGTGGCGGTTGGCTATCGCGTTGAATAATTTTTTTGGCTCAGAGACATTTCTGTTGTATCAGTTACCCTTATGTAGATCGTCATCAGTGTTTGTATGAATTTGTATGAGTATTCATTGTCCTCAGTGCATTGTTTTCCTTGACGGAATGCTAAATGCAGTTCCGAAGCTGTGAGATGCATAGATTTTTTTAAATTATTTGCATAAACAAAGGAGCAAACAATGCCCCAGCCACAGAATAAATATTAGCTCCGAGTATGTATGGCCTACAAAGAAACGATGTAGAAGTTAAATATCTAAATAAAATATAAGCATTCAGTCGAATTGAGAACCTTCTCCAAAATTTAAATTATTTCAGTAGGTTAAACTTCCTGACAGCCCCACTAGAAAACGTGAAATTCTGTCACTTTTCTATGGCACTATGGGCTTGCCAGCAAGTGGGTAGTTTCCCTATAATTATGAGAGAAAACATAATTTTAATTTTAAAAACAGAATCAAAAGTGCAGATTCAAAAGGAGCTTTGTGGACAAAACAGTGTGTGTGGGTGTCTTCTGTGCTATGTATGTTTGGACTAATTCTGAATAATATTTATTTCATTGCAATATTGTGATACTTTAGGGATGGTTGTAGCTACGAAAGTGTGTTTTTACTTTATCATTTACTAGCTGTGCCAGCGACTTCGTCCGCATGGGATAGTTATTGCCATAATAACGGTTCTAGTGAGTTAATCTTAAAAGATAGGCATATACTGTTGCAGACATTTTGTTAGATCATTTCAAGTGGAATAATTCTTTTATACCTACATATTTTTTTGATATCTTGAACCGTTTATGCAGCACACGCAACGGAAGCCCTCAAAGATGAATAATTTTTCCCGTTTTTTTCCACATTTTCAATTGTTTTTGCGCTCCTATTAGTTGCAGCGTGATGTAATATAGCCTAAAGCCTTCCTCGATAAATGGTCTACTAAACACAAAAATAATTTTTCAATTCGCACCAGTAGTTCCTGAGATTAGCGCGTTCAAACTAACAAACAAACAAACTCTTCAGCTTTATAATATTAGTATAGATAACAGCAAAATATTTAATTAGACTAATACCTAATACCAATCTATTGAACCTACTAATATTTACCTTATCGACAGTGATAATCCCAACACCCGCTTATCTTCTTAATCAAATAGAGACAGATAACAGTGCACCGTTTCCTTGTTTGTGTTTACTTTAGAATTGATCCTCGGATTGATATTTCATTGTGCTACGTTAATAGACTATTTACTTAATTTTATTAATTACTAGTAGAACCTGCGGCTTCACTCGCGTTACGAAGTATTATTATAAATCAAAGTTTCATACAAACTTGTCTATTTTACAAATTACCTATTAATAAATTGTTTATCTTGTTTTACCCCTTTACAAGTAGTTTCCAAAAACCCTTTCTTAGCGTATGCCTACATCATAGTAGCTATCTGCATGGCAACACATAATATGGCGATTAGCAGACCGATCGGCGATCGGCCCAGTGGTTTGGGCTGTGCGTTGTGCGTTGATAGATCAGTTAGTCGATCAGGTTTCTGTCAACAAATAAATTGGTTTGTTTCCCTCCAACCCCACCTATTAACTACCTAGAAATAACAAAGAATGAATGGTATATGATACATCTTACTCACTAATCTAATCTAGGTTTACTCACAGACTAGCCCTGAATCAGAAAATGAATAAGAAATTCGAGGAATTTAATGTGAAAAACATTTACTTACTCATGCTGCGATTTCTGAAAAAAGGTTCAGATCAAAATTAGCAGTAAAAATATTGATTTGTGTGTGCTATTTGTACATGTACCATATTTTATCTATGAATATTTGAATTATCTTTTAAACTATGTTCATTCTCTTCGGAGTCTGGTGAATTGTACTTATTGGGTATGAATCTATCGCCCTAATATTTGTAATTGATTCATTGCTTACTTTAATTTATACACATGCAAACATTCTATGTAATAAAACCTACAATAAAAATTTAAGGACAAGTTTATTCAAATAGCAGGTTAAATGAATAATCCAAAAAAGGCAGCTAAAGGAAAAATATTTGTCGAAAATTCCCAAGTTTTTGGCTTGTATCCAAATACCTATGGTGCGTTGGAAAGATAGTTAATTTAACCAAGTGACAGGACATTTATATTCTGAGTCAGCATTCGTTTAGGAAAAACTAAACATAGGTACTCCATTTTATGGCCAGATATTTCTTGAATATGAATAAAAAATCTAAGTACCTATAATAAATTAGATAAATATTTTTTTTATTCTCTCTCTCTCTCTCTCTCTCTCCCGCTCATATTCATATTTAACGAAAAAACAATTAAAAACTCAATGATATTTAATTGTTAAATTAAATGGTTGTCAAACTAATGTGTTGCCAGATTACTGAAAATTCCCCTAAGTTTTTAGGTCGTCATAAGGATTGCCAGCGATAAATATCTGAGTTTCATTATTTTATTTTCCCTATTGTAAAAAATTAGACAATAGATGCACACTAACTTACTAAAATTCACCAATGAAATGATCTAAATATAGACTAGGAACGTACCAAACACATTTTACCTGCTGTAATATTACCTAGTCTTACAATGAGTATTTTTTCATCCCAGACTTTAGGCATTAATCGAGGTTTCCTCGGCAGCCTGGGGTCAACGTCCTCACACAATGCCTGATTGCTAATCTGTCTTCATCAACATGCCAAGACATCATTCTTATTACAACGAAATAAGACTCAAAGTTTATCGACAAATATCGTATTAAAGAGCATCAATTAAATATAAGTACTCGTACATAACCCTTTTGGATAAAGAAATACGGACCGAAATGCATTGGCAAAGTGTTGAAGTTATTTTCTTATGGTAGTAATTATTGCAAAGCATTTTTGATAGTTATTTGTTTTTTTAGTCATTCTAGTTAACGATTTGGTTTCCTAGTAGATACACAATTAAGGTTGTTATTTTGTTTTTTGCACACATAATTAATTAGATCGATTTTGATTTTACTATCGCAAGACTAAGCGATTTAACTCGTAAGTTACACAATAAGAAGTTGCCATAAACTAAATTAAAATTCCCCACACAAATATTTAATTTCAATATATAAAACCTCTATTGACGCACCTTTGTCACTTTCTAAATATTAGAATTGAACTTTTTAAACATAAACGTTATTAAATGTCACGAGTCGTGTTTTAAGAAATATGACTCGGATTTTATAAACATCACTCCGGTACTAATCATATGTACCTAGCATAGCATACCTGTCTATTGTTTTAACAGTGATCGAGTTTTCACACGACATTTTGAAATTGTTGTAGATTTATTAGTATTTATTTTTGCAAGAATTGTTGAAATTTCCATCGAAATCCGTTCAGGCGCTTTTGCTTGGTGCCCGTTTAATTAAACATACACAACACAGCCAAAAACTCTATGTATTGCTAAAACGATCCAGACTAAGTATTCCTGACATCAACTTAATAATATGTAATATATTTTATTGTTTATTTTCCAATAAAGCTCATTTATGAACAACCATAATAATATTTACCTAGGTACCTACTTAAATAACGTCAACAAATCCAGGATTAGAATTTCCTGCCGCTAGCTATAAAATTATAACAAACAATATTTTCCTTGAAGCGCACTTAGTCCTATATGGGTGTAAAAATAGCCTATAGCAGCTCTCGTGAGCTGTCATAAATAGAGATATAAAGTATGTATAAACTCCTTCAGATCCCGGCTTGGATGTAATTAAAAATACCTATAGTATATATAGTTTAACATCGTCTGTATGTGTTCAGTCATCACTCCATCTGGTGTGTTGGCGCCCGGGCAAGCCATTCGTGAAGGAGCGAAGATTAGGTTGGGCAGAGGTGTAACTTTATACACTCGTTTATTAATTGAAATAAAAAAAAATATATAAAATACATAATACCTTGGTTTGAATTGGATATCATACTGCTAAATTATATTTTTTTTGTATAGTTAGGTAGGCAGAAATACTTAGTTGTAGACCAATCAACTACTAGCTACTAGACATATAATTATGTTTAATTTGTGGTAACAAAATAAACACGTACAAGAAAAAAAACTTTTTCATAAGATTCAGATTCAGAAGTCTTTATTGTTAAAAACACTATAACGATTTAGTTCTGTATTTAGGAAGCAGATTTATCTGAATTATGAAATCATTTAAATCCACTAAATAGCTATTAATAAAATCATCATCATCAGCCTAATAAGACCCAAAGCAGGGTATAGGCCTCTTGCCTCTTACGCCAACAAAAAATATCTCTAAACTCACCGTCTAAAAAAGCAAAGATATAGAATAAATAAAAAAAAACTGGAAAGACTTTCACAAATAACACTCAAAGCAAAAACAACTACACACTACAAATCCCCTAACTAAACAAATAAACCTAAATCCCCTCCGCATCCGCCGCGGCGCCACCGCTGCTATTTCAACACAAGTTGTCTCTCTGTTCTATTTCGGTCTGTGACTTCCATTTACGGTCCTCGCTTCACTTTACGGGCTGTAAACTGGAGATGTAATGTTATATGCTTCATGTAAGGCTTACTGCTGACAGTTTTACTGACTTCCACCTACTCTGGACTGGATTCGAGTGGACTTCCGACGCCTTTGCAATTGACGTTTGTCGGTGTATGTCATTCTTGGAAATTTACAATCCAATTCTGCCTATGTGCTTATCGAATACTGTCATGCTAAATAGTTCTTTTAATGTATTTTTTACGGAATAATATAATAATGTACCTACTTTTTATGTAGGTACCTTAAAAACCATCTTAAGCACGTTACTTTTTTTGTAGGAAGTCTGTAAAATGTGTTATGATTAAATATATAACTTTGAAATAGCATTGATTCTCTTCATATATGTAACTAATGATCAAATAAAATTTTATTAAATTCCACTCTCAATGTATTGCGTTTGAGAGTGAAACCGAAGAAGAAATATTCAGTTACTAGTCATAGATAGTAAAAGTGTGCGGTGAGCCCTGCGGTATGCTTAAAGTAACATAAAACTCCAATAACACTTTAAAAACGTGTCAAGAATGCGATAAAAAATCCAACTTTCAAACAAAGAGCTTCTGTCTAAGTGTCACGTTACAGTTTCATTTCACTTTTTCAGTTTTCTCTCCTTGCATCGTCGTCGGTAAATTTAGTTCATCCAATATGGCAACACTCCCGGAGACGCCAAAAATAAGATGCAGTCGGATGTCAACGGCCAGAACGCGATGCAACGAAAAAAAAACTAGTATTCTATTTTCAAATTGCAGTGGAGAGCTTGGTGGGATGTCGCGACCAAAAAGGAAGAGATTTTATGCGGCGTATTTCCATACTATAAGGAGATATTATTGGATGTCATATAGGGCAGGAAAATGAAATTGTTATGAGGTAGTTGGATCGTTCGTGATAGTTCGATGTATAAGCATAAACCCACAATAATTATATTGTCTGATCATAATAATGTGAGCTGTTTCAGAATACCAAACAAAAACAGCACAAAAATCAAAACCGAATAAAATATTGGTTTTTCTATCACATGATTGTTAAAATAAGTTCTTTCATTGGCTACAAAAACGACCCACAATGCAAAAGCGACACAAATGGACTAATAAAATCGTAAAATAACCCTCTAACATTTCAATAGTAAAATTAAAATGGTCGCACAGATTTGATACAGAGAGTGCCTTTATAAGAATAGCCGTGTAAAAGCCACTTTCACCAGACTTTACTTGATTGAATTTCGTTTTCCTGTTTATTCAATTTATAATTCACGTTTCAAATGAAATATCTAAGTTATGAAATAGATTTGACAGTGGAATATGAAAGTTTACTTGTTTTGTATATAATGGGTTGGTATTAAATTCTAGTTCTGTTTGAGATTTTTAAATATGTATTCGCTTGCTTATTTATGTTTGAATTATAATTATTACTTATGTACTGTACTGTACATACATTGCAAAAAGTCAATCTTAGTACCTATTTGCCACAACATTCTAGTTGAATAGACTATACAAACCTTATCAAATGCCACAGACATATTTAGTTAGCTATTTTTAAATATGGCAGTCACCATCTAGATCTCAACATGATAAACTTATGTCTAGACATCTTTAAAAGTCCAGCCACAAACTGTACCTAAGTCAAATCGAATAAAGCTATCATAAAACGAGTAGGTATGGCTGTCCACTATATATCTATTAACTGTATACTGTCAGCTGCATTTCTACTAATCGATAAAACTGCAAACTGAGTGACGCATTAACTAACTAGTGTTATAATATTGATAGGCTTAAATGGGCACTTAGTAGCTTTTTTGTTTGGAAAGCTCAAGGTTATTTTAATTGATTATTTTAAATCGTTTTACTCGTTTTTAATAGAGAAATTGATTAAAAACAACTAAATACAAAATTAACAACAGCTTTTTCGATTTAGTGCCTGAATTTAAAAAGGATTTCCAATCCTAAAACACAAAATTAACAACACCTTTATCGATTTCCTTCACACTACGTAGGTTTTATACATTAAAACAAGGATTTATACAACCTAACCTACGCAATTGAAGGAAATGAAGGGTTGAGGGTAGTTGTTGGGATTCCCAATGCATGGCCATCGCGATCGAGCAGCGGTCAGGGAGGGTATAGGGTTACTAGTACCTATTGATTTGATTTATAAAAGTCCCTAGAATAAGTTTATTTTGGGATAAGGATAAGGCTTGCGTGTGAATGTTTGAGTTTGTAAACTTCTTCTTTGGTTTGTTTATTGTTTACTCCGATTTGAATGAAATTTGATATGTCGGCTTTAAAATCTGTAATAAAAAATTAACTTTAATTTTTATTTTGCACACGCATATTTATATAGGTACTTACCTAGTTGGTAATTAGAAAAATGAGCCCACATGTTGTTTCAAAACGTGTCATAAGCATTGCACTTTTTTGCTCATAACAAATTTATAAATCAAGTATATTCAAATTCTCTATTACTCCTGTCAGCCATATTTGAATCCAGCCCGTATTGAACCGGCTTTCCAATCAGAGAGCAATCATCACCAATCTGTTGGTATTGTGTCGCCATTATTGGTACAAGTGCATTCAATTACTTTATTGGTCACTGCACTGAACTTGACCTTTCCAAGTTATTTAATTTGTTATTTATTGAGTGTCAGATGCTTGAGATCTAATATTTTACAAAGATAATAACCATCTAAGTATACATATTTGTAATAAAAGTGATTAGAGCCGAAAGTCTGAACATTGAAGATATTTAAAAAAATGTTTGGTGTTACTTCAAATTGACACATTCCAGCAATATCTAGAAATTTTGTCTGTTTGTATATTTATATGTTTATCAAGCAAAAACAGCTGTACGGATCATCATGATTTTTGGGATGTACTTACATAGGTAGTATGAGGTTTTAGGTCATATTTTTTATCCTGAAATAATGCGAGCGAAGCCGTGGGCGTCCAGTAGTTTTAATTGCAATATATTATAATATGTAACAAAACAGAAAACTGTAGTCAGTTAAAAATAAAAAATAAATAAAAAGAAGAAGTAAAACAATGTGGGCAACTCCTTTTTTGGTAAAATAATTTTGTTAAAATCAGTAAACCAACACTTGATACCTTTTCTCTATCGAGTAAATATTTAATTTATTCAATTAGTACTGGCATGCACGACCTTTCCTAGCTTAAAACTACAGAAAACTATTAGTCTAAAACCTAGGTAATCTAACTCTAAATTAACTGACTAATGGGTTGTTGAATAAATAAAAAGGTAATGTGGTTGACCCCACAATAGGTCAAGCTACGATTTTATGGTTACTATATTGATATCGATCCGGGTCACTTCCGGTCAAAACATAAACTATTATTTAGGTCAGAAACATTAATTCTGATAAAATCAACCCGATTGAAGTAAGTACGATAATACACATTATTAATGGCTATATTTTATCTCATAAATAAGATTTTATGCTCTCTTAATAGTTCCATAAAAGCATGTACCTAACTATTGAAAAAAAAAAACACTTTTATTTAACTCTTCAACTGGGTCTTCAAATCAAGTGTTAATAGGTATCTTCTAGGTAAGCGTGTTACACCCTAGGCTGCAGCAATCCTTAACATCAGGCAGGCTGTAGTCAAACGTAAACCTACCCCACGTAAATAAAAAAAAAGTCATCGTGAAGCAATTTGCCAAGAACATACATTCAGTTCAATTGAGAACCTCAACCGTTTTGAAGTCTGCGTACAAACAATATACCTACTTAATTGCAACATACGTTATCTAAATTACTTGAAAAAGTACCAACTTTCCCCTTTTAAAGAAAGCAAATTAACAAAGAAGGCAGAAACGTTTTATCTATGGTTTTTATCGTAAAAAACCCATACCCAAAACGCTTTCGACGTGTTTTCGTAAAATATCACGTCTGAGGGCGTGACTTTTACGATAAAACACCGATAAAAGTGCTTAGTACCCAAACCCGGGAGTTTTTAGAACACTGGCAACTGGCGTGTTAAAAAGTGCGTTGAGAACAATAAATCTTGTGCAATATATTTTATCAATTGTAGATTGGAACATGTTGAGACAAGTCGTGGGTCTCCCCAGTTTATTTTAGAGCAGATGTTATTTTAGCAAACTGCACATTTGAATAAGGTTTTTTGGCGCGGGATGATTGTTACCTATTCCTATACAAAGAAAACGTTGCTCTTTTAATGTGTCACTGACCATTAAGATCAAAGTTATTAGCTTAGAAGTTTCATAAGTATTGCGTAAGTTACAGTTTTGTACACTTAAAAACTTAGATTTCTAAAAATGTAGCTTATGTTCTTACATACACTGTACATAACCAGGGGCTTTGGTATACTTAAGTACACAAGTACATATATAGGTATTATATGGATTAGGCTGGTATTAGGCTGGTTGGCATACCAGCAGAACAAGCTGCGTCCATGACATGTCATTACACGGAGGTTTTATGTAGTTTATTATTTGCAACTAAATCTTCTTGGAGATCTTATCGCGGGAAAAATTGACATTTTCATTTTTCAGCTTTAATTTTTACCTTGTAATATGTAACCGAGTAACATTTGTCCTTTTACTTGAGAACTGGCACAATACTAAGTTACGGCCAAAAAAAAAAAAACATTTGTCCGCGGCTTTGAATGATTAATTATTTTGGATACTTATTTTAGTTCAGCGATACTTTCTGTGCGTGACTTTACACCTTTAGATAATTTTAAACGCGTAAAAATTCACGGTGGACCACGACCGAAGCCTGCAAAAAAGTCTCAGTAAAGTTTGTTACCACTTCTTCATTTCGTGACAAATTTAATTAATATTATTGCCTAGAAATAAGTACCTATTCAAACATCATCATCCACAGCCCTTTTCGATCCCACTGCTGGATAGCCCATACAACCATCACCATCCATAATATACAAAACATGTAACAGTGTGTCCATTTGTCCGCAGTTCTGGGAGATCATATCGGAGGAGCACGGCATCGACCCCACGGGAGTGTACGCCGGCACATCGGACCTGCAGCTCGAGCGCATCTCCGTGTACTACAATGAGGCCTCTGGTACGTACTGACACTAGGGACAACCACTCACTACACTAGGTCCTTTAAGGACGCTTATTCTTAGCTTCCAGGATGGTCCATCTTCGACCACAATATTACTATACTCTACAAGCAACCTAATGAATTTACTAATAGCTGTCTAAGTGGTAAAATCTCAGAGATTTTGACGATTTGATGAATACGACAGTGCTTGTTCACCTGCTTGATAACTGAGTAACTTTTAAAGATGTGGTGGTTATTTCTTGAACGTTTTTGGCTTAAGAAACCTACTATTCCTAAAAAGTAGCTAAACCTGGTCCATCAAATCCCCAAGCCTATTTAATTTTGCAGTTTGTCAAAGCAACGGTAATAACCACACAAATCTGTTCTCTCATCTCGTAATGTCTCCCATTATACACTCGGTAGATAAAGTGGTTCGATTACTGAGGTAATGGCAGAAAGCTGAGAACAAATTAAAATAAACAGATACATGATATACAGGGTAACTTGGATGCATACTAGGATTGGATAATACGAAGAATCTGCCAGAACTATTATTTTTTCTTTCTTCTTAGAACCGAATTTTAATTCCCGTACATATTCCCAAAAGTCGTAAAACAAGTTTAAATGCTAGTTTAATGGTACCTTAAAACCATTAAACTAGCATTTAAACTTGTTTTACGACTTTTAGGAATATGTACGGGAATTAAAATTCGAAAATAAAAATTAAAAAATTAAAAAATTAACAGGCCGCTTTTATTATTTTTTCTTTCTTTTTAGAACTAAAAAGAAAGAAAAAATAATAAAAGTGGTTCGATTACTGAGGTAATGGCAGAAAGCTGAGAACAAATTAAAATAAACAGATACATGATATACAGGGTAACTTGGATGCATACTAGGATTGGATAATACGAAGAATCTGCCAGAACTATTATTTTTTCTTTCTTCTTAGAACCGAATTTTAATTCCCGTACATATTCCCAAAAGTCGTAAAACAAGTTTAAATGCTAGTTTAATGGTACCTTAAAACCATTAAACTAGCATTTAAACTTGTTTTACGACTTTTAGGAATATGTACGGGAATTAAAATTCGAAAATAAAAATTAAAAAATTAACAGGCCGCTTTTATTATTTTTTCTTTCTTTTTAGTTCTAAAAAGAAAGAAAAAATAAAAGCGGCCTGTTTGACATGAAAATGAAACAAAACAGAAATTCGCCACCAAAAAAGGGACAAGCTTATTCAAAGAGCCTCAAAAGGCAAAACAATGGTTCTGGCGATCTTATATCATGCATAACATTTAACAAAGTAGTACCTATAAGGTAAACTGTTTCATAATGTTAAGTGATGCATAAATAAGCAGGGTTCCATCACAGACTCCGTTCTGGTCACATGCCGCTGAACAACTTCGATCATTTAATGGGACGAGCGGAGTCCCCAGCTTGCTCGCGGTGCGGGACTCCAGAGGATGTGACACATCTTCTGGAGGAGTGTGACCGGAGCGAGTCTATGCGGGCTCTTATGAGGAGCGAGTACGGTGTCCGTCCTGAAGACGTTGGCATGTTCCAGGGCATCCTGGCCTCACCCACGGGGGATGCTGCCAGGGCCCTGTATGCACTGGTCTCGGAAGTGCTCGCTCGGCGTAAGGATGACCCTATAGTTTGAATGTTATGTAATTTTGCCTAATGAGGCTGGCATAGTCGCATGGCGATTAAAGCCTCTTTAAAATATTAGAATAAAAAAAAAATAGGCAAGGTTCCATAGAAAAAAAGTTTTTATTTTAAATTTATCTTTTTCAATTGATGCATGCGGTCTACTCACCAACAGGCAATAACAATCCCTTTTTCATCTTTATTTGAATCCGTTGTGTCCTCTCTTCCATCATATTCCTAATTATTGAGGCTCGTGACTCCTCCGCAAAATTTAATCATAGAAGTTCTCTTGGAAGGAACCCTAACTGTAACAATAGTAATTACCATCCTCCACGACAATTTGTCCAAGCATGGGGATGTGAGGTCATTGAACTCTGAACAATCATAATCTCTGATTAGGTTAATTCGGGTCACAGCATGACTGTGTGTTGCTTTCTTTCTGGTTTAGTCTTCTTTTTCTTAAGTCTTATGTATAGCTAATAGCTGATACTTAATACGTTATTTTATGATAGTAGGTACCTACGTTTAGTAAAAAATCCTACTGCCAACTGTTGTATTAATAGGATTCACGTATTGGTCACCTATCGAAGATTTGACAGCAACAGCATCAGTAGGTGTAGGTTTGCGATACTGCTATTGAGATCTTGTAAGGGCGATCTGGGCGTTTTCGTGAGTTAGATGGTATGGTACCTACGGTTAATTGCAATTATATGTCTAGGTTGTTTGTCATAGTACTGCAATCGGTAAACCATGTTAGGGACCCTTTGTTTTGAAACCGCTCATAAGATAAGAAGGACCAGCCGAATTATCAAAGTACAGGCAGTCTGGGTAAAATGTGGAGTTGATAAGTGGTTGATAACGGGCATTCTCCTCCTTAGTCGTATTCCTCGCAACTGAGAGTCGTGACTCCTCAGAATCAATTCGTTCTCTTGTGCAGATACATCGTGGTGGGAGCCCGGGTCCTTCCACCGATGACACATGTTCTTGGACTTTTGTACTTAGTCCTCAACATGTCTTTTCTTCACTATGTTTTCCTTCACCACTAAGCGAGTACTAATCCACACTTAACTTGAAAAACAAATCATTGGTCGGGATTCGAACCGGGATCGACGAACGGGCAGATGATGATGATGAGGTGTAATATTGGTGCGAACCTCACCTGTGCGGTCGGTGCCGGTCCGCCGCGCGAGCTAACAGTGCTAGTACAGTTACACGAGCAATCTGCATCCACCGCTAGCACTTGCTATTTAATACCTACTTGGTGTTATAGGTGCATTGCATCTATACATGAATTGTCTGCCTGAAGTGATAAGCCAAAAACTAAAAAAGACTTATAACTTCGAACTTTGAAGGACTTTAGTCCGCTGCGGCACTCACTTAAACCATAGTGAACTTTTCCAGAAGCATAACGTATGTGATAAAAAAGGACTGTATAATTTGTCGGTCCTCAAGTCGAGAGTTTAATAGTTTCTTCTAGGCAAGCGCGCTTGATTTGGTTGGTAGTATTAGTAGTCTTAATCTATGATCGAAATGTCAGATTACTATGGGCACAAGAATTTGCTTCTCTTATTAGAACTTGAAGTGTTACAAACCATAGTAAAATACATTTCCCAAATATCAAGAGTGTAAGTGACCAAGACACAAGGCAGTAGTACCTATGTATGTACTTACTACAGTTGGTACCTAAGTAAAAGTCGTAACTTTTTGCTACCAGACAGTCCGCTGGTCAGTTTTTGCGCATGAATCACCGTCTGCCAGCAAACTTCCTGCGATTGTTCTTTGTTCGCGAAGGGACCAGCACATAATATTAGTTTATACCTATTATTATGTATATTAGTCAGAATACTTAATAATTGGGTCTATGACCGAGTTATTGCTGGCAATTTGACCTTGGGGTACCGAGGCGAGTAGTCCAGCTGGCTGTGTTGAATTTTTCATGAATTTTTGTGACTACGTCAAAATAGCTACAGAAATAGAAATAATTAATACTTTACTAAGAATATTCACCTATGTTTTTTGTCCGTATGATTGGATTCTAATATAGTATTTCTTTTTCTTTCAATTCTTATATTATAGAGACTGATTGGCATTCCTTTTTTGCGTTTGATGGTTTGGACTACTTCAAGGGGCGTGGATGGCACCACCTATGTTCGTAGCTTATCCAAAAGATGCCGATTGGCTCTTCTTTCGTTTTATGACTGAGATTATATTTCAATACCATGGGCTCACGCATGACCAAAATTCGCCTGATGATAATGCGTAACAACATATATGATAGGTACTATGAAGAAACGGAAAATTAGCCAGACAATAATTATAAACTAAGAAGTCAAAAAACTGTCTCTTATCCATTCGCAAATTGGCACTGAAGTACCTAATCTTATGTTCGCGGAACGATAACTAGTTCAATGACCTGACAACGGTACTGAAGTAGATATCTCTTTTATTTGTATTTGTTTAAATTGCAGTTTTGGGTTGCGTAAGCGGTAGGAAAATTTATCGACAGAGAGTAGGAAATAGGTAATAAACTGACAATATGACGATCTGTCGCAGACGGGAAGAACTTAGATTGAAAACCTTGAAAGAACAACAAGAAATCGTGGCGAAAAACTTAATAGGTGTAATAGTCTCAGACTTTATCCTTTATCGATTTTTCAGACACAAGGTTATTCCGAAATCTAGAAACTAACAACTACGAAAATCTCAATAAAATTGCAATATGCTAAAAAAGCTTGATAGCTTGGAAGATTGGAGGAGATACATTTTCAAAATTGTTTGTTAGAGTCTAATTTTACTCGTACCTGATGGTGTTTTTGTATTGCCTTCAGTTGCGACGGCGGAGAATGGCGGGAAGTACGTCCCCCGCGCCATCCTGCTCGACCTGGAGCCCGGCACCATGGACGCGGTGCGCTCCGGGGGCTACGGCCAGCTGTTCCGGCCAGACAACTTCGTGTTCGGCCAGTCCGGCGCCGGCAACAACTGGGCCAAGGGACACTACACCGAGGGCGCCGAACTAGTCGACGCCGTCCTCGACGTCGTCCGCAAGGAGTGCGAGAACTGCGACAGTCTGCAGGGCTTCCAGCTCACGCACTCCCTCGGAGGCGGCACCGGCTCCGGCATGGGCACACTGCTCATATCCAAAATCAGAGAAGAATACCCCGACAGAATCATGAACACTTACTCCGTCGTACCCTCCCCTAAAGTATCCGACACCGTCGTGGAACCATACAATGCCGTCCTCTCCATTCACCAGCTCCTCGAGAACACAGACGAGACCTACTGCATAGACAACGAAGCCTTATACGATATCTGCTACAGAACGCTCAAAGTACCGAACCCCACGTACGGCGACCTGAACCACCTCGTGTCGCTGACGATGTCCGGCGTGACGACGTGCCTGCGCTTCCCCGGCCAGCTGAACGCTGACCTGCGCAAGCTGGCCGTCAACATGGTTCCCTTCCCGCGGCTGCACTTCTTCATGCCCGGCTTCGCCCCGCTCACGTCCCGCGGCAGCCAGCAGTACCGCGCGCTCACCGTCCCTGAGCTGACCCAGCAGATGTTCGACGCCAAGAACATGATGGCAGCGTGCGACCCGCGCCACGGCCGCTACCTCACCGTGGCCGCCATCTTCCGCGGACGCATGTCCATGAAGGAGGTCGACGAACAGATGCTCAACATCCAGAACAAGAACAGCAGCTTCTTCGTCGAGTGGATCCCGAACAACGTCAAGACCGCCGTCTGCGATATTCCTCCGAAGGGTCTGAAGATGTCGTCCACCTTTATCGGGAACACGACGGCTATCCAGGAGCTGTTCAAGCGTATCTCGGAGCAGTTCACGGCCATGTTCAGGCGCAAGGCGTTCTTGCATTGGTACACGGGCGAGGGCATGGACGAGATGGAGTTCACTGAAGCGGAGAGTAACGTGTCTGACCTGGTGTCGGAGTACCAGCAGTACCAGGACGCGGCGGCGGAGGACGACACGGAGTTCGACCAGGAGGAGCTCGAGGAGCTCGCGCAGGACGAGCACCGCGACTAGACTCCACACACTCATGTACTTCTAGTACCAGGTGCTAGATCGCACTATCTTCGAGCAACGAAATTACCAGGACTTCATATTTTTAGGAAGATCAGTCATTTCCATCACCCACCATCATCATTCATCATCATCGTCATCTGATTTTTTATATCATCATCATCATCATCTTCGGACAATGTTTGTCTAGATTTATTATCTATCATCTATCCATTTTCTCGTTCTATAAAGATGTGGAGTCCAATATGGGTGCTCATGGAGGGGCCATCTCAACGTTTCCTTCGAAATTAGAGGCTTTTTCGTATCATTTTATCGTCTGACATACGAGTGTAAACCTTAACCTTTTTTCACGCATCCTTCTTGGGATATATTTTACTACAGATTAAAAAAGTATTTTTAATTTACAAAAAATATTGTAAAGGTATGATTTTACACTCATTTTAAAAATGCGATCTTGCACTGTGCCTTGTCAAATCTTTGACGATGTTTTACGTGCAACAAAATATGAATAAAATAAATATGAATAGTATTATTAAAAGTCTGTTTTAAAATAAGACAAGTCGCAAGTTTTAAGATAATAAAAAATCGAGCATTTCTTAGCGTATAAGTATTTGTCTGAATGCTTTTATATTATTTATAAATAAATGTTTTAAAATGTATTATTGTTTTTATTTCAGTCCCCGTAGAAATTAGAGAGATGTTTTACTTTTTAACATATAAAAGACTTTTGATTCAGGTTTTGAACTTTTGAGAATAAACGAATGATTAGCTTATCTTTCTCATAGTCCTAAAAGCAAGTAGATATAAACAGAAGTCAGATTAAGTATGTAATCCGTCGTTGATATAAAAATAAATAAAATAGCCTTTATTGCTGAACTTATAATAACAATATTTTTCTTTACAAATATGTTTACTCTATCTTACGACAGTTTCTTCTCTTTTACATATTATGTTAAATATCGGTAAACGGCTGTTTCTCCGTTGCAGCTTGTCTTTCGACATAGGCCTCCTCTAAAGATTTCCACTCTTTTCTATCTTTCGCTATGCGGGTCCATAGTGGACCTGCTATTTTCTTGATGTCGTCTTCCCATCTTCTAGTTTGGTTGATATAAATGTGTGTATTATAAAAAGGGAATTTAGGCATAAATTTAAGAAAAACCAGGCACATAATAGACAAATAATAAGTATATTTCTCATAAGATTTACGTTAATCTAATATATCACTACATATTTACATACATTTGAACACAAAAGTCATATATTTTATTTATAAACCTAAAGAATTATTGGTAAAACATAAGTATTGATTTCATATTTTTTAGCCTACTAAATGTTAAGAACCGATTAAGTATAGGTACAGATATTAGCAATAAAATATTGTATTTTTTCATTTTATAGCTGCCTATAAATAAACGTTATATTTCACCAATAACTCCGGTAATAACTATAGAATATTAGTCTTATTTCCAAACGCATATTAATTCTGTTAAATTTAAGTAGTAACAACAAATTTGAGACAAAACATAGTAAAGAATTATAGTATTTATAAATTAAAGTATTTATAAAAAAAAATACTAAAGAATAAGCCTCTACTTTTAAAACAATTATGATACTGTGTATTTTTGTTTTTATTAAATAGTATTCATTTTTTTAACTAACACGGGTTTGCTCTTCGCCATAGTTTGCCTGGTGGTAAGCAAAGGCTATGGCCTAAGATGGAGCGTGCTTACCCGATAAGAACCGATTAACTCTCGCTTTGAAGACGCATAATTATAATGATGTACCACAAAATCGCAAGCTTATCACTTTCTTGAGTATTTTAACCAAACATTTTTTAAATGCAATCTTTATGGCAACTAAAATCGTGTTATGTACCTTTTTTATTTATTTTACATCACATATGTACTTAGATTTATATTAATTGCTACAAAAAAAACTGTCTACTGATTTTATGGGATAATCTTAGAAATGAACAAAACATCAATGTAATTAACAAAAATTATCATTGTAAATTACAATATCGTCTTTGACTGATAGACAAAGAACAAACTGGGTGTATAATATAAATAGAAATCACCATACGTTATCTAGTACCCACGACACAAGTGTTTGCTTAGTGTGGGGTTAGATGGCGCTGTGTGCTATGTCCCGGAATATTTATTTATTTGAGATTCCATACTGATATTCCATTATTTATATGCAAAATCAACTATTACATTTCATGAGTCAACATTAACTACATTAAGAACCATTGTGTCAAAATTAATTATGAAGTAGGTTACACTGCTACAAAACATAACAAATTTATATAAAAAAAATAACTCATCATAAAAGCGTTAAACTTAATCTTAGTAATTTGTTGAAGGCACAAGAATAAAGCACATTTACGTATGTATATATATAACCCTTATACAGTGTAACTGACATCTAATAACATTTGTTTTATGTAGCTTTTTGTCATTTTGTTTTTTTTTTCTCAGTTTCAGAATATAAGTAACTAAAGTCTTGAATTGTTGCAACAAAAATAATATTAACCGCTATTCCATATTCTCAAGCTATTTATTTATATTGGAGATGTTTCTCCACTCGCGTGGACTCATGCCGTCTTATTACAAAACGCGTTTTAAATATTAGTCTAGGACTTTGAAAATAAAAAATGGGTTCTTGTTGTTCAAACATCACATACAAGCAATCAAAATGTTAACAAAAAATTGGAACTTTGATTTATCATTGGTACATTTTGACAATTTGATAATTATGACAGTAGACAGTCAATTTTAGAACAACTAAAACGGACTTGGTCTAGACTTATATTTAAACCACGTTTTGTAATAAGGCCCATTGTGTTCTGTTAAAAACATCAAAAAGCCATAAAACAAAGTAAACATTAACTTGCTTTTAATAATTTTTAAAATTATGTACCGAAATTATCCAAAACTGAACTCATTTAGTTACCAGTTACTCAGTATAAGTTTCTTCATAGACAAAATGGTTTACAAATACAAGATTTATCACAAGAAAAAACAGCAAAATTAAATTCTCAATGTATCTTTTGTTATAATAATTTGATCGTATAGTAATCAAACTCATATTTATTTTGACATAAGTAATTGATTATTATTTTTCTAATTGAAAATATAAATGCTTACAGTGCGTAAATAGATTAATCAAGTCTATACAAAGCTATAAACAAATAATGATTATGGCAACATAAATAGGCCTCTTTACAGTAAATCAAGTAAAAAAATTTGTAATAATTCCGACTGGCGAGATTAGAATATGAACAAAAATCCGAAGTACAAATTTCTTTTTAGCGCACGATCGGACTTTAGTCGGATTCTTTGCATAAGTTTCAATTAAATATTCATTTTAACTAAAATACAAATCGACTTAATAGCTTAAAAATATAGTTTTGTTAATTTGTTTCAACAATTTGCGTCATTTTTGACTGGGAACATTTTAAAACAAGAAATAAATGATCGAGTGCATACCAACAGAGTTATATATTTTTTTATTAAAAAGGAAGTGATTAAAATAAATAAATGTAATAATTTTATAGCAATATAACATAATCAAAATTTTATATAAATTAGTAGAAAAAAAGGCCCATGATTTGTCAGTCAAAAATCACACAAACTACAACTAACATATATGTATTTACATTTTTACATATTTACGATCTACTTACAGACTAGATTAAAATACTATTCGGCACTTTATTGATTACAATCTAACTTTAATAATAATCATCTTAAATATTACTTTTCATTAAGATTGTCATAAGTCGATGAGTAAAATTAAGAAAAAGTCTAAACGATTTACGTAAGTACATCAAAAAAAAAAAACAAAATCATACTTGATATATTTTTTAATGGATAAATCGATGGGTTTTGATCAACGACGACTTTTTCACGATTGTATGTATAATGTATATGTTACGGCTAATACCCGAAGTGCGGCTACACCTAGTTCTAACCGGCTAAAACTAGGTGTAGTGTAGCCGCACTTCGGGTATTAGCCGTAACATATATATACATATTTTGTATGAGACTCATACAATAGTTTTGTTGTAATAGCTAAATGACAAAACCATTACAATCACATATATGTATTAATATTAAATATAAAAGAGAATTGATTAATTCTGACGACAACTCTTTACATGCTAACTGACTGATTTTGATGACAACTCTTTCAACAGAAGTATAATTTGTATGAAATATGTATCTTCGGGTATTAGCCGTAACATATATATACATATTTTGTATGAGACTCATACAATAGTTTTGTTGTAATAGCTAAATGACAAAACCATTACAATCACATATATGTATTAATATTAAATAGAAAAGAGAATTGATTAATTCTGACGACAACTCTTTACATGCTAACTGACTGATTTTGATGACAACTCTTTCAACAGAAGTATAATTTGTATGAAATATGTATGTATGAGAGTCATGCAAAAAAATCTAATATAATAGCTTCATCATTACACTGAATACAATAGAGAACTGATTAATTCTGAAGACAAACCTTTCAATAATGAAAAATGTGTATGTATGAGAGTCATACAATATCATCGAATAATATGAAATGAAATGAAATGAAATTTGTTTATTTTGCATTATACTTATGGCAAAACATTGAATGAAAATCCAAAGGCATCCGAACTAGTTTATAACTGTGTTTGTGTTGCCGATGTATATAATGTACTTATATAAATGTATAATGTAATTATATTTAAGTCATACCTCTTTTACAGAAGTGATGGATTCCGATGACTCCTCTAGATATACATATATATGTCAGACAGAGACCTCGTTGTCGTCGTTGAGTTGTATGGAGTTGTCGCCGGCCGCCAGCTTGAGGAGCGTCTTCTTGATGCGCAGCGCCGGGAGACGCACGGACGGGTTCTGGTGCCAACACTCGCGGATCAGGCTTGCCATGCCTACCATCGTCTGGGGAAGATAAGATATGATAAGATAACATGTTTTAGTGAGGCCGAGCTTCAGAGCGCGGCCACGTGCGTCGCGTGATCTGCCATAAGGCGAGGAGGACTTTGGATTTTTTTAAATCAAATCCTATTATACTAACATGACAAAATATTATACTAAAATGATCACCTATTATACTAGAATGACTATCTATTTTACTACATAGCTCACCTATTATAAAAGCTAGCCAAGGCTAGGTTCACTGGATAGGAAATATTATATACGAATTGTAATTTGTTAGCATCTATAAATTGTGTAATATAACTTGTGTTTCTGTTTGTGAACTAATTAAAAAAAAATACTAGAATGATTATGAATGATTTGATTTATTATACATATTTTACCACAATACCCACCTATTTTACTACAATGCTCACTTATTTTAACACAATGCCCACATATTTTACTACAATGCCCATCAAGTTTACTATTAGGTATTTTAAAACTACTCACCGGATGTGACGCGGCCACGTGCGCCGAGACATCACCCACAGCACGAGGGCGAAGGCGTAGATATTTTATACTGGACTCTTTTATACTAGCATGACTACCTTTTTTGCAAGCATTGTCGTCACCTAATATAGTAGAGTGCTCATCTATTAAACTAGAATGCCCACCAAACCTCTTATGTTTGCATTGTCACTTATTATACTAGAATGAGTACCCATTTTACTACAATGCCCACCAATTTCATTTTAATCACATCAAAAGCTACTTACCGGATGTGGATCCGGGTTAGGCTCGGGCCTGGCCTGGTCGGTGCACACGATCTTCTTCATGTCGTCGAAGCTCGGGTCCGAGGGAGCTAGCTCGTAGAAGGGCGGGCGAGCCTCGTACGGGCGCGGCCACGTGCGCCGAGACATCTCCCACAGCACGAGGGCGAAGGCGTAAATGTCGCACTTCAGGTACGACTCGAAGCAGGTGAGGTTCATACTGGAATGGAAGTGAATTGTGTTGCTAAATGATTGCTCATTGTACTACATATTGTCCTAGTGGGTGCACGCGGCTTTGCTCGCATTAAGAAGTAAAACTTGCATTCCCTATTTCACCCCTTTGAAAGTAGCATTTTCCAAAAATCCTTTCTTAGCGGATGCCTACGTCATAACATCTATCTGCACGCCAAATTTCGGCCCGATCCAGTGTCCCGATCCCGAGTCCAGTGGTTTGAGCTGTACGTTAATAGATAACTATGGCAGTCAGTCAGTCACCTTTGAGTTTTATATATTCAAATGTAATGTTTAAACAAAACTTTTGATATGAGGAATATTAGTAACAGTTACTTTTACAAGGAAACTATGATTTCTACTATTTTACCACCTATATATTTTTTATAAGGTCTTCTTCTAGTGCCTCTCCTTAATGCAGGTTGGTCGTCAGCTCAGCGAACTTGTCTCTATCTTGCGCCAAGCGAAAAAGTTCTTCTGCGCTGCCAATACTCGTCCATTCATTTATGTATAAGGTCAGCAACAGATAACCAATATGATTGATTATTAATTATAAAAAAAAAACATCACGATCATCACGAGCCGTATACTTTCACTAAGGTTTTCTAGGATTTATCTAGCATTAATATCAAAACATACCTGTTTTACAAGTACCTACAACGCAGTCACTTATTGTACTAAAATGATCCCCTATTTTACTAACATGCTTACTAATTTTACTAACACGCCCACCAAATGTACTACTATGCCCTAACTAACCTCTGGTCCAGCATCTCGGGGCTCATGTACCGCTTGGTCCCCTGGCGCGGGTTGTGCGCGTCGCCCACTTTTACTGAGATGTTCATGGATTTAACTTACTTTGCTAATCTAGTACC
The DNA here is from genome assembly GCA_964023185.1 of Macaria liturata. NCBI lineage: Eukaryota > Metazoa > Arthropoda > Insecta > Lepidoptera > Geometridae > Macaria > Macaria liturata. The sequence goes on along the minus strand of OZ026814.1, from coordinate 6,161,302 downwards.
TACTGTTTTTAGTAGAAAAGTAGTTTGTTTTGTTAGAAAAAGAGTCAATAATTTGACTAAAACGACCACCAATTTTCCTTTCACGCCCAGCAATTTTACTAACACGCCCACCAAATGTACTAGAATGCCCTGCAAACTAACCTCTGGTCCAGCATCTCGGGGCTCATGTACCGCTTGGTCCCCTGGCGCGGGTTGTGCGCGTCTCCGCCGGCCGCCACGTGCGCGCGCGTCACGCACAGCCCGAGGTCCGCGATACAACACGTGCCGTCCACTTTCACCAGGATGTTCTTGGATTTGATATCGCGGTGCGCTATTGCTGGTTTACCCTGGAAATTAAAGAGCGCCATTAATTATAGCGAGTCTCTTTCTCTTTCATTCGTATTTCCTCATGCCTGAGGGCCTTGATTCCCCCGCAGAAGTAATTCGTTAGGGGAGTTCTCTTGGGCAGATTCATCGTGGTGGACGCCCAGGTCTTTTCACGGAAGACACGTGTCCCAGGATGTTATTATTATACTTATAGCGCGTTTTCATACTAAATGTGTTTTCTCTTTCCTTAGTAAGTTACTTTTGCGAGTATTATAATTGTGCAGCATAGTTTTCGTATGTGAAACAGCGAGCTGTGCGCCAGGTGCTAGTACAGCGAGCCCAGCGGGTGAAGTGTATGTGAGTGTACCTGTGTGTATGTGAGTGTACCTGCGTGCCGTGTATGTCAGTGTGCAGGTGCAGCAGGCCGGCCAGCGCCGACAGCGCCAGCGCCATCATCTGCGAGCGAGACAGCGAGCTGCGCGCCAGGTGCTCGTACAGCGAGCCCAGCGGGTGGAAGTGAGTGATCAACCACAGCTGCGGACACACAAACATACTAATTTTGAAAATATCTCACTGGACAAGAAATAAATGTCTTCCCGATGTTACCAAGTCAGTTCTTGAATCACCAAATCAGTGATTAAGTGGCCAAGTCATCCAATAAGTGGCCAAGTCAGTCAGTAAAGTTCGGGTGACACGAGGCTAGTATTTTGAAGCTAGGATAGTAAGCTAGTAAGGGGTCACTAGCTTGGATTCTAGCTTACCTACTAGCCTGGATTGTAACCAAGCTAGTGCTGTCTACACGAAGCTAGGAAATTTCAAGCTAGTCAAGTCAGTACTGAGTTGTGCTTAACCTGATAACACGTATACGTAAAAATGAACAGTGTGCGTAAGAGAAAAGCAATTCTACTAAGAAAGTTAATTCGGAAGTTGTGTCAACATGCGCTAGATGAAATATTAGCTCTGCTAGAAGAAAAGCGTACTTGGACAAGACCCTGGATCTTAAGAAGACATAGTCATGGAGCATCTGCATTACTTTTAAAAGAACTGCGATCTGAGGATTCCGGCGAATTCAAGAGTATTTTGCGAATGACACCTAATATTTTTGACAATTTACTGAATCTAGTGGGACCACAAATACAAAAATTAAATACTAATATGAGAGAAGCCATACCGGCTAAAATAAAATTGGAAATAACTCTAGATTTTCTATCATCTGGTGTCAATTACAGGAAGTTAAGTCACATGTATCGTGTTTCAAGATCTACTATATCTAGATTCATACCAGAAGTTTGCAGTGAAATTTATAAGGCATTAAAGAAAGATATACAGGTATGTAGAATTTTATTTATTTCAAATTAAAGTAGGTACTTTTACGCTTACATAAATGGCGAGATTAAATTCTAAATTACAAAATGAGAAATCATAAATGACGACAAAATGTACGTTTACGCTACATAAATGGCGAGAAATGTATCAAGCATTTTGAAATGCTTGATAGATGGGATCTTCATCTTGCTCCAACTCTTGCTGTGGTGGCGGATGGATGATGGGTTCATCACGTTGCTCAGTCTGTTGTAGTTGTGATGGTGGATTAGTGTAGAGTGGACTTGCTGCAGAACTATTGTAAGAAAATGTGGTTGACATATTGGAGTCTGAAGAATTGATAGGTGACTGGTACGAAAATGTAGTATTTCCGAAGTTTAAATCATACATCCGACAGCGGGATAGTGTTGCGTTGATCTGATCCCTAGCTAAAATGGCCTGTCCGGGTGAAAGCTTTTTCAACTGACTTGCTACATATTTTGCAAATATCTCATGTTCATCCAGCTCTGGTTCCTGAAAATCTCGTGAACTGTTTAAATCCTCCTTAATCACCTTAATTTCATTTATCAATGAACTCACTTGCGAAACCTTCCGTTTCTTAAATTGCGGAATGTTACTTCCGGGGGAAATAAATTTAGAAGTTTTATCTTGAATAGACGACATTTCGCTTGCAGGTTGAGACATTTCAACTGTCTTTTCTGACAGATTTTCTGCTACGGGTGGTTCTAATGACTGACTGTTGCTTGCACTGTTGTCATCTTTATTATTGTTTGGAGAATCTTGATTGTTCTGAAAATAAAAAAATTGTTAAAAATATTGTTACAGATTCCAACTACAACTGAAGAATGGGCAGCTATAGAAAATGGTTTCAGAGTGAAATGGAACTTTCCAGCGTGTTATGGCGCCGTCGACGGGAAGCATGTTCAAATCATAGCTCCTGGCAACAGTGGAAGTTTGTTTTTTAATTACAAAAAAACATTCAGTATTGTTCTTATGGCTATTGTTGATTACGATTATAATTTCATTTATATTGACGTCGGCGCCTGTGGAATGGCATCTGATGGAAGTGTTTTTAGGAATTGCTCCATATGTAATCAACTAGAAAATAACCTTTTACCACAAGGCGGAGTAATTTTTTGGCGGATGCTGCATTCCCATTAAAATCGTATATTATGAAACCGTACCCAGGTGACAATTTAACACATGAAGAAAAAGTATACAACTACCGGCTAAGTAGAGCCAGAAGAACTGTAGAAAATGCCTTTGGCATATTGGCAAGCCGATTTCGTGTTTATCAAAGACCAATCGCAGTTGACGTAAAAACAGTAGACAAAATTGTACTAGCATCATGTGCTCTGCATAATTGGTTACGAAAAGAGCAAAAAAGCACTTATTGCATTAGTAGTGATGTCGACCAAGAAGACATTGAAGCGGGAAACATTATTCCCGGTTCATGGAGAATGGAAAATTTATGTTTACCCAGTATCAGTCGACAGGGAAGTAACCACTCTTCTCTGTCAGCTATCGAAAAAAGGGAGAAATTTAAGAGATATTTCAACAATGATGGAGCAGTACCATGGCAAGCAAGAATGATTCGTTAATTCAGACAAAACTACAAGAAAAATTAAAAATGCCGACGATTATTAATATTTCAATAAGTACTTTTAAGGTAAATAATTGTAAAGAGTAAATAATATTAAAATATCTTACCGAAGTTTTTCTCTTCATTGGCACCTTTTTTATGAAATTAAACCAAATAATTTTTGGCTTATAGACTTCTGCAGTTCCTGCTCCAGACCTCTCAGATTTTTCTATCTTTGTTAATTCTTGACAATATGTAGCTCTTAGATTTTTAATTTTATTTTTAATCTCTTTTATCGACATTTCTATTCCATCTTTATTTAGTATGTCGCGTATTTTTTCTAGTGACGAGTCTCGCATTTGCTTGTCCTTGTAAGATGGAATACTTGCATTCCACAAACATTCCTCTTCTCTGTACAATTGAACGAATTTTAAATTAATTTCGTCCGCTAATTTCGGCATTTTAACAAATTGCACGCACTCTCACCACGCTCTCCGACTGCACACTAGCTTAGGTTCGCTAGCTTCGCGGTTGACACGAAGCTAGTAACGAAGCCAGGATAGTAAAACGGGTGGTGGGGGGCGCCTACTAGCTTGAAAAATAGAACCCCAAGCTATTAAACTATCCTGGCTTGAGGCACTAGCTTGCTAGCTTCCACACTAGCTTACTAGCTTGTAAACGAAGCTAGTTCCGTCTACACGAAGCTAGTGTCACTAGCTTACTAGCTTGGCTCACTAGCTTGATTTACTAGCCTCGTGTCACCCGGCCTTAAGTGACCAAGTCAGTCAGTAGGTGGTCAAGTCAGTGAGTAAGTGGCCAAGCCAGTCAGTAAGTGGTCAAGTCAGTCAGTAAGTGGCCAAGTCAGTCAGTAAGTGACCAAGTCAGTCAGTAGGTGGTCAAGTCAGTCAGTAAGTGCCCAAGTCAGTCAGTCAGTCAGTAAATGGCCAAGTCAGTCAGTAAGTGACCAAGTCAGTCAATAGGTGGTCAAGTCAGTGAGTAAGTGGCCAAGCCAGTCAGTAAGTGCCAAGTCAGTCAGTCAGTAAGTGGCCAAGTCAGTCAGTAAGTGGCCAAATCAGTCAGCAAGTGGTCAAATCAGTCAGAACATAACCAAGTGACCGAAAGTGACCAAACCAACCAATTAGTAAAGGACAGCCTGAAAGGGCCAAGTTAGTCAGTAAGTGACTAAGTTAGTCTGAAAGGACGAAGCTAGTCAGTAACCAACCACTCGCAAAGTGACAAGGTCAGTCATTAATTGACCAAATCTGTCTAAAAGTGAACAAATCAGTCCGATAGTGACCAAGTCAGTACGTGAGTGACCAAATATTTAACTAACCTGCGTACAACTCCCTCTGCTAGTCATTTCGCTACCAATATACGCGAGTATGTTAGAATGTCTGAGCAGCATTGTGCTGTACATCTCAGTCGCTCTACGCCAGGACACCTCGTCACGGAAGAAGTAACCAATTCATACAGCAAATATCCAAGTCAGTCATAAAATTGACCCATTCAACCAGAAAGTAACTGAACACAGTCAACAAGTGACCAAATATTTAACTGACCTGTGTACAACTGCCTCTGCTAGTCATATCGCTACCAATATACGCGAGTATATTAGAATGTCTGAGTAGCACTGTGCTGTACATCTCAGTCTCTCTGCGCCAGGACGCCTCGTCGCGGGAGAAGAATATCTTCACAGCGACCGCCTCGCCGCACCACGAGCCGCGCCACACCTCGCCGTAACGACCCTGGACGAAATCAAGCTATTATTAATATACTTAAAAAAATATTGTAAGCAATTTTAACTATACAATGTTTATAGTTTACTAACAACATTTGGATCTCTTTGTTGTCCGAAATAAAAACATTTTTTTTTTAATTTAAAATGTCGGTATTGGACGTTTTTGACAAGTGAGTGAAAGTACACGTCATTAAAGTTTGTAGGTACATTTTTCTTTATAATGCTGAAACGAATGAAACTACATAATATATTAAAGGATTTTCAATGGATCAAACAGTTACGTGCTTTTCTGAATTGCCGTGTACTGTAAGCATTTTTTTTTCTCGAAAAGTCGGGTTTCAGTGTGCTACCATTGCCTGCATTCTGTGCCATTGCTGCGTCACCGGACGACGGCTAGGCACTGATAGTGCCCGGACTTACATACCACCACAGAATACATAATACAATAAAACCCTATCTCCCTATTTGTAACACGCAGCAAGCGGAGGGCACAGTAAAGTACGCTCGACAGTCGTGTGTTCAACGACACATCACTCGCTCGGTATATCTAGGTACGCTTATCTAGAAGAAGCCTATCCTCACCTTCCCCACGGTGTCCTGCAGCTGCACCTGCCTGGCCAGCGTGCGCTGCACCATGAGCGGCAGGCCGGAGCCGGAGCCCGAGGTCACGCTGCTCTCCAGGTACTCGCGCAGGGTGGAGTCCCCCGCCGCCGTCGCCACTAGGGCGCCGTTGCCGCCAGTTTGCGAGCCTTCCATGCCTGGAAAGATAATGTTTAGATTCAATATTATAAGCCTTTCTCTCTCTTGAGTCGTTTTTCCTCATGACTGATGGTCGTGAATCCCCCGCAGGATTAATTCGTTAGCGGAGTTGAAAATGCCACTTTTAAAGGGATGAAATAGGGGATGCAAGTTTTACTTCTTAATGCGAGCGAAGCCGCGAGCACCCTCTAGTGAAATATAAAATGCACAAGAAAAGTTATTCTAGTGCTATAATTAGCAACCTTATCTCTAAGAATGATCTAATAATATGTGCAATTACCTTCATAATACGCGCTAGTGATGTGCGGAGTGTACATGTTGGTGGGGAAGTAACTGGAGTCAGCACCCAGCTTGTGCAGCGCCGCGCGGGACACACGCAGCCTAGGGGACAAGGGATACAACTTGATTAATTCAGGAAACAAATCATGGTACTTTCACTATACAATACTATCCATACTAAAATCACTAGTTATCAACTGACATAAATAACTACTACTACACTTAACTAAATCTAGAGTTAATAGGTATCTTCTAGGTAAGCGTGTTACACCCTAGGTGCAGCAATGCTAAACATCAGGCAGGCTGTAGTCAAATGTAAACCTATCCTAAGTAAAAAAAACATGCCTTTGTGATGTGCAAGAGAAACATATACACTTAAATTAGATCATTGTCTGTTATTCAGAGCTTTAGACTCGATTGTGGTCATTCATGGCTGTTTTAGCACCATTAACTTACATTATCTCACCATTAACATTCATTACGATCCATTAACCAACACACCTACGTGTCCTCAGTATGAACACAGCTGCTGACTACTATGTGTCACTTCATAGATGAAATTGCGAGTAACTCTGTTATGCAATGCTGTAGACTCAATTGTGATCATTTGTGGCTTGCTTGAAAACTTTAACTTACATTATCTAACTATTAACATTCATTATGTACCATTAACTATTAAAAAACATACCTATGTGTCCTCCTCAGTACGAATACAGCAGCTGCAGCCAGCGCAGCAGTCAGCAGTACAGCGGCTGTTACAGTAGCGAACACCCCCCACCCGTGAGTCATTAGTTCAGCACTAGCGAGCTCGGGTAGAGGGGGGAAGGAACCAGTGTTGCACATGTCTGCTGTACAGCAAGTCACGTTCACGAAGCCGGCGTCGCGTTTACTGTGGTAAAATAAAAATAATATTAGTTAGAACTTTGGTATATTCTAAATTCTCTTGAGATATGTTCGAGATAAAAAGTGGTCCTTTTAGGTAAGTAAACATTATGCTGCTTTGTTTTGACAAGAAAAAGAAAAGAGGGTGTTTGTACAAATTGACTCACTTAACTTTCAATATGACTCCTTTAACCTTCATTATAACTCCCTCAAACTTCATTAGAATTCATTATCATCCGTGTTACCAACATACTTGGGAGTCCTATGCCTGCACGTGAAGTGGTACTGGTCAGCCCGGTCGCTGCACCCCCGTGACTGCTGCAGCACTCCCTCCGCCGTGCGCACTGACGCCTTGTAGCACCAGAGGGCGTTGGTACAGATTGATGGAGGCTCCTCTTCGCAGGACTCTTCTTCGCATTCATAGCAGGAGTATCTGGAATGGAGATATGGAATAACAATGTAGTATCATCTAAGCTTAGCATCTTGCTTTATTCTACTAAGCAATGACATGTAATTGTGGAATAAATAAATAAAAAAAACCTTTATTTATGTATTACAGAGTGTATATGTATGACTTTAAGAAAAGAGCAACATAGATATTTAATACATAAAAATAAATGTAAATCTGATAATATTCGGATCACTAATGATAATTAAATTCCATACATAAATAAGTCTACAGCAAAGCACATAATACAATGTATTATTCAGTAGACAAATCTTGAATAAATGGATGAACTAAACCAGTTTTCATGCTACATAATTATCACTACTACATAATATTAAATTCCTTTTATTAGATCTACTTAGATGTTACAACACAATAGGAAACTAAAGATTTATTTACCTTTTTCGAAATCTATCCCTCCTTATAAAGCAGCACAGAAAAATAACATTTTAGAAGTATATAATAGACATTTAGACACATACATATTACCTAGTTTATCGTTTCAAACACTTTGCCTAACTGAAACACTTTTTTTATCAAAAATATTGTAGCCTTACTACAAATGGTCTGATGTACCTACATACCAAACATACAACTTCTTGTCTTTTGATTCAAAGGTATTGAAAATAGGTTACCTTGGTTTATTAACCATCATCTTTTCGATAGAATCCCGGTCATCCAGCAATTGTTCTGCTGGCCCGGAGCCTGGCAGGCCATCTTCTGAGGAGTCTAGCACTGGCAGCCCTGCTGAGATATAAGCAGACAGGTGGGGATTTGTGACATTTCTCAAAATGCAGGTTTTTGTCTGTAACTTGATAAATTACGCACGTACTGTTGGTTTTAATGTTATGATACGGAATTTTACGGCGCATAATGTGTGTAGAAAAGCGTTTCAGATCTTTTGGAAGAAACTATTGTATGTTGACGACTTTTGTTTTCATGTAGTTTTGTCATGTTGAGTATTGAACACAGCTGTTTTTATGTTCAGAAATAACATGAAAACCTAAGAGTTTTACGACATACTTAAAGCGGAGTCGACCAATAGCAATGAAACGCCGAGGAATAATATGAAATAAAAACACACAAATACAGAACTCTAAAGAAAAACAACAAAAAATAGTGATGCTTTTCGTGAGCATACAACAGATTCATTGTAGGGCATTTTTGAAAATAAATTTTATGGTATCACTTGCACAACATAGAGAAACACAATTTAAAATGAAAACAACCTACCACATTGCACATTTATCACTAAAAATGCGAATAAATAACCAAAAATGACAACGTCCGCCATTCTTCTTTCATCATAAACAATGTACTAGTTAAAAATCATTTTACTATTGAATAAATTGGATTACATTTACAACCACTCAATTGTCTCATATACATATTTTTATTATTTTTTATACTGTTTTTTACTATTTTTTCTATAAATAATGCAATTATATTAATAAAAATATACGATACAAACGAAGTAAGTAGTTATTCAACGAAGTAATAACAAAACGTTTCCGGTGCTTATTCTGGTCCGGTTGCTATTGTGTGATTCGCGTATATGTAAAATAGTCTGTAGCCGAGCTTAGCTTGATGGCAATGTCAATTCATATTTTTATATACGGCAACACACTTAATAAAATTTGAAAATGAACGTTTGAGTTTCTGTGATGTTGTTTTGATTTTAAAGTTTTCTTGAAATATTTCGAAAATTGTGTAGAATCCATGCTTATTTCCGTTATCATTACTTAGAAGCCGTATTACGTGTTTGATTATACATAATGCCACGAACGAAGCGTCCAGTTCGACGGCAGGAGAAGGTGTCAGAAGAAGATGATGCGTGGACTAAGAAACTGGATAAAATAGGTAAAATCAAAGATTTTTCTACAAAAATAACATTGGAAATAGTCATTACAGAATAATTTCTAACGCTATATTGCTTCTAGTTCCAACTTTGTGTTATTATGTTGTGATTTGTTTAGTCCAAAATTTCTGGCTACTTCGTGACTATTCCATTTCTACGCGTCATAAATTACACTATTCTATGTATATTGCTTTTCAGTGGAAGAACAAAAGCGAGTAATGGATGAGCGAATGAAAATTGAACTGAGTAACTTGGAAATTTCATTCAAAGTTCTGTATGGGTCCATACGGCAGGAAGATTTGAAGAAAACCATTGGTCAATTGGTACGAATTACTAATTATTACCGGCTTATGATAGTTTGTATGACATTATAATATGTACCTACATTATACTTACACATAGTTTGGTTGGTAAGTAAACAAATTTACATGTGTGTGTGGTATGTGAGTAGCCAAACTAAACCCAAGTACTTCTAAAATACCCTAAGGTCCTCAGAATAGGCATAAAGGGTGCTAGACTAGGTATGACATTATCATCATCATCAGTGTCAAGAGTTGCTTAATTTTGGTAGAAACAAGTGAATGCCCTCAGACCTTTGGACTGTTAGTTGTATGTTATGAAAATGTACCTAATGATGACAATTATAGTAAAAAAGATGAGTAAGTAAATTCACACATTCATAAAAAGCATAGAATATATTTTTCATTTATAAAATTACTAAAACTGCCGTACAATGCTTTTCTTTATTAACCTATGCTGTCCCACTCCAGGGCAAAGGTCTTTCCAACTCCCTCCATGTGTCCCGGTCGAAGGCTTCCCCACAGCAGGCACCTGGTACAATGTTAATTACTAAAAAATATTATAAAGTTTTTTAATTGTATCCCTTTGGCAACATTTCTGACTTAAAATTATAACAGTAACCATGTTTAGCAACCACCATTAGCTTAAATTTTCAGTTCCCTTTAATACATGCTCTACAATATAATGTAAATGTATGTTTGTATAGAAAACAGAGCTTCACCTGAAAGAGGTGCCTGCGTGCCGGGTCACACAGCACTCCAGCCGGGCAGCTTCACATGATGATGGTGAGACATCAACACTATTATCAGCTTAAATGCCTAGATTAAACATATAAAGCTTCAGAATTTTTTGAGTTAGATATTTTTTGTAATAACACGAAATAATGATACTATAGTGACTTCTTTATTTGTACATACTCAATACTAAAATTAAAATAATTACTTAGTAAATAAAATATTAATTCTGTTAAGTTATACCTAAATCTTCAAAAGTATAAAATAAATACTTAATGAAATTATGATAGACAAAGTTATTTAAATTAGAATTAAGTAGTATAGTTGCAAATAGTAGTTTAGATTTTATATACTGCATAACTAAAAAGCATAATATGTATACATATAATGACGACGACAAGACACAAGCGTTTGCTTAGTGTGGGGCTAGATGGCGCTGTGTGCAATGTCCCGAAATATTTATTTATTTATATACTTTAGCTTACTAACTATAGACTTGGCATAGAAGCTTTTAGTATTAGTTTCAGCATAAGTATCAGATCTTAGAAGATGTGATATTTATGCTATTTACCTTCCAGCTTTTTCATGTTAAGTACTTATTTTTCTGTACGGGCTATTCTCGTCCATCACTAGTAAAACAACATAATCTAAACATATATAATAAAGCTCAAAAGGGCCAAAACCCTGAATATAGAAGATATGTACAAGAAAAAAAATGATTTGGAATACCTTAAATCCATACCAGAACATTTTTCAGCAGTTTTTAAGAAATTTCGTCTGTTTTTTTTAAACGCTCATAAAGCAAAAACGGCTGAACGGATCAACATGATTTTTGGTATGTAGGTAGAATGAGGTCCTAAAAGTGTGATAGGTTACTTTTTATTTGAAAATAATGCGAGAAAAGCCGCGAGCGACCACTAGTTTAAAATAAAAGTATCATTCCATTGTGTACATAGTTTACAACTCAGTCTACCTTTACCTTACCACCATCGCTGTACAATCTATAACCCCATGGGTATCACCTAACCCCATTCTCTCCAACTAACCGGGTGCTTTCTGGGGCCAGGGTACCTGACGGAGAACTCTTCCCAGGGATCCGGAGACAGAGCCAGGAAGAAACATGGTGAGTCTACTCTGCTTGAGAACCAGGTTCATTAAACATCACTTTTATAAAGAACATTGAAAATTATGCCATAAGATAGGTTCATTTTGAAAATATTAATTACTTAATCATGTATAACTATACTGAATTATATAATTACTTAATGTATAATAAAGGTTATCTAAAATTCACACAATATAGCCCCTAGCCATGTCAGAAACCCTTAGGGCGGCTTGATAAACTCTCGACACCAGTGTTGGCCACTCTCATTCGATAAAAAGGAATATAGCTCCTCGAATAGTGGGAAAGATGGCATTATTTTCGCCGCCTATTATAAAAGTTTTGTTTAATGAACCAGGTTCTATATCTGCTTTTCCGTAGAAGAGTGCTTTTACTAGCCTTGGTACTTGGTAGCTTTCTGTTTCTTGATCATTTGTCATTTTAGTTTTAGTTGCCATTGTAAAATTAAGTCATGCTATATTGATATTCTGTAAATAGTTTATAGGGTAAGACTCAGAATGTTTTGTCGATGGTGTTTAATTTAAAGTTTTGTGAAAACATAGTATTTGTAACAAAAGTATAGTCCACACAAAAAAACTACATGACATAAAAAGTAACACCACTTTCAAATTCAAAGAATGACTGACCTGATACAGCAGAGCTCTAAAGAGTTGTATCCCAAGAAAAACTGTTGTTGATGATGATTAACACAAAAGTGAAATGTTGCAATGAACGTACCAGTGTTTACCCTCACTTGTATGAATATAGTTTTAATTTAATACTTACCATCAGGCAGGCTGTAGTCAACCCTAAACCTATCCCATGCAAAAAAATAAATGTTAATCAATTGTTTAGTGTGTTGCAAACTACTTTAAAAGCAATTAGCATAATCTTAATTAAATGATCTCGGCAGGTATCCCCGTGTCGACGTCTCGTCCCATGTCGGCGCGGCGCTCCCGCTCGGCGGACCCCTCGCTCCGCGCGCCCCCCACCGCCGGCAAACAGCCCGCGCGGCGCCGCTCGCGCTCCGTCTACAAGACCCCCGCCATGAACAAGATGGCATCTTACCCTGCTATCACACCTAAGGTTTATGATACAACAATTAATTAAATAAGTCTTCATCTTATGCATCCTACCATGCCTAACATATGTATGCATGCAAAACCTGGGCACTTACAAATCAACTTGAATACAGAGTGACTGTCGGTGCACATGCGCACCGAATAAAAATAGATTCTAATAGAGTTGTGAACCTGCCTAAAGGTGTTAGAGTTCTGTACCGGGGCTACCGGCACTGATGGTGTATAAAAACTCGTGTGTGAAATTATCAATTATGGAATTTAATTTCCTCAACAACTAACACGTCCACTCAGACCACCAGTGTGCAGCAACTGGGGTGTCGCGTCATACATCACGCACACATACACAAAATGCATTCGTCACTACTCACACCTACAAATGTGTCCCTACATGACTGTATGTCAAAATAGCATTGAAAGAAGCGTAGTTGGAGTAAAAATATAAAAAAAAAAACAAAAAAAACATAAAAACTTAATTTAAATACTTTACCAACACTTTAAATGGAGATGGGCTGGCCACGTCACAAGAGAAGAAGAAAAAATGGAGCAGGACAATAACGGAATGGTATCCACGAGATGGTATGAAGAATAGAGGAGGGCAATAAAAGTCATGGGAAGCTGACAATATCTATTTGTTTCTACTAATTTCCTAGTCTAGCACCAACAGGTTGCTTGAAGTGACAGCCGCAAGCGACGCTGAGTGCCGGTTTGTAAAACCATAGAATACAGAACACAAATAAAAGGTGAATAATGATATAATCGAGTGTGGCTGAGCGGTTCCAGTGTCTGCTTTTCATCCAGACGCACCCTGATTCGAATCCAGCCCTACACCAATGATTTGTATTATTTTCAAGTGTGCATTTGCACTCTCTTAACGGTGAAGGAAAAACATCGTAACGACATGTTTGAGGACCATCATATCCGAGAACATGTGTCTATCTTGGAAAGACCTGGGCGCTCAAGAGAACTCCCCTAACGAATTAATTCTGTGGGGGAGTCACGACCCTCAGTCATGAGGAAATACGACTCAAGAGAGAGAGAGATAAAATCATGTGTTTATTGCAGGTGGCGCCGCACACGCCGCTGACGGTGCTCCGGCAGCCGCGGCAGGGGGAGATGGTGGTGTCCATGTCGGGCTCCCCTGTCATGGTGCCTTCATACAACAGGTACAGATAAACAGATACACATTTTATCAATATATTTTTCGAATTAAGTACATGTCATAGATTATTATTATTAAATTAAAGATACATTCTAAATATGTACTTAACTTACGTACGGTGCGTACTGCTATTGTCTGCTTGTGGAGTAATGAGAATTTCGTTCTCTGAGCTTCATTTTCTAATACTACAATATGTATGTTAGTCTTAAGCGATCAATATAGGCATAGCAAATGAGTAATAGTTGACTCACACTAAAAAAAGACACTAAAACTACTAAAAGTAAGTGTGGCGTAATCACGTTTCGAGTTCGCAAACCGCGCGAGGGGCTTTGACAAGTTTTTACAACTACGATACGACGATGAACATCCAAGACCTATTATTTAACATGTTATCCGACTCACAGAATGGCCCAGAAGTCACTTGAGTAATTTTCACAACGTCACTCATTTAAGGCTCGCATTGGTAATTATGAACCTGATTTTGCAATGTAATAAGCCACGGATTATTCTAGCTAATCTAATTAAGTATAAGAATAAAAGAAAAAAATACATTTATTGAGACACGAAACAACACGAGGTACAGAACACTAATTAATTGTTATTATATTGTCCCAGCATGCAGCGTGACGAGGTGGCCAACTGCAACATCTTGCTGCAAGACGGCACCATGCTGTCGCTGCAACCCAAACAACTGCGACAGTCACAGGTAACATACAAGAATATTTTTAAAATTTCATAGAGTTACGTTTGAGTATAGCGCACCTGATGTTAAGCGCCATTTTGTCAGAGATACAGCTCACTTGCCTAAAATAAATCTATATAGGTATCTTATTTATATATCTTTTACTTTGGATTTGAAGGCTAGACCAGATTGTGACTCTTAAAAAACAGGGTACCAAGGAAAAATAGACAGGACTCGTACAAAAAGGAAAGCAAACATAACCGCAAAAAATATTTTTGTTTTCCATACGGACTTTTATACGGACAGATTTGACGAATTTATGACTGCTATTGCTCGTTTGCCCGCGAAATCCGTTATTTGCCAAGCGACTGCGGTGGCCTAGAAATATACGTATTTTTTAATCTAAGAATAAATACCTATGTATTTACGTTCCAGGCGTACATCCCCTTCTCTCTGATGGACAAGAACATGCTGGTTCAGCTGAAGACGCTCAAAGACAACCTGGACAAGGTGGTGCGCCTCGGGGAGAAGGCGATCAAGTAATACTCATTAATTAATTGCTAATTAGTGTGTTCATATAGAGCCCGAGGGCTTAGTACAAATATGTATGCAGGGTTGGTGGGTAACTAAGGTTAAATTTAAATCTAAATTCACCTGCCCCTTTAGACAAGAGGCGTATTTTAGTGAGCGTACTGACGCATACTTATGGAATAGAAAGACCACTGTATGCGTCAGTAGGTACGCTCACTAATAAGGGTCCCTGATGTGGTTCAAATACCAATTACTAGTCTGCTAGCATTAACAGATTTTCGAGCCAAAATTCGTGTAAACTTAGAGATCTATGTTTTATAAATATGTAACGGTTTTTACTCACGTCTATTTTCGCGTATGTATGTGTTTTTTGTTTATAAACTTAGTTACCACCTACCCTGTATTAGATCAAATACCCACAATAGACGGACAATGAATTGACTAACAATGGGTTATTTGATAAGTCTGTATATTCCTATAGATAGATACAGGAATTAAGAGGTTTTGTAACGAAAGCAGGCCAAGTATTTTTAGATATTTGTATGTGTTAGGTATGTATTTAGCAGTGTTGGGCAAAATTTGATTGCAATTAACAATTGATCAATTGTAATTGTAAAAAGTAGCAAAATTTGATTGCAATTAACAATTGATCAATTGTAAAAAGTAGCAAAATTTGATTTTACAATTGATCAATTGTTAATTGCAATTAAATGTTTCCCAACACTGGTATTTAGTTGTTAATAGTGTGACTGATTTGTTGTTTGTTTCATATTATGACGAGCGATGTGCGATTTAACGTAAATGTGTACTCCCAGTTACTAGAAGGACGATCAGTTTAACTTTCATCATATCAAGTTATATACAACACTGTCACTAGTGTGAAATATTACATTTATTTACAACTAGGGTGTGCTCGCGTCTTCGCTCGCATTAAGAAGTAAAACTTGCATCCCCTATTTAACCCCTTTAAAAGTGGCATTTCCAAAAATTCTTTCTTAGCGGATGTCTACGTCATAACATCTACCTGCCCCCTTAGACAAGAGGCGTATTTTAGTAAGCGTACTGTCTCTCACTTATGGTATAGAAAGACCAATGTATGGGAGTGACATCGCGACGCGCTCCGCGGGGGGAAATATTATGTCACTCCCATACATTGGTCTTTCTATTCCACAAGCGAGCGTCAGTACGCTCACTAAAATACGCCTCTTGTCTAAGGGGGCTGTATGGCAAATATCAGGCCGATCCGTTCAGTGGTTTGGGCTGTGCGTTGATAAATCACTATGTCAGTCATCTTTGAATTTTATATATTTAGATAATAATACATACAACAAGGAAAATACTAAACATACTACCTCTGACTACTACAAAATAGCTGCTACTATTGTCATTAGTGGATTTCATATTTTCAGCCAAACCTAGCAAAGATTTGATAGTAGAATTAAACTGATTGTCAATCTAGAAACGGGTTTGGTGTGATTATCAGTGTAGTGCCACACACACACACACATTTATGTTGAAAACTAAGTCTTGATGTTATGGCTGATTGTATTATATTGTGTGAATTGATACTTTTACCTATTATTAATTAATTATTTTATGACATTAAAAAACGACGATATTATTTCAAATGTTTTATTTAAGAGATCATAAAAAATAGTACATATTTGAACACACGTTTTATTGGCATTACATGTCAAAACACACAAAAATATTTCTAAATGACTAAGTACCTAGGTACAGGTTTATCTAATAAGAACTTCTCAATTGCATTATCAACTCTAGAAATGCCTAAATCTGTAATTCGGATATTATTAATTGTCAATTTATTAGAAGGAATTGCAGTAAATTCGTATGAGTAAAGCGACCTCTGGTGTAGAGTTTTAATATGGCCCCAAAGGCTTCAGACACAACGTTTTTATTTAGTCGTTTCAAAAATTGGCAATGCAACACTGGAGTTAAAAGCAAAGACACTGCTCTAATATTAATAAATTACATTTCACAACAGAAGCCTTCTCAGAAGAGGGCTCTTTCTCTGTAAAATCCTCTTCCTTTTTTTTCTTCTGCTTTTTCTCCTGTCTCTATGCATATCCATGTTTCCCGAGGGTCTGCTCGACTTCCTTCACATACTTCTCAGACACTTTTTGTTGACGCATCGCTGCCACCTGCGAAATGAGTTTTGTACCTTAGTTTTAACAGTACACAAAAAAATAATCTTTTCACTGCACATACTCAAATGTGAGCATTTTAAATTGTATGAAAACCGTATGTCCTTAACATTGTTTTTGAAGACTTTTAGTGATGGTGCTTTCCTAATATCTAGCGGCAAAGCGTTCCACAGTTTCACGGCATGCGCAGAGAAAGAACTATTATAGGAGACTTTGTTATGTCTCGGAGTCGCGAGTGTGAGGTTCACTGATGACCGCAAGTTGAGGGAGTGACAATCGTGAGCGTAGCAAAATCGCTCTTTTAGGTAGCGTGGAGAGGAGGGATTAAAGAGTATATTATAGAGCAAAGAAAGTATATGAGCATTTTGACGAAGGCGAATGATAAGATGATAAGAGTTTATTAAAGTGCTGTTCTTAACCCCCTTAGACATGGCAGGTTTTAGTTAGCGTACCTACGACAGCTCTCCTTAGTATAATAGCTAGAAGTAGTAGTTACCTTCTGCTTGATGACCTTCCTCTCGTACTTGTCCTGCTGCTCCAGCTCCATGCGCAGCGCCACGCCCTCGTTGTGGATCTTCTCGCGGAGATCTTGTCTGAGGACATGCAATCATTACAGATATAGTATCAAGAACCTAGGGATTTAACCCGCGGTAATCCAGGATGAAAGTAAATACTCAATTTTATCTAAATCGGTTCAACCCTTTGAGCGTGCAGAAGTAACAAACATCTCTCTCTCTTTTGAGTAGTATTTCCTCATGACTGAGGGTCGTGACTTTCCCGCAGAATTAATTCGTTGGAGGAGTTCTCTTGTGCTGATACATCGTGATGGGCGCCCAGGTCGTTCCACGCAAGACACATGTCCTCGGATATTGTGGTCCTCAAACATGTCGATTTCCTCACGATGCTTTCCTTCACCGTTAAGCGACTGCAAATCCTCACTTTACTTGAATAATATACAAGTCATTGGTGTAGGGCTGGATTCGAACCAGGGTGCGTCTGAATGAAAAGCAGACACTGGAACCGCTGAGCCACACACGTAACAAACATACTTATATACTTACAAACTTAAGCGTTTGTATTAGTAAGAAGTAAGAATTACACCTATTAGTCATACAATTTTACACATTCAATGTTAGATATGTTGTCGTTTGAGTGCTGTTTTGTTAAGAGTTCCATTTCGAAATTAAAAACTTGGCGTAGGTAATTGAGTGTGAAATGTATCCATAGCACAATGATTACAGAGATTTCTTCTTATTTTTTCTTCAAATTCCTATAAATCACTAACCTGGCGCGTTCCTTGTCGTTGATCTGCTTCATGATCTCCTGACGATGACGCTCGATCTGAGCCTTGCGCTTGTCATCCAACTGTCAAACAAGAACATTGTCATATTAAAAATATTAAAACGCTGTTTACTATACTCCTCGCCACTCAACTGTGCAATGTACCTACGTACATATAACCACCGTAGGTACATATCGATATTTCACTTTGAATTTCTCAGTTTGACGGTCTATCTTCCCACTTGATACTGGCAGAATTGCATCTAAACTTTGCAAAAGCCATACCAAAAAAAAAAAAAAGTCTCTTCGCGTCGTGTTCCTAATTACGAAGTTTTATACTATAAGGCATGTACCTACATCGTGGTGGGCGCCCAGGTCCTTCCACGAAAGACACCTTGTTCTTGAATATCGTAGTCCTCAAACATGTCGGTTTCCTCACGACGTTTCCTTTCACCGCTAAGCGAGTGCAATTCCACACAGCTTTAACTAGTACTTAATTAATGTAGGGCCGGATTCGAACCAGGGTGCGTCGAGATGCACTAGGTACTTCTTCTTATCGAATGAGAGTGGCCAACTCTGGTGTCGAGTTTTTCAAGCCGCCCTAAGGGCCTCTGACATGGCTTAACGGCTGCCGTACTAGACAAACAGCCGGGAACTACAATTTAATGTGTCATCCGACCCACCGAAGCGCCCAAAATGGAATATATGAATTTACTCCACTAATTACAACAGAACAACAAGTTATCCTATGTATAGTCCTCACCTCCTTCTGTTTCCGGAGGAACTCCTCGTTCTGCCGGGCCGCGTTGTTGAAGCTCTGCTCGTCCTTGCAGATCTCGCGCGCGATCAGCCGGTGGATGTCTGCGATCTGGGAAATACGGTGATAATCTCTTGAGACATGTGAAATTGTATTTAATCGTAATGTCATTAACTATGCAGTAGGCTATTTTTTATTTGGGTATATTAAAACTGCTGCTATACTACTCAGATTCAGATTCAGATTCATTTATTTATTTGCATGTAAATGGGTACATAAAGATCACATTAAATATAAGTATATCCGCCATTACAACCTCACATGAGGTACGCAAACGTTAAACAATATTTTTTAAATTAATAATATTGATATAGGTACATGTCAAATACACATTATTATTATCTAATTTCAATTATATCTATTATTTCTATATTTTGTGGTAAACGCGATATCGACAGGCCATTTTGTCCACAAAATCCTTAATATTGTAAAAACTTTCACTTAACAACCACTTTTTTTAGTTCCGAATAAAATTTCCTATTGGGTAATTCTAAAAATTTCTTTGGGATTGAATTATAAATTAAAGGCGCCATGTAAGTACAGTTGTTTCGAAACAATTCTAATGTGGGTACTGGCATCTTTAGTTGCTCCTGAGCGACTGCACGTTTGCTTTTACTTGTATACACGGGAAACAAAGAAGAATTCGAGCGCACAAACTTAACCATTTCGTAAATATATATACATGGTACTGTCAGAAGATGGCGCGATTTGAAAACTGGCTGACTACTCGTAGTTAGCTGCGTCAGGCGGAGAGTCGAAAAGGTCAGACATACGAAATAATTACGAAATTGAGTTTAATCAGACAGTAGCCAGCCTTCTTTCCCTTGATTTGTTTTCCTCATTACTTACCGAGGGTTGCGATTCATCCGCAGATTTAATAACTAAGTAAGAAGTAGTTCTCTTGAGCCGATATCTAGCAGTGTGTGCCCAGGTCCTTGTACAGAAAACAATGGATAAGGGAGTAATTCATCGCACCTTCATCTTTGAGTTTGAGTTGAGTTTTGAAATTATTTATTAACCATAAACTTATAAAACATTTCATATAATAGTGTAAATAATAATCCTATCATACAAAATCGTGCACAACAAAACATTTAAAAGGATTCCACTTTCCTATTATAAACTTATCACATGAAAACTTTTTAATGAATTGAACGATTTATTAAGACTTTCGTGACTAAAACTGTAGTAAACTAATGCACTTATTGCTAGTAAAAGCAGTACACTTTTAGGCCTTTATATATTAAGCTATATTTAATTATCACACTTGGGGGTAGAATAATAAAATTGTCCACTGGCTTTGCAAACTGTCGTTCAAAACAAGCAGCGAGAACGTAGTTATATACCTACAAAGTTATGTTGCGTGTGAATGAATGGATCGGCGCGCGCGACTATGAGCCGAATGAGCTTCCACGTAGGGTCGAGAGTCGCACGCCCGGTCCCGACCAGCGAGTCTCTCCACCCGCAAATCACTAACGGCCGTTTGCAATAACCTACTTATCTTCAATCTCAGATTAAATATCCTACCAATAGTAACTAATTTTGCTTATTTGCGTTTCAATAACCATGGATAGATACGGCTTATCTGTCCGTCATGCCTAACTATCTGTCAGAGGGCTCGGAGGGAATATTTCTATCCATAGATTACTATTTTCATAGAAGATGAAATAATTGCATTTCAATATCATGCTATCCGTAACTGTCAGTAGCTAGAACGACTGACAGATTGGGTTTTGGCCTATCCGACTGAAACGGGGGTTTTGTTGACGGATTGTTCAAAATAACTCTATCGTATTTGATTTTTTTGTAATTATCGTGTGTGAATTTTGTTATTAAAGTTTAAAATGGAGTTTAGTGACGATTCGGACAATGAGTTTTACGAAGCCGGGTTCTTTGATTCGTCTCCAATTGCCGACATGAGAGTCCAAGGAGTTACGTGCGCGTAAACCATTTCGCCGAATTAAATAATCATGAATTTACATATCGATTTCGGCCAAGGAGGCTGTGGAAATGCTGCTGACAGAAATATCACCATTTCTATCAGTGCAATCCTCCCGGTGAGTAGACTTGTTTACATTCCACATAACCTACAAACTACAGGTACGATCTTGCTAACTTTTTCTTTCCATCATTCCAGTAATCACGGAGTTATTCCTCTCCACCAACTGCTCTTGGCACTCCGGTTCTATGCCCTTGGACTGTACACATGTACCTACTTATACAGTCTCCAAGTTAGTAGGTACTTATAACTTTTTTCTCAATGACTACTCAGATACATGCCAAAGATGTGCTTATATGTAATATACTTTTCAGGTTCTACTGTAGGGCAGGAATTCAGAAATAGAAAGGGCATATGTTCCCTCAATATGCAACAAAGACTCATGAATGTTGTAGCTCGGTGGCCGAGGTCTTCCCATGATGCTGCCATATTCAATCACTTTTATTTGAAAGGTAACTAAATACTATTACAAATTCTTACAAAATTACATTTTAAGAATACATAAGTAGCTAAAATGTTGCATATATATACACCTTCCTTTAGCTTATTAGTCCTAAAACTTATTTAATTATCCTGTTAAAGTTACAACTTCTTTAATATATAATTATCAAGTAAAATTGTTTTCAGTGCAATGTGAAGATGGAGTTTTTGGCAACAGGTGGCTCATAGAAGATAGTACCTATCCTAGCAAGTCATATTTGATGACACCGGTGCTAGTCCAGCAACATCAAATGAGCACCAGTATAATGATGCACATGTGCTAACCAGGAACCCCATTGAAAGGTAACAAACTTGTCAACTAGTTCATATCTAATTATTTCTAGCATTTTATTCACATTTTTGTATTTATTCACAGGTGTTTCAGAGTTTGGAAAAGGTGTTTTCCTGTGCTTTCTTTAAAAATTCGACTTGCATTAAAAACTACACTGGCAGTAATAATTGCAACTGCAGTATTACACAATATATGCAGAATGCAAGGTGTAGCTGAAGTGCACCCCGAAGTTCATCTATCACCTGAGTTACTTATCTCACTGGCACCATCAACAAGTAATATGTGAGTGAGTGTAGGTCACTCTGAGCGACAAAACCTGATTGATAATTACACATTTAACTCATAATTGTTGTTTAATTTATATTAATGTTATATGCACTTTACCTATACTATTATTTACTTAAATTCTTACCTAAGTAATAGGTAGTTAGGTATTTTATAAATAAAATCACTGTAAAATTACAATTGGATAATTTATTCTTATATCTACCCATTGAGCATACACCCCAATATCTACCACTAATCACAGACATACATATACCTACCTACACAGAATGAAACACAGAATCTTTATTGATAAGGTAAAGTTCTTGTAGCTTGATCACTGATTGACTATAGTTATCACAATTTATTAACACTGAAAATGTATTATCTGGTCCATAGAAAAGCAATGCACTATCAATGAATTACTATGACTATAAACACAACTGTATGCCTGTAATCCGCATGCTATGAAAATGAATCTATCTCAAAACATTATATATTTGTAATATACTTAATACAAGATGTATTATTTTATGGACCTTAGAAAAGTCAGGCAACAGCTGATCATGTATAAAAAACAAAAAATGCACTTTAGTGCTGCCAGTTGAATTTAAAAAAAAAGGCTAGGTTGACCCACATAAGTATTTATAGCGTTAACATTTTGATAGCAACTAAATTATCAATATTAAAACAGAAAATCGTAACATTACTATTATCTTCATATAAAACTTTTATACTCCTTTTTTTAATCTCATATCTACAAATAACTCAATAATAATGCATTGGTTGTGTCCTTCTTAAAATGAAGTCCACATATTTTTGCTGTTCCGTTGCTTTTAGAATTATCATGATTCAAGTTAAAATGTAAAATAAAAGAACTATAATTCTTGCTTTTATTTTATTTAATTATTGCTAAATATCAGATAATAAAGCTAATTTTAGCTCTAAAAGAGCTAAATCGGCAACACTGGTGTGCTTTGAAATGTCATCAGTGCGTTTCGTTTTTACTTTATCAATTTCATATGTTTTTTTTCTCTATGAAAAAATATTTTTATAAAAATACATCTTAAAATTGAATTATGAAATTTTACACTCAATAAAGGTTACTCTTTTGGTCGGAAATGAAATGAAATTGTTTTGTGAGCTTTTGTTACACAAATAAAATGAGGGTTCAGAATCGTTACAATCCATAAACGAAACGCCCGGGAGGACTGTCGATCTATCGGTTGACTCGGATAGACATTTCGCAGATAGATTATTGAAATGCAAGTATGGATAGGTGTTTAATCTTTAAAGAACTGTAGATAGCAACCGGAGATTAAAGATAGGTAGGTTATTGCAAACGGCCGTAAGTCACGACCTTATCTATTCATCGTCCAAGAAGAGATGGTGCGGGAGTTTGTATCGATTATATTTGTCGATATATTTTAATGTGCTTTTTCTTGTCTTACCGATGTTAGTAATTAATTTGTTTTTACTAGTTGGGTTTCTATATATGTAAAATGTTTTAGATAATTTATAAATGAAAGATTTTATGCTAGGTAGACCTATTTTTAAGTGAAGTTTTTTGAGGTTTGTATATAGCGGCGTGTTATATGAGTTTTTAATTGCTTTATTTTGAATGATCTGGAGTTTATTAATATTAGTGGCGCAAGTACTACTCCACACGGGACATGAGTATGTGATGCAAGGTCTGACCAATGTACGATAGATGCTTAGTTTGGTACTACTACTAAGACAGGACTTTCTGTTTAGAACAGGACTCAAAGCATTCAGCGCTTTAATTCCTTTCAGGCATAACTTAGTTGTATTTTCAGTCCAGTTTAGTTTACTGTCCAGTATAAGTCCTAAATATTTGACCGACTTGTTCCATGGGATACCGAATCCGTCAATTTTTATTTTACGAGCAGGAACTGATCTTTGCCTAGTAAAAAGGATGGCCTCTGTTTTCTTCTTATTGTTAGCTTCTGTCATTACTATATTTTTGTCAATAAAGAATTAATTAAAAAACTGTAGTTACAACTAACCTGGTTCTCCCTGGCCTCATGCAGCTGCTTGAGCTCCTTGTTCCTCCTGACTGCGAGCTCCCTCTCCTTGCGGCGGTAGTCCCTCTCCACGTCCTCCTGGATCTTCAGGTTCCTGATGCGCTCCAACTCTTCTTTCAGCTCTTGCTCCGCCTGGGAAAGTGTTTTTTTTTATTTATTAATTAATGCAAAGCGTTACTAAATGAACATTGCCGTCATATCAATATCATGGACATGCCATTTATTTATTGCAAACATAGAATCAATGTTAACAAGTTAGTTATGGATAAATAATTAAATACCGTTTTCAAAAATCCTTTCTCGTTGGTAAAATTAACTCGGTTGAAATTTGATTAAATAGTGAAACAATTATCATTTTGAAAAGCATTTTTTGGAACTTTGCTTAAATAAAGGGAAATCTATGACAAAACCAGCTAAAACTCTTGGATTATCTTTTCAGTCAATCTCGACGTTTACTTAAGTGCTTACCTACTTTATCTTTTGGCAAGCTCAATTATAATGCAATTGTTTCTTACCTTCTGTGCCTTAGCAATATGGTCGATCCCCTTCTGCTTGGCCTTCTTGACGGCGTCTGCGTCCGCCTTGCCCTGCATCTCCCGCGCCTGCTTCGCCTTCAGGAAGTTGGAGATGCGCAGGTCCATGATGCGCTCCTCCTCCATCTGCAGCTGCTTGTAGTACAGCAACTCCGCGTTGCCTGGGAGAATAGAATAAGTTCATTATACGAGTTCTATGATGTTCGACTATATAAACACTTACTCAGTTGTCTTAGTTAAAGCCTGGTATACATTAAAATGAGCTGAACCAATATTACCATCAACAATTTTAGCATGTTGTTGTATCATAGCAAAGGTTTAAAGATTAGGTGTGTCAGTTTAGTTTACGCTGTGGT
This sequence comes from Macaria liturata, assembly GCA_964023185.1. Classification (NCBI taxonomy): domain Eukaryota; kingdom Metazoa; phylum Arthropoda; class Insecta; order Lepidoptera; family Geometridae; genus Macaria; species Macaria liturata. The sequence goes on along the minus strand of OZ026814.1, from coordinate 6,136,305 downwards.
TCAAGGGAAATTGTTAGTGGACAAGCCTAGCCGCATCTTCATATAAACATTTGTAGAGTAAGGCTAAAAAAACGATGATGATCTTTACGGATAGTTATACATATGTAAGCGAGATTATTGTATCAGTCTGAGGTTTAATAAATCACGTACCTACCTGTCTTTTTTAGTATTACTTTACGACAGTTAGTATGAAAATAAGCCACTGGAGACTACGTGACATCGTCATATTTAGTTTGTCTGGATGAACTTCCATCCACTCACCCTGGTCCAGTATCTCCTTCAGTTTAGCCTGCCTCCCGTGCTTCTCCTTCAGTTTCTGCGCCTCGTCGATCTGCATGGCGATGTTGGCCTGGTTCACGCGGATACTCTCTTCTTCTATGCGCTCCGCTTCCATTATCTGTTAAAAGTATACAAAAAGGAAAGGAATTGGTCATTAAATGCATAGGTAATAGGTCTATCACTAGAATATTTTCTCATTTCTGTCATTGATCGTGTATTATGCCCCTCGTTACCTACAGTACTGGTACCACGAGTTATTTGTGTATGAGACACTGATCAACATTTAAAATTGTAGGTAAGTACCTACTGGTTTGGTGAATGATTATTCACATGGCATTGTTTTGGCTAGCCCAAGAGTTAAAGGGACTCCACTCCAACCACAACCAATAAACTACCGAAGTAGGCATACATGTTTAGGATTTTAATTTTCGTAATAGTTTATTCTTGTAATTAATAAATGAATTATGAAATGAATTTATTCTACTATTGTTCATATATCTAATGTTAAAGGTCTCCTACTTGAACCACTACTATGCAAATATTGAAACAGATAAAGTCTATGTCCTAGGCAAGGAAGTTTCAAGGGTAGACTGAAACGCTGGCTTATGCAGGAAACTATCTATGATTTTGGCATATTTAAATTAAATATTTACCTAATTCGTTTTACAATATAGAAACTACCTAGGAAATTGTAGTTCTTTTAATATATTATGTAGGTTTTTTTTTTATAAATAAAGATGATTATGATTACCTTGGCACACTCGTGCGCACTGATCTGCTCCTTGAGCGCGGCGAGGTTCTGCAGCCGCAGCTGGTGGCGGCGCTCCTCCTCCGCGTCGCAGCGCTTGATGGCGAGCTGGCGGTTCTCCTCCATTATTGCATCCAGGCTACGGAAGACATATTGAAACTTCTTAAAGGGCAAACACGTCCCATTGAATGGCAAAGTGTTATGCAAACACAGCAAAAATAAAAAAGCGGCCCTTCACCGGCTCTGTGAACTTGGCACCCGACTTTTGAAAAGTAGTTTTTTTTGCTCGATTGAAGTATTTGGGTTTGTACTTTATTGTACTGAAGCTATATTTGTTTGTACATGCACCAAAAAAAAAAAAATGAATAATTTACCGCACCCCGTTTACAATTTATTTTTTTATTTAAGTACCTCCATATGCAGCAAGTTTTCTGTGCAGCAGGGTAAGCATGGCACGAGGACTAATAAATAGTCTTTCCATCATTTTTATCCACTTGGTGTATGGTGACAGGTGGATAAAACGGTGGAAAGACTATTAGTCCTCGTGCCATACTTGCCCTGCAGGGATCATCCATCATCCCTTTACATTTTTGAAGTAGGTTGTCAGTTTATTTTGCAGCTTGCTCTTACCGCCTCTCCTCCTCCTCTAGTTCCTTCTTGATGAGTTCCTTCTCGTTGATCTGTGCGTCTCGGATGGCGTGACACTTGGACGCCAGGATGATGCGGTTGCACAGTCGGGGGCCTTGCATGTTGTCTGCGCGGATCACTGGAATCAATAAATGTCAGTGAAATAATGAACTTCAGAAAAAGTTTGTAACTTCTTTCCCCAAGTTTAGTACCCTTTAAATGTTCCAACAACATTTAAAGGTGAAATCGCAGATAATAATTTAATCACAAGTACACTCCAATTAAGTATAACCTAGGTACTTATCGTCAGTGTCATCAAACATAATGAAAAAACCGACAAATTTGAGGACCATATAATCCTAGTACAAGTATCCCGTGTGAGCGGCGATAGTAGCGCTACAACCTACTTACCTACCAACGTAATATACCCAGAAGTAGCGTAGCTGTCTGTATACTAACTCTCAGCCCTGGACATGGTGTGCGCGGCCTGGTCCGGCCCCTCCAGCTCGGGGTCTGCGGTCCCGGCCGCGGCTTCTGCCCTCGGCTGCTTCTGCAACATCTTCTTCAGCTCCTGCTTGCGCTTCTCCGACTCCTTGGCAGCTTTCTGGATGGCTGCCTCCTGGGCTTTCATGCCCTCGATCAACTCGTCTTGGGTCACGATCTATAGCATAAGTTGGATAAAATATGAAACAAGTAAAGTGAGTATAAATATATAGCTTGTAAAGTACTGTACGCTTGATTTATATGACTGTTTTCTGTCTTTTTTTCAATTTTATATACTTTTCTTGCTTTAATTTGATCCATTCGTATCATTAAATTGAATGGAGTGCTTTGATATAATAATTATCTGTACAATCTTGAAGCCTAGTTTGCTACAAGATTTAAGTCAGGCACTAACAATACACATTTTCTATGATAATTCCATCAGGCGTTTACCTTAGCCTGTTTCTGTAGTCTTTCGTAATGCTCCTTCTTCATCACGGCTGGATAGAAGTTGGGCTCTGCCTTTGGCACCACCAGCTGTCTCCAACCATCCTTCTGAGGAACCTTGGTGTAGGTGATCTTGGGACCACCGCATTTGTGGATCGGCTTTTGAGAGATGGGGAACTTTAGGCGGCATTGGGATGGCCTGTAGATATAATTTTGAACTATGACAAACAATGTTTCGGGACTACAATTTAAACTGCCGACAAGCGGCAGCACACTGAGAATGAGTGCTTTTAAATTTTGTCTAATTTCGGTTTCATGTCTCTATGTTCGAGGTACCTAGATAGACTAAGAAATACAATAGAAAATAACTACCTATGAAGTTGATAACACCCTGGCTCTTCTCCTGTCGTCACAGCATGGTATGGTATGCCGTCGTGGGCAGTTTTCCAAACCTTCGGCATTGCAAATAATATAAAATGGAAATAATAAAAAAAGTGTAAGTATTTTTCGTTTTCTCAACTCGATTCGTTGCTTGGCATTTGACAAATAACAACGCTTTGAGAAAAGGTTTTATTGATCAAACTATAATGTTGCTTGGTAGTTGGTAAAGAAATAAACGCAATTATAACATTCAATTATTATGTAGTACTTTGGTCATGGATTTTGTATTATATTTTGTACCTACATATAGGCGGGTTTTTAAATAATTATGCTTCATAAACTTGAATAAGTCCATGGTATGTATGAAATACATAGGCTAAATACTTAAATAGAGATAGGTCAAGTCGGTCAAATTTTATCTGACGTCAAGCCTGTCATTGTCAATCTGTACTCTGTAGTTTTCAGACAGATTTTTAGGTTAGAAAATCCAAGGAAAATGGGAAATGAACTCCAACACTCCAATAAAATAAAATAGTTATATTTATTTTAATTACTAAAGTTGCCTGAAGTAGTCGCAAAAACTGTAGTTTTTTATCGAGATCGTCTTGTCTCTAGTGGATTTTATGTTATCAAACCTTTATGAGTTTGTGTACTTAACTCAAACAAAGATTTACGTTTAAACTTTTGAAAGTTTTATGAAAAGTTTATTACATCACCATGGCTGGATCAGGAGACGGTCTGAAGACTCTCAAATACACGTACCTGCCTCCGTTGGTGGTAAGTTTTTAGAGATTTCACTACAAATGTATTTTTTGTTTACTTACATAAAAAATTTGGTTAATTCCTACCACAGTAAGTATACCTATTCAAAAACTTAAGATATAACGTCAAATATATTTATTTTTTTCAAATTGCATATGTAAATCTTTCTGAATTAAAAAATCATTTAAAAACATTACAAAAGTGTGATGATGCAATGTTAAAGCAATATCAATGTGCTCTTTAAATTGATTATTACTCTAATCTGTCTCCTGTCAATTGTAGGCAGGAGCAGTGGCAGGAATATCAGTAGACATGGCTCTTTACCCTCTAGACACAATCAAGACTCGTCTCCAAAGCGCCCAGGGCTTTCAAAAAGCCGGGGGCTTCCGAGGTGTCTACCAAGGTAATTTAAACCCTATTATTTATGTAATTAAGTCTAATTGTGTGTGGTTTCTAGGGTGGGGCTCTCGCAGGGTTGGTTGGGACAGTGTTATTGTATCCTATTGATACCATCAAGACCAGGATACAGAGCCCTAAAGGATTATGGGAAACTGGAGGCTTTAAACGAGTGTATCGAGGTATTGGAAGGTTGTGGTTTGTATTTGTAATGTTTCAATAGTTTTGTAGTTTGCACATTTGTTTTAGATGAAACATCTTTATTTAGATAAATAGACATTCCGGGACATTGCACACAGCGCCATCTAGCCCTACACTAAGCAAACACTTTTTTTTTTTTTATGATAATGGCCTCTGCGGCTTCGCCGCAATTTCGCCAATGTCACGTCACAAGAGAAACAAATGCTTATTTTATTAGCCAGTAAAAATAATTGACATGGCGCTAATCAGTTGGTCGGTGCAGAATTATTAACTTATTTGAAATTTATTGAGCTTATTTGAAGGTTAATCCTTGCCCTGAAACAACACAACACACACATAAGACAACACACATACAAAAGCAACAACACAATATATACAAGCATGTTACAATTTAATTTTATTAGAGACAATAAAATTATACAATATATATACAAAAGGAGAATATACAAGGGGAAGAAGAGTGGAGAAGTTACAAGGACGAGGGACAGCATCTGGGATATTATCATACAATGAGCAGTGCAACCTTGGACAGCTAAAGAAAATATGATCGGTGGATCCTTCCTCTAAACCACATTCACATAATGAGTGGTCACGAACTTTGATTTTGGAGAGAAAGACGGGGGTACAAGCATGACCCAACCATAGGTGACATATTGTGGAAGTGGCTTGTTTATTTACTTTTTTAAATTTGGAAAACCATGGCCTAATAGGTATCATGGGTTGAATCTGTTTGTAAAATTTACCTGTTGAAGAAGAGTTGTCTTCCCAGATATTTTGCCAGGAATGAAAGAGTTATGATCTACATGAAGAGGCGAGGTCATGGCTAAAGATTTGGTAATGGTCCGTGTTGCCCAGGGATGAAGCCTAAGCAAACACTTGTGTTGTGGGTACTAGATAATGGATATAATACTTATATACTTTTCTTTTGTAAATACATACATACATATTATTATACATACATACAACCATCATTTGTCTGGCTTATGGAATTGTGTATTAGATTATGTGCCATTGCAGGTATATTTGTTCTGTGCTGTTTCTATGGTATGTCTATATCATTAATAGTCTGATGGTAAATTGCTTTTCTATGAAATGTAAAAACATTTTGTATGTTTTATATTAATAGAAGTTTAGAAGACATCTAGTAACAATCCATTGGTTTGCAGACACTGTTTAGTTTGTAATTTTTGTACTGTACTGTTCTGTACTTTTTTCAACATAGCTATATCATTAATTTATAAACAAGTAGGTACCCAGATATAATAATTACTTTAAAAACCAGAAAAATAACTCTAGGTAAGATGCTACCACAAACCTAAAGGTCAGTAAATGAGGAATCAAATTATAATAATCTCCTCATTAATATATATTTTTGTTTATATTTTATAGTGGTGGAGATAAATATTTTAATGATATTTTTACGTATAATATTAGGTAAATAAGTAATTCATTAATTTACCTTATTCAGTATACATTCATTGTATATCATATTCAGGTACAAGTATAGGAAGTTGTTTAATCTGAGTCTCAATCTTACCAATGATAATAATATGCAAGCCTTAGTGATACAACATTATTTTTTTATACCTACAATCTACATACTGCATAATATCTGAATTAAGTACTTATAATGAATAAAATTCTAGTTCGTCAAGGGCAGAGGATTCCAAACATTTTGTGACAAAATTTCTTTGGCAAATAAATTATTTTGTATTTTGTAGTTGTTTGTAAGAAGAGCAAAACCTATGAAGTGGATGAAAGTAGGCTATATATAAAATTTCATATGTAGTAATGTAACATATTTAGCTAGTTTGTCTTCTAAACCTATGGATAAACTAATTTTACGCACTCACACATATCTTGGTGCAAGATTGAAACCAATAGCATATTACGAGGAAGGCATATACCCAGCAGCAGTGGGACATAAATGGCTGCAGATGATGTTGATACATAATTTTATTAATTTGAGTCCCATCTTAATATAAATACTTAAATATATTTTTCCAGGTCTCCTAACAGTAGCCACCAGTTCGATGCCAACCACAGCTCTATTCTTCGTGTCCTATGAGACCACCAAGAAGCTGGCCATGCCCTATGTGGCTCCTCAGTATGCACCTCTAGTACATATGGGAGCAGCTAGTATAGGGGAAGTGGTGAGTTATGTATTTATTTATCATCTTCATATCAAACTTTGTTACATTTCATTAATATGTCGTCCTTTTAATTTGTCATTGTTTGTTTATGCTCTTAGTTGTTCATTCGTGTGTTATTGTTTTTTTACGTAGTTCGAGTCGTCACCCGTCGGTCTCAACGGAAGACCAGCGCTGACTGTTCACAGTCAGCACATGCTGAGTTGAGGCCGGCTTGTGGCAGGAAATTGTTTATGTGCAAAATGTGTTTGTCTGATTACTTCCCTTATAGCTATAACTGTGATCGTACTTAATTTCTTGTCGCAAAATAAATATTTTTTATTTCATCATCATCATCATCATCAGAAACCAACCCAGAGGCACACCACCAGCATGATGGTCAGATGACAACGTTAAACATGTTGGCAAGAACTGGCGTAGACAGGCTGTGGACCTTATTGTATAGTGTGTTAGAGAGGAGGCCTGTACTCAGCAGTGGGCAGTGACGATGATCAACAGCTTGCAAGTTTCAATGAGAGAGTCTGTCTTACTTATAGTGTCGAGGGTTATTAAACATCTGCAGTGGCATTGATTTATTAGATGCTGGATTACCATATCTATAGTATAGGCTGCTTTTCAGACTCACGTCAAGGCACTATTAGCAGTTAATATTACCTACTTGTATGTTTTTAAAATTTTTGGAGTTTATGCCAATCTTGTTAATTCCTCTCTTGAGTCGTATTTCCTCATGACTGAGAGTCGTGACTCCCCGTCAGAATTAATTCGTTAGGGGAGCTCTCTTGGGCAGATACATCGTGGTGGGCGCCCAGGTCAGGTTAGACACATGTCCTCGGATATTATGGTCTTTAAACATGTCGCTTTTCTCAAGATGTTTTCCTTCACCGTTGAGCGAGTGCAAATCCACAAATAACTTGAAAATACAAGTCATTAGTGTAGGGCCGGATTCGAACCAGGTGGCGTCTGAATGAAAAGCAGACACTCGAACCGCTGAGCCACACTCGCTTCTCATTTAGTAAAATACCAATTTCATAATAGTCGTCCAGATTTCCTTATTCCTTCTTATACAGTGTAGGTAAACAAAACTAATCTGTCTACTATCTAACCTTGCTAACATACAATGAAATCACAGTTTCTGTTCTGTTTTGCGATGAAAAATGAACTTTGTTCATATTATCTTTGTGAGTCACATTCATAAATGGAAAAATGTAGTTTTTTTGTCATATAGTAAGCCAAAGTCCATGTTATACAACTCCAGACTGATATCAACTGATAAAAGGATATATTCAGATATAAAAATATAATCATTAAACTCTGTGTTTGGACAAACAGTGAACAATCTGATTTTATCTACATCATGATATTCATAGGTTAGGTACCTACGTGATCAAAATATGAGTCTCATATATACATCGGTATATTCAATGAGAGTTGCCAACTCTGGTATCGAGAGTTTATCAAGCCGCCCTATGTGCCTCTGATATGTCATATAGCTTAACGACTACCTTATACCAAACAACCAAAAAGAAAGTCGGCTATATTAAGAAGCATTTTTTTTTATTATTTTTTTCATCTTATATTTATTTCTTGTTACGTTTCAGTTGGCGTGTGTGATCCGAGTGCCGACCGAGATAGCGAAGCAGAGGAAGCAGACCTACGTGGGGAGCAAGGCTCGCAGCAGTATAGCCATACTGGCAGAGGTATATATCTAAGTATATAAATAAATAAATACTAATGCGTTGCGTTGATTTATTTATTTGATCAAAACGGCCGAAGCCATTTACATTAATTATTACAGTTACGAGAAAAGAATACTTATTTTACAAACACTTAATTAAATATAACATAATAATGATCATCATAATACAGTCAAACAAGTCGATTTATATGTTATCTATACTAAAACATTCACACATTCATTCATTTCTTGATGACATTAGAATAACCGCAGGGAGCACCTGGACTCAATTTGCGCAGGACCTGCACGAGTGGAGTACTAGAAGAGAGGCCTATGCTCAGCAGGCTGATGATGATGATGATATATCTAAAGCAAAACTACTCACTGGCTGATTTAGTTAGTAGGCAGTAGAAGCTATTCGAAAACGAACTCCAGTCATGAAATTCTTCTGAGATAGAAACCCTTTTATAAATTACTATTTTATTTAAACGCATTACCGCGAGTTCGACCCCAAGGACCTTGGTTCGTCGCCGGATCACGGCATTACCTCTTCCATAGCTCTTTGCGCGACTCTGGTGAGAGTCGCATGGCTCGATTGACTCGGCACCGTGTAGGTCATTATGGGTAAAAGATATGTTGGTGTTAGAGACGGGTTTTTAGGGTTTTTATTATTACCTACAAAAGTTTCTACCGATATATAACCTTAATACTAGCGTTTGTGATATGTGAGTAGTTGACGCTTTATGAAATGCTTAATAACATCCATTGTACATTCTAGGCGTACAAAACGGAAGGTTTCCGCAAGGGCGTGTACCGCGGCTTCCTCTCCACGGTGGCGCGCGACCTGCCCTTCAGCTTCATCGAGCTGCCCGTGTGGGAGCTGCTCAAGACGACCGTCAGGAACCATAACGACGGGAACATCACTAGCTTGCATGTAAGTTGAATGATGGTGTGAAATAAAGATAAATAAATAAATAAATATTCGGGACATTGCACACAACGCCATCTAGCCCCACACTAAGCAAACGCTTGTGTCGTGGGTACTAGATAACGGATATAATACTTATATACTTTTCTTTTGTAAATACATACTTAGGTATTATAGGTACATACAAACAACCAGACTCAACACAAGAAATTATACATTTTTTAAAATGCATAAATACTTGTGTCAGGCGGGAATCGAACCCGCAACCCCTAGATTAGAAGGCAGAGCCACTACCAACTAAGCTAACAGGCCAGTAAAAAAAAGATAGATATATGTCTATTATTTATAGATTTAGGTTAGGCACAACCATAATATAAGCCCATTAGAGCAGGAGCAACAGAGACAGGCATATAAATTAGCATATAAGTGCCTTCGTGTTTAATAGATATATTTCTTTTTAACTGAACAAATAACAAAATCTTATGTTGCCACAAGCTGTCCAAGACTACCGTCAAATATTTGTGCTGCCATCTATATTTTAGTGCCCGAACCACGTCACTAACTCACCTCACATTTGTTGTAGAGCGCCATCTGTGGGTCGATAGCGGGTGGTTTCGCGGCGGCTGTCACCACCCCGCTCGACCTGGCCAAGACACGCATCATGCTGGCGGAAGAGTACACCGTCACCAGGAAACTCAGGATATGGCCCATATTGTCTACTATATATTTGGAATCAGGTCAGTATATTTAAAGATATTTTATTGTAATAATCAGAATTACGTTTTTATGCCAATATACTACAACTATTATACTACGTGCCTATTAGAGTAAGGTAACTCGTTACTGACACTCGTTTGCTGACACAATATTGTGTCAGCAAACGAGTTTACGACTCGCAAAACAGAAAAATAAGAGTTTTAGATTACGCTCACTACAAACATAAGAAAACGCACACAGCAAGATGTAAACGCACCATATACAATTTTTCGTGTTCTTTTTCAATAATTTAATTTTTTGGTTTCTAAACAACGGCAATAACGAAGAAAATTCGAAACAGCGCCATCTATCTCCCAAACCACGCAAACACTTAACAAACAACTCCTCTATTCCCAGGTGTCCGCGGTCTATTCACCGGCGTGCTCCCTCGTATGACAGGCTTCATGATTGGTGGCTTCGTGTTCTTCGGAGTGTACGATGACACCAAGAGGATCATGGAGCAATACCTAGCTAGCTAGCCGACACTATTTATATAAATAGGTTGTTGGAATTAAGGTAAATAGAAATTAGTTGAGCAAACTGGACTGCTGCAATGATGCTTAACATCAGGCGAGCTGTTATAACAAAAAAACTAAGATTTTCATACAATTATTGTTCTTAGGTATGTATGCCAATTTTGGAAAGAATTCTCTATAAAGAAATAATAATTTTTACTTAGAATACATCCACACATAGCATACATTGAAATGGTGTGATCTTGCATCGTCGTTTGAGAGCTAGTTCCATTACAATATACTCCACTTTTGTCACACATATGTAGTTTAAATAGCTATAAGCGCCCGTAGCTCAGCTAGCGGAGGCAAATCGCATGCGATTATCAATATTAAGCAAAGGCCGACGCGGGCAGTACGCGGATGGGTGACCGAAAAGTGGCATTCCATTTTGGGCGCTTCCGTGGGTCGGATGACACGTAAGATTGTAGGTCTCGGCTGTTTGTCATAGTACGGCAGTCGTTAAGCCATTTCAGAGGCCCTTAGGGCGGCTTGATAAACTCTCAACACCAGAGTTGGCCACTCTCATTCTATAAGAAGAAGAAGAATAGCTATCTGCTATACTAAGAGTAGTGTAGCTTGGATTAGTACCACAGATTTAATATTATCAGTTCTAGTAAACATATTGTGTAAATAGTTTTTATACAGGGTTATTGATTATTTAAAGAGTTTTTATTACGTCAGATATCTTGTACACGATTTAAATATATTTACATACAAAAAAATATAAGTAAGTAAAAAGAAAAACGACGTGGTAAAGGAAGGCCCAAGACTCGCTGGCGTCAGGATCTCGACCGGTTTCGGGGTGCCTGGCGGGAGGAGGCCTTCGACCGGGACGCATGGAGGGAGTTGGGGGAGACCAGCGCCCAGGAGTGGGACAGTATAGGTTAATTAAAAATAAAAACATATAACTTTAAAGCTGTAGTCAGTAAACATTTCAGTGTTTTGTTTCCTTGACATCAATACTTTTAAATATATTTAGGTGTTGATTTCACTTTTATCAAATTCGTTTATTTGACAAAAGAAGCCCTCTATTTTTATTATAAAACAAATATAGAACATGTGTGTAAATTTACAAAAATAGAGTAGGTATTATATATCCAAAGATTTCCTTCTCTTCTATTTTATCCAATACACAAGAGCGTATGTAATTTTGAAATCGTTTTGATTTATCATTATATCCTGTATGGTATTTTCGTTGTCTCAATGTTGTAAAATATAAGCTTATGTTTATATTAGAGCATTAGGTAATTGTGATGTTTTTGTGATGTAAAATAGAGTAAGAAGATTATGTTGATGATTTAAATATAATTTTATGTTGTTAAATAATTGTTTTATTGTTTATTATATATGTAGATAAAATATAAGCTGTTTTAACCGACTTCCAAAAAAAGGAGGTTCGTCTGTTTTTTTTTGCAGGTTTAAGTCAATCTTATGACACAGATTAGATATTATAAAGACGACAGTTTGTATGTGTTATGTGTATATTTGTTTGTTCTTTTCTTTTATTCGTAGCTTTTTACGTTTAAATAACTTAACAGATTTGGTTGAAATTTGATAAGAGACTAAAGAATACACAATAATTTTAAGGTTAAAAATAGACAAAATGAAAACCCACAGTATTGCATACATTTTTTTATTAATTATCATATATTATTTTAAATAACCAACAACAACTTTATACATATCGCTTTATATATTATATAATCAGTTAAGTATATCTTACTTTAATTTATACACTATTATTTAACATGATACCTACAGATACACCATATACTATATTTTTTTATTAAATAATATTTTAAATATACATCTTTTTAAGTTTTAATTGCATTAGTACAATAAAATATAGTTTACATGGAATAATAAAATATGATGATTAACTTATGTAAGGAGATAAATTCTATTTATTGCTTAATTTTCTGGGTGCGATCAATATACAATCTATCAAAAATATTTATTTTAATGATATATTAATCGATCACAACCAAAATATCTGATTAAAATTATTTAATCACCTTCGTATTTATTTTACTTTTAAAATATATATTCACGGGAAAATATGCACCCGTAAAATATAAATCTTTTACATAATTAAATCCAACTAAGCAATTTTTTAAATGATATTATTTTATTTAAAAAAAAACCTTTTTGCAAATATTAAAGAACTTGATACTCTTTATATTAACTACTATGACTTAGATACGAAATTATAACAACGTAAGTAAATAGAATATAATTGATTTTATCTACACTAATGTTGTAACATTCTACTTATGTTTCCAATACTTGACTTATAATTACTACTGTTATAGCGCAGACAACAAAACACTCAATTTAACCATTTCACATGATGGTATAATATCCACATGGATATCGTAATAGCTCATTATAACATCGATAAAACGCGACCAACCTGATTGCAGGGCCAAAATCAGGTTGGTCGCGTTTTAATCAATAAAACGCGACCAACCTGATTGGCGCGCAGCTGCGCTCTCATTGGTTTGATTTTAATGGCGGCAAAATCACTGTGACAATACACGTACGCGTGAATTTAATTTAATAAATTAAAAGTTAAAATGTTACAACATTAGTGAAGATAAAGTAGTGTATGCAACTGCATATAACACGGGTATTAAAACACTCGTTACTATTATGAAACTCGCTGCGCTCGTTTCATAAACTCACACTCGGGTTTTAATACCCTTCATTATATGACAGTTGCATAAACTACTATTGTATTATCAATTAATTTATTATAATTATATTAATTCATACCAGATTATTAGTTTCTGTTCACATATTTGGAACTAAAGATGTGACAGTGTATAAGATTAAATGTTATTTATTAGCATGTATTATAATAACAAAGGAAAAAAATCTGTACAATTATTACAAAAATTATACAAGTCACCGTTAAATTATAATGCAAAAGTGTAAGTAGAATAATAAAATGGTAGACAGTAAAAATTACAAGAATAATTGTAACTTTGGAACATCATAGCCAACTAAATTATTACTATCTGTAGAAAAGAATACCGCAATTCACATTAATAAGAAAGAAATAAATACAAAGACAAAGAAATTATATTAAGATTAATATTTTGAAAGTATTTCATAAAGGCGGTAATCCCTAAAATTGTATGTTTTTGTAATCTATAAATGTATATTTTTACTTATACAATTACATGCAAAACAGCCCAAGTTGTGACTAAAGTTTACGATCACTAACTCATAGATGGCGCTCATATACAATATTACCTTACTGCTACCAGCTACTACTTTTTTGCATTCAAAATACAGGTATAATAAGTTGTATACCTCATCTAAGATACTAGTTCCACTGTTTCTACTATTATATCCCTAACCACTTTAAAATGTTTAGTTATAGCTTTCGAAAACAGATGGCGTTAAATACATTGTAATATATGTGACTATACGAATACCTTTTTAGTTCAAGTGTCCGGCTCATAAAGCACTTGTAATTTTGCGATTTTTAGATTAACTTCATTGATATTCAAATAGCCAGAATCGTTTAATTAAAAGAGGATAGTACTTTGTTTCAAAAGGCGGGTTCTATACTTTATCTTTTTACAAAAAGATCAAGCCAAAATCGCCATGTACCTAATAAGAGCTGAAAAGATCGAGGAATAAAAAAAAACAGATTTATACTCTACTAATAAGACCCGATTTTTTATATGACATGAGGTAATCATTATGATCCACGATGGACCCTGCGTACCTACTCAGTAAGAACCAACCATCGTTTTGAAGATATGTAACTACATACATTGAATGATTGAAATTCCCAGAACAGATTTAATGAAATTCGAAAAAGCCTACTGATCACCAGCAGATGGCGTTATTTTCAATCTATCTAAATATGACATTGCTGGTGTGTGAGCGATGTGAGCTGTTCTCCCTGGTAGTGTTACGTCGGAAGGGGTTCCAAGATGGCGCCCGGCGGGCGGAGGACCTGGCAGTGACAGCTGTGGAACCGCTGGAAGCTGTGGACGCGGCTGATACGGAGCCTTGGTTGGAGTTGGACTGACGGGGAGTCTCGGGTGATGACTGCAAGAAGGACATAAAAAGGTTAGTGAAATGGTTATTTGTTGAGTGTTGGTCGATTGGGTGCGTATTCGGTTTGGTTTGGACGATTTTCAAGTCATTTTATTGGCATTGGGTAATGTACATACTGTTAGTAAAAGAAAGACGACATCGTAGTGCTTGTGTTTTTCTTTACAGTCAAGCATTTGAGCACCAAGTGGCTTGAAAGGACACCTTATAAGCAAAATTGTTGTTGAAGGTAAGGAAGGTGTATGGCTGTACTAGATTAGATCTGGCTTTCGTTGTAGACTATTAATGGTTTTGCTATAATAAACTGGTAACTAAGGAGCCCGGAAAACTTGTACTAGACGTGACTAGACTAGGAAATAGTCATGTAAAACTGCACTGCAAACTCTTATACAGTAGTGCCATGTAGTGCATAGTTATACCTTATGCGTATGTTTGTCCATGCGTGTGGCGATGCGCAGTGTGAGCGAGTCCCCAGCCCGCTGTATGAGGTGCACCACCTCCTCGTGTGAGCTCCACTTCACGTCTACATCACCGATGCTGATGATGAAGTCGCCCTCGCGCATGCCGCCGATCTGGATGTTCCGGTTGATAGAATAATTGTAGATGAGAAAAGAGAAGTGAATCTGAATGCAGTATCTTAATACGCTTTTATTGTATTAATAGTATAACTACTGTTTAGCCGCGGCAAAACCTATAACACTTCGGAGGTCCTGTACTCTCTACCCAAAAATCACGACAATCCGTCGCTACGTTACGGTTTTAATTAAGAACAGACAAATGAACCAACACTTTCGCTTTTATATATGGTAAGTATGTTACTTTTTTAATAAGACCGGTTTGCATTTGACGAAAGCATTAAGGATAAAGATAAGATAAAGAATCTTTATTGATAATGTAAAGTTGTAACATACATACCTAGGTATAGGTATAAGTACTAATATCACAGAATATGCTACACAAATTACAATATCTCGTCAAATTGAATTTATAACATATAGTTTTATAAAATTTTAGAAGTTACAATGTCTAGTTTTATTAATAAAATAATGAAATTTTTTGTTATTAAAATCATGTCAAACCTAATAATAGGTATGTAATCATACAATAATATGTCAACTTAAATAAATCTTGGTACTGTCACTTTAGCTGTATAGGGGCTAAAATGACAATTTGGCATCACACTCCTTACCTAGTAGTTAATTACTTATTAGTTTCTTAGTCATACACAGCCTAGCATTCTCCTAAGATAGTTTTAGCTGGATTGGCCATTGGATGTGTTATGTTATTTAGCAATAAATAGTATGTATGCTTAGATACTTACATCCGCCAATGAGTTAGGTTCCACTCCTGCAATGACGACGGGCGCGTCTCCTCTCACTGAGAACCCGAAGCCCTCCTCCTCCTTCCCATTCGCCACATTATATTCACTCGCGACTCTCCTCAGAGGCTCCTTCCTCCTCTCCCTCCCATTCTTCATCCTCCCATTAACATATTCTCCATTTTCCGCTGACGACTTACTTCTATAATCGTAGTCTAAGACTTTTGGGTGATAATCATAGTTGTTATTATTATAGCTGTTGATATAAACTCCGTTGGTTTTTGTGACTCTGTGCAGCTTTTTCTTTTCATAATCATCTGAATATTTCTCATCGCTTCGTATGATTTGATTGTAATATGTGCTGTTGTCTTCGGATCTGTCTCGTTTCTCGCTGTGTCTTTGCTTGAGGCCTCTTTCTTCTTCATTCTCGAACCTTCTGGAGCCTTCTCGATGTTTTTGGAGTTGGACCAGCCTGGGAGCGCTCCAGTGTCGCTTGGCTGAAAACACGGCAATAGGTCCGAGGGACTTGAAGAGGTCTTCTACTCTGTGCTGGGCGAAGTCTGGAGGAGTCAACGCTAGTTGGAACTTTGATGATGCTGGAATATAAAATTACGTTATCAGTATTTTAGAGTACCGCTGAAGAAAGTATAATATATAACTTCAAGGGTTTCAAAATTCAAAAGCTTTTCATTTCTTAAAAATCCGTAACTTTACTTGATGCGTCTTGTAACGTCACTTGTGAATCACGTTTTACCATCAGAACATAATTTACAAGTGACATTATACTACGAAGGCTTTCCTATTTCCTATGCATATTAAAATTTAGTTACTAATGTTTCTGATATACTCACGTAGTATATTAGGAGCGTCCAGTGGTTCAGTAAAGTCATCCGGTGGTGGCGGCCCGCGCTCGCGCACAGTTCGCTCCAGCGCCGCACGAACTACCAGAGATAGCGCCTCCTTGGTACGGAGCTCTCTGCACGGTACAGATACAGTTTATTAGGTAGATGTGGGAAGCTAGTTACAGGGGCTGGTTAATAGATGGCGCTAATATTAATTAAATAAAAATAAATTACCAGTATTACCTACAATTTCCTTGGTAGATTTTATCATTATAATTAGAGGCAAGAATTCGTAGTGAGTCAATAATAAACTATATCAAATTGTTTAGGATTACGTTTATTTAAAAGTTTATACTCGACTGTTTTAATCCGGGTCGTGCTTTTCAATATTGTTTAAAAATTACAAGTATCACTCATGCCACAATAAAATACATGTAATTAGAGTTGCCATATAGCAGCCAATAGATGTCGCTAATATACATACCGGCACATCCTCTGTAGCCGCAATGCTTCCTCGTATAGAGCGATAGCCTCCGTGATGTGAGCTCGACCCAGCGCTATGTGGTCCGCGTCTTCGTTTAGTGTGCCTGAAATTAAGGATAATAAGATTTATCAGGGGTTTTCGCCATGATCTACAGAAAATAGAGGCTTATCCGTCCTCCGCAGTGTGATAAATTTAAGGCGCAGATAATGATAATAATTCGTTAAAGTGACTCTTTTAATTGTAAATGATAAACACAACGTGGAATCTGAACTACAACGATGGCATGAGAATAGCCATTTAAATGTTAACTCAATTACACAAAAATTTTGGATGAGAATCGCACCGCCAAAGATATTGTATGTAAAGCGCTATAGTAGGTGCCTGCGATACAGGTATTCCTAGTGCAGGACCTACCGGTACCTCAATACAATGTAATACAAAAAACTGTTAACAATTAAGTACAAGTCAAGTTTGTAATCCGTTTTATAAATAAATTAATTTGTATTTGTATTTTGTATAGCAGGTGTTAAGCATTGTCCGAGACAGCCTAGTGTTATTTGAAATCTTTTGATACTAGTGTTTGCCACTAGTTAACTCACCATTATCAATATTCCTGTCATCATGTGCGTAAAGCGTGGCGAGTCGCTCGCGGAGCTGTGTGCTGTCAGCTGCGTTCAAGAGGCCCATCGCGCAGTACTGGTGGGCCAGCGCTAAATTAGATAAAATACTTTAAGAATAAAATACATTTATTGGGACACGAAACCACACGAGATATAGAGCACAATAAAATATAAAGATAGATATAAGTACACGTTTCGTGTCACAATCCGGCCCCAACTCAGCGTGTGCTGGTGCAAGCATCCAGCGCTAGTCTTCCGTTGGAACCGGGAGGTGACGTCACGAACGGAACGAAAGGTATATGAGCGATTGGAACATAATACAATATTAATTTAAAAAAATTGAATTTATGAATGACATGGCATTTCATGGTTTCCCGAGCTATGGATCACACGTTTAATCAGTATGGAAGAGGTTATTAAAACATGCTGCTTCCTTACCTTTATAGTATTCAGTCTTGACGTGGACGAGCGACACCCACGAGTATGGCACGTAGTTGAATACTCCTTCTGTCTGCATCTGGAAGGGACAAATATAAATGTACCTACTCGTATGATTATAGATAATACTGGAATATCTAGGAGCTAAACTGTGCCAGAACAGTGCGGTAAAACAGGTCTGCCTGGTGTCTGTGAGACAGAGAGAAATAAGTGAAACCAAGAAATTGTATCATTAGCTAAAATAAAATTGGAATATGCCACCAAGGTTTTGCTACATGGTGTTGTATCCGCGAGAGAAAGAGATGTTGCTATGAGGCCATAAACCAGATAAAGTAGTAACCAGAGAAGAGCTATCGGTATTAATTGCATGAGAGAGAGAGAGAGAGAGGGAGAGAGATAGAGAGTGCGAGAGAGACAGAGAGAGAAAGAGAGAGAGAGAGAGAGAGAGAGATGGATGGTGTCAGCAGACCAGGAACCTGTGCCAGAAGGAGTCAGAGATATCGTCGTACCTTGTCATAGAGCTGCCTGTATGTGGAGGCGAGGTGCGCGCTCTCGTGCGCCAGGTCGAGGCACATGTCAGTGTCGCGGCAGAGCTCGCGCGCACCGCATGCCTCGCGCGCCTGCAGCTGCAGCTTCTCGAATAGGCACTCGCGGGCTTGCGCCTGGAATACGTAGTAGGAAAATGTTAACTTATTTTTTTGGTATATGTTCTTTCATATAAACACAACACAGTGGACATTAATATTATAAATAATTAAAGAAAAACAAGGGGGAAAACTAACTAGCTAACTAAAATAATAAAATGGGGCACTTAGAAAACCCTTAAAGATTATACGTTTTTGCTTGAGTGATTATTTCTTCTTGGTAAGTATCCTCTTTTGATAAAATAATTTGAATAACAATTACAAACGGAGCGGTCACAATAATGAGTGCTGCAGTATTTTTTTTATAAGTAATACAGTGAGCCATAGGTCTAACGCCTTCTAGTACCAAATAAAATAAATCATTACCGTCATAAGTGCAGGTAGTACAAGCAGTGTGTCCGCCGCCAGGTCAACAGATGGCGCGTTAGTAAAGTTCTCGTGTATGTAGCGTAGAGTGCCCGCGGCGCGGAGCAGCGCGTCCACAGCGCCATCTAGACCCGAGCATGTTGTACGCTCCTGGAAAAGAACAATAAATAAGAATGTTTAACAGTGTAGAATATCGATTACTTTAAAAACTAAAAATACCAACTTCTAAAGGATTTCCGAATTGTTGATCTTCTATTTTATGGGTGCTTTTTTTTGACTCAGGAAAACCTTTTAGGTGTACCATTCCATGTAAACGTGCTTGACGTCATCACCAACCCCAACGGAAGACCAGCGCTGGTTGCTATGCAGCCAGCAATATGCTGAGTTGGGGTTGTATTGTGGCAAATATGTATCTTATCTAAGTAGTTATATATAATATAGTCTGTGTTTCCTGCGAACTACAATCCAGGGGTTTTCAAATCTAGAGTTAATAAGTATCTTCTAGGTAAACGTGTTACACCCTAGGCTGCAGCAATGCTTAACATCAGGCAGGCTGTAGTCAAACGTAAACCTATCCCACGTAAAAAAAAAATAATACTATATTATTTATATATTTCTTGTTTGTACTCATTTGTTTATTATTTGTTACAATAAATCATTTTCTTTCTTTCTTTCTTTCATTCTTTTTTTCTTTTCTTTACCACCCGACCCTGGGGAAGGCGAGTGGTTATGTGGGAGTCTCAGCTCCGCTGTATAGTGGGTGCCTAAGAAGATTCTGTGTAGGATTTGAATACGTTTATGGCTGACCTGCTTGGCACCGATCTGCGTGTATATGCCAGCCATGTTGAACAGGACACAAGCTTTCTCGAAAGCCACCGTTCGCTGGCACGACGGGACACCTGGAATACCACATCAAGTTTATTCGTTTACGACATAAATCTTTATAAGTTATTAGGTTCCCTTATTACTGAGGGTCGTGACGTGACTTCTCGCAGAATTGATTCGTTACGGGAGTTTTCTTGGGCAAACACATCGTAATGAATGCCTTTATCCAGGTCCTTTTTTTAAAATCCGTTATCTAATAGGGACATTTTGATGACGGGCACTATCAGTGTACAACCATCGTCCGGTGACGCAGCAATGGTAGCATTTTGCAACAAGCTGCATAGTCCTTTCCAAAACAAAAAAGAAATCTTTAATTATACTATCTTACCAGTGAGTGAGTCAAACCACTCGAAGTAGAGTGGCAGCGAGCGCTCCGGCGGGAAGAACCGCCGCTCGATGAAATACAGCTGGTTATAGTACTTGAATAGGAGAGCCACGCCCGCGCTCGAGCGGACTGGCGTGCGCATCGCCTGCAAGAGATGGAGGGATAAGTTAGGTTAATTAAGTATGTATGATAGCTGGCCAGTTGTGGCCAGTGCTGGACGAAGAACAGCTCTTTTGTTTCCAACATCCCTGGTACTATCATCTCGATGAAACTTCATTTAATTCTCGATTCATGTGTATTGGAAAGCCTTGATTAACTGCCACTCTTGTCATGTTATTAATGTCTTCAAATACTTAACAAAGTGGTCAATTAATTTCATGAATACTCCATCTTTGCCTACAGATTTAGTAGTTTCTAGAAGCCTAATGTGCAAAAGTGCTTCAATATCTTTGGTCGATGTAATGGTCCCTGGAGTGGAATATCTCCAAGCACCTCACGCTGTGTTCAGGCAGCCATGTTTGTGAGCCAGCTCTCGTTTATATAGATATCTACTTCAATTTTGACCACAGCGATGCTTCAGGTGACCTATGGTCAAATGTTTGACTGTTAGTTCTGACACGTCGCTACAGGCGACCGACGCGATCAAATACCTGACTTTCACATGTACAAAAGTGGGATATTCACCTGTCTCATATCCATAAAGTCAGAGATGGCATCTTCATAACTAGCTGGCTCCTCGCTGTAGTGCTCCATGATGAAGTCCTTGAAGGGCTCGCGGAAATCCACCTCTTTCGTCTCCTTCAGCCCCAGTGGTATCATCGGCATCACGCATTCTTTGCTGTGGACAGAAAATAGGATAGTTAGATAAAAAGTAACGGAATTTTTTGACCATTTCTCTATGAGCCTTAAATCTGCAAGGAGAGTGAACCTTACGAGCTATTTCCATTGTATTAAATACAGGGCATTCTAGAACCTTCTTGGCCTTAAATAAACTTCATGATAATTTCGATGTTGAAATGGCCACATTAATCCGGAAAGTGTTTTGCAGAATGACTAGATAATGGAAAAATGTAATAGATACCTAGATAATCCCTCAAATCGTCCATCAGCCAGCTTGGTTTAGTTTTAAAATCATCAATACCAGTATGTTTTACTTCTCTTATCCACCTATCAAGCTATGACGAATGCTCCACATTCAAACCAAGCTATCACTTCTCTTTAATTATCTGTGGAAGCAATATGGCCAACCGCGGGAAAACACTACAATGGCGGAACAGTTCTCGTTTCTTATCGCATTTCTTAATTTTGCCTTAATTGCCTATGGGAACGGATTAATTGAATTAGGGCAGATATATTTTCTTTTGTGGTTTTACAAGGTTGTTGTTGGATTTTATATAGGGTTTGAGTTTTGACAAGTTATAATTTTCTTTTTGACAACTAAACTATCTGTAGTAATAACTGGTGGCAGTGTAACTGCATTGGCAATCAAAATATTCTTCATTAAAAACAAGAAATTAACAAAAATACAAACATCCATAAGTGAATAGATATGATTTTGAGACTAGCAAAGGTGATATGCAAGTGTAAAAAAAGTTTTAACTGATTTTAAACCACTTTTGCTCTCATTTGCCACTTAGTTCGAAGTAAGTATTGCTATTCCTCAGACAGACCGTCTCCATTTTACAAATCGGCACAAAAAATGTTCAATGTTGTGCTCGTTTAAGGCATAACAACTTTGAACTTAATTTACAGGTGTTTAAGTCTTAAATTGCAATGAACTAAGCATTACTATGTCGAGATCTTAAAAATGTAAGACAGATACCAAATATGGCCTCAGGATGCGAACTAGTTTAGATCTAGTAGTCATAGCGACCTAATTGATACAATAGGTAAATAGATCAAATCCTAAACTGAATGAAATAAATTAAAGGGCACGTTCTCTAAAAGGGGCCTATATAATTACTTTAAAAAGCTGGTTAAAATTAAATATTCCTTCCTAAATATTAGCCCAGAGTGTCTTGTCGCTTGTGCAGGTTTCGATTCAGGAAACCTGGTTGTGAAATGCCTGAATGTACAGTGTGAAAAAAAACTTCGGATCCTTTTATACATATACTAGTGGACACCCGCGGCTTACCTCGCATTATTTTAAGACAAGAAGAAGCATATGGCACTGCTAAATCCTCATACTACCTACATACCAAAAATCATGATGATCCGCTTAGCCGTTTTTGCGTTATAAGCGTTTAAATAAACAGATACACAGATAACAGACAGTTCTAAAAACTGCTGGAATGTGTGCCTGCTATGGATTTAAAGTATACACAAACAATTTTTATTCTGATATCTTCTATGTTCAGTTTTTTTTTTTTTTTTTTTTTTTTTTTTTTCTCTTTTTAGCTTTATAATATGTATGGAATAAATAGATAGTTAGATAGATTATATTCACAGACAAGTGATCAGGTACTCTGTGTTTGTATATCCCCAATAAATATACATCCTAAGTAGAAAAAAACCTAAACCAGCGATGATAAGCAAACATGGTTCTTGCAAAGTTGTAATCAACAAAATAGCTCAGATTGGCAAATTCAATCGATTTTTGTACTGCTAACTACTAATATATTGATATTATTTATATGATAGTTACCTAATATTTATTCTATTTGTCTGTATTCCAAGCCGCCATGTCTGCGATGGTAATGTAATGCAACTCGTCTCATCTCATTATGTCCCATTTACAGTTTTTGTGTCGTCCCACGCTTCAAATGTCCTGTCGGCCTTTTTTACTGTTTTAGGGTTCCTTGGAATCATGTAGAAACTATTATTTTAAAACAGTGTCTTACGCTGAACGACAACTTGCCAATAAGTGGTTAACGAGGTCACGGGAGTTTCGAAGATATCGATTTGTTTAGAAAAATAGATTATACAATCTTTTAGAGAAAAAAAAAAATAATGGCATATTTCCAATAAAGCCTCTGAATTTTGAATTTCAAAACAAATTGTAGTATCATTACAGTTATCTAGACTAGTATCCTAGATCGATGAGACTGGTTCTATATCTCAATGTCCAATATGTAATTTCACTTTAAACAATTAAGTGCATCGAATCGGGATAAAGCCATAGTAGTACTAGCACATACTGCTTTTCAGCTAAATATCTTCAGGTTCAGTACTCGCCAGAATAGTAAAAGAATCTGACATTACAAGATACGTGACATAATATCATTGGAATGTCTGTGGTTTAAGATTAAGTCATTATTTAACCACCACACCGCAAGTCATTATAAAGGGGAGAAAAGGGAGGCTAGTGAAATATTTTTAATCGAATAATACACAGGCACTTTGATACCTAACATTTTATATTGTATATGTAATTAACATAACAATCAATAAAATCATTTTCATGGACAAGTTTGTGTGAAAAATATTATGTATTCATTCACACTTTGGATTCCTTCATTAATTATTTAAAAATTACAATTTGCTCTTGAATTCACATTAGGCTAAATTTATTTACAGCTGAGTTGGAAATTAATATGGTTTACAGTTTGCTATCATAATGTATGCGTAATTTATGTCAATTTATGTTTAACCTCTCCCTCTTATAAGTAGTTCGACCACGTAACAGAAATGATTCATTCTGCAGATGTGGTTATCAAATTAAACAATAATGTTTTGATAGACTGCAACAAATATTATATGTTTGGTGTACCACATAATTAAATGTACTTATTTAAATATCATTGTCAATATGATTCATGACACAATACATATATGTCATTTGCACTTATATTCTTCGAAATTGCCAAAACGCCAAGCTGAGTTTTTAAATATAATAAATAAAACTCTGCTTGCACTTGACACTTATCACCAAATTTGCATGAAACGCATTGTTTCTAGGTACCTTTATATTTAACCTAGTATAGCAAAATTAGTAACCCTAGGATAGCAAAATTATGGATTTTACAGCACCCGTAAAAAGAACCATAATTTTGCTATACGTCTGGGTCATCAAATCTAGAGTAACTCTAGACCGCAGTAGTGCCTCAGTAGTACCTTAAATCATTGCGAGTTTTAGTCAAACTATGTCACTACGTTTACGTTTGAGCATACGTTATATATGGTATCTAATAGGTAAGTATCATTTTCTTTCTCTTTTCTCATGAAGTCATTTACATTTTACCTAGTTTGTATAATTTTTACTATTTGTACAGAACCATTCACATCAAAAACAGTTTCTCCCACACCTTATTTATCCCTGTGTCATGTTCTGAATAATGACAACGATTACCTATGTAAATTGATCACATCAAAAACGGTCCAGCCACGGACATGCTTGTCACAGAACATGGTCAAGACAGAGCATTAACTAACTTAATGGTGTGCCTCGGGCTGTGGAATATATTTAATTTTCAGACGTTTCATCTTGTTTTGCATGATATTTTATAAATAACAAATGTCCCACAGTTTCGGGATAAAAAAGGTACAGTACAAACAACAACACAACTACAACCATACCAGAAATATCTATGATCTATCGCTTGATTATATGCTACAATCGTATGAATGGATAAAAAGTTAATAAAGCTCTTCTTTTCTCTTTAATAATTGTTAAAAGTTAAGTGAAAATTTAACTTAAAATTTTAGTTTTATAAATACTAACATTGAAAAATTAAGATAGAAAAGTCGATTGCTATTTAAATTCGATGAAATGTTTTATTATTTGTCATCAGCAGCTCAAAACATGATTTACACTGATTGTGTTACGCAATTTAAATATTTGCACACGTAAAATAGATTAACATTTAGCATTTCAAGGCAAAGCCATTATTTTCGACAATTAATTGATGCGATATTAAAATTAATTCGACCGAATACCACACCTACATTAAGCTAGTTTGATAATAAGAAAATTTAATCCATTAGTATAATAAAATATTGCATGATTTTATTATTGATTTCCATTTAGTTACACAGGATTTGTACCAACTCAAAATGTCAAAACCGTATCTATGTTTCCTGGACACGATTAGCAAAATCGGCGGCGGCAATTAATCATAGTTCTAATTGCGGAGGAGTATTGCTCGCTTGCCCGCGAACCCCGTCCTTACCAAGGTGAAGGGACATCGTGGTAGGTTTTAGTCGGTAGTGGAGTAGCTCCGAGCCCGACATACCCCGCTGCCCCCCCCCCCCCCCCCCGGGGAGAGTGCGGGGATGCGCAAATGCATTTCCTCAACGGAAAAAAAAAGGCAGCGCGGTATGTCGGGCTCGGACTAAACTACCTACCACGATGTCTCTTCGTCCCGGCAAGGACGGGTTTCGCCAGCAACACTGCTCCGCAAATTCAAGCAATAGAGGCCTAAGATGTACCTGTCGTTCTGGTAGAGTTCCACGGAGGAGTTGAGCTCGGCCAGCTGCTCCTTCAGCAGCTGCAGGTTGGAGTTGACGAAGCTCAGTTCCAACGCCACCGTCTCGCGCAACTTGCGGTTTGATGTGGCCTGGGAAATAGAGAAAATGCATGACTCACATAAATATATTTTGTAAGACGAGACAATAGAATTGCTAACTGCTAACTTTTAGTTCATAGTCATTTTTTTATAAACAGAATTTACAAGTCAATTTCCAAAATAATATTAGTATACCACATAGTATGTATGTAAACACTTAAGTTGCTATACTTAGTTCATAAGTCGGGTATTTCTATTGATAAATAAATAAATAAATAAATATTCCGGGACATTGCACACAACGCCATCTAGCCCCACACTAAGCTAACGCTTGTGTCGTGGGTACTAGATAACGGATATAATACTTATATACTTTTTTTTTGTAAACACATACTTATTATACATAGAAACGGCCAGACTCGACACAAGTAATTACAAATTTTAGTATTCATAATTACTTGTCTCATGCGGGAATCGAACCCGCAACCCCTAGATTAGAAGGCAGAGTCACTACCAACTAAGCTAACAGGGCAGTCAATTGATGAATAAACGATTATCTTATCATTTTAAGTCTTTTTTGACCTGCCGTCTGCGCCATGTTAAAATGCTTAAATCTACGGGAGCGTAATTGCAAACACAAGATTAGAATCATGACTGGTTTATTATATGAAACTATCTACATGCAGCCCTGATTCCAGAAGATTCTAACGTAGGAGTTATCAAATCCAGAGTAAATAGGTTTCTTCTAGACAAGCGTGCTATATCTTAGACTAGAGTGGTGCTTAACGTCAGGCAGGCTATACTCAAACGTAAGCCTATTTCGTGTTAAAAAAATATATCTTTCTCAATGACCCCTTACTTATGAATAAAATATAATATTAACATTCACCCACATTATTTAAGACAGAAATGAAAAAAAATATTAGGAATAAGTCATTGTACGATTAAATTTCCAACAACAGAATCTATTGCCATGAAAGTATCGATTGTCCTCGAAAACCAACAGAGGATCTGGAAGGACGTCCATAAGAGAAGGAAGCTAATTTTTCATATAATTTTACCGATTCAAGAGTAGACTAAAAGACGTTACTTATGTACAAATTACAGAATATACATAAGTACCTAGTACTAGTAATTAAGTACTTATCTATAAAATACATAATTATGTCCTATGTACCTATATACCTGGACTATGCTACGTATTATTCCAATCGTGATGTTATGCACGTTCGTAATTAATGAACAAATCACACTAATTAGTAACAACTCACGCGTACGTCTTAATTCGTACATACAGACGTATCGTATCTTATAGCATGTTACGACTGTATATAGGCATATTGAATGGACAATTCATAATATGATTCTTTTGTTACATATCGTAATCTTCAGCTTACTATTTTGTAACTTATTATAACGACGTCATTGCGGTATGTTCACGTGGACGGCTGGACGAGACACGTAACATAGACAAAAATGTGAACCATCATGGAAAATGCCTTCTTCAAGATTTTAACAATGATGTACTTCTTATATGAATATTTTCATTTTATTTTGTACTAGCAGGTGCCCGCAACTTCATCTGCGTGGAATAAATGGGTCTAGTGAGTCAATCTTAAGAGATGGACATATACTGTGGGGACATTTTGTTAGATCATTCCAAGAGGAATAATTCTTTCATACACATTTTTTTGATATCTAGAACCGTTCTCGCAGCGCACGCAACGGAAGCCTTCAAAGATGAATAATTTTCCCCGTTTTTTCCACATTTTCTATTGTTTTTTCGCTCCTATTAGTTGAAGCGTGATGTTATATAGCCTAAAGCCTTCCTCGATAAATGGTTTATCCAACACAAAAAGATTTTTTCAATTCGTACCTGTAGTTCCTGAGATTAGCGCGTTCAAACAAACAAACAAACTCTTCAGCTTTATAATATTAGTTTAGATTTTTGGTCAATACAAGGGTTTTTATATATGATAGATTCGAATCATTATAATCTGCATAACAACCAATGCCATGTTAGGTAGCATTACAAATCACTATATTTCATAACTAGAAAGAACATGAAATTCCTATGATGCACTATAGAAGTACGTTTTTCATCATCGAAATCCATTTCAGACAGTGAATCACCGAAAACTAGCATGCTAACCCTCGTTAGCACGTCCGTAGAAAACTCTCGTTACAGTTAGAAAATGTGCGTAAATCAGTGCCTTGTACTCTCTACATACTAGCTTGATTGTTGATAACAACGAATCGTACTGATGTTGTACTTTGCCTTCATTAAGTTTTAGGTTCCGTTATGATTACTTTGCATCATCATTATTCTTAGCTTAAGTTTAACACCAGAAATAGCAATGAAATGAATGTTTCACTCACGTTGTTTCGGCATAAAAAATAATTATGTCACTCTTTTAATCCTATAGCACCATCATATCAATAAACAAGATTATATATCGTCCTGTAGAGGGGAGAGAAGAAAAAACAGATCATAATACACACATGGTATGAGATGGGTTAGGAGCAAAAAGAGTTTTTGCTGGTCTGGTTGTTCCTCAATCATGCCACTGCGAGACGAATTATCATGATATTCAACAGTGTGGTAGTTGTCTGTACCACATGGATCTTAAAGGTCTCGAAGAGTATTACAGGCTCTTTATCCCGAAACGTCACCATTATAACCTCAATAATGTCCTAAGAGTGATAAAAGGTCTTTATCCCATCGCTATTATAACCTCAAGTAGCCACCAGTGACCATATAAATGTTATCTCACTTCTCCGCCTGCCATTATTTCCTCTGTGGTAGCCATGAGTCAGTGAGGAAGCCAGCATCGATAACAATAAGGAATGTTCCTTTCTTATGGTGCATTGAACTCATATGGGATTTATATAATGGGGAATACTGCTTTATTCTGTAACCACAGGTCACTATTTCCTGGATATTGTAACACGAGAAATGTATAGGTAAATTGCAATAGTTTTTTTGATGGTCTTTCTTTGTACGGGTGACCAAAAAGTGACATTCCAATTTTTGTGTTTCAGTGGGTCGGGTGACACGTGAAATTGTAGGTTCCGGCTGCTTGTCATCAGAATCCCTTATGGTGGTTATGAAAATGATCAACTCTCAGTGAACTTCCTTCGCGGAGTAGATTTTCTTCGAAGACGAAGAATTTTTACGAACAATATTTTTTAAGTCTGCCTTTCTTTCTTCTATACTCATCATCAACATCATCTTCAGCCCTAGTTGACCTACTGCTGAGTATAGTACAGATATTAGGCCTCCTCCCTTACATGCCATTGGTACAAGACCGACAGGTCTTGTGCTTTTCTTGTACAGAAAGACTATAAGTACAATAATACAATATATGTAGGTATATATATAAATATTGCCATTACGAATAACTTTTCAACCATGGATCCCACAAGTATCATCCATCTACTTGATGTCAGTTGATACTTGATACACCCAGTGTACAAAACCACGCAGCCAAGTCACACTGGGTGCGTCCAGCCGTGACGCCCCTCGGGCTCTGAACCCTGACCTTCAAGTGATTCGGCTTTTGTAAGGTGAGGTGGTTTTTTATTAGATTCAGCGCACACAATGGCACAGGTGTATGGAGTAATAAAAGGTATGATTTTGAGAATTGATTAAATTGGATGGATAAAATATTCTATTAAAAGAAAAGTATATAAGTATTATATCCGTTATCTAGTACCCACGACACAAGCGTTTGCTTAGTGTGGGGCTAGATGGCGCTGTGTGCAATGTCCCGAAATATTTATTTATTTATTCAGTACATGACATTACTGTTTCTTAGAAGCACAGACTATAGAAATTTAAAAGTTAAAATATTCATACTACTACCAAGTCGAATAAATTACTCGAGAAGAGATACTTAATAAGATAATATAAGTAAGTTTAATTTTATTTTCATTCCCCATTTTCCCTGATTTTAGCCCATTCTGCCCCGATTGGACATCGAATCAGAATTAGTTATTTATAATAGAATTGGTCATCGAATTAAGTAATAATGTTTATGTTTTAAATAGTTTAATGTTTACTTTGAATAGGCTTCTGATTAAATTTTGTATGTAGGTGTTAACCACTAAGTTTCAGCTGCAGAGTATTCCATGTGCACCACCTCTAAACCACGAAACAACAAACCTAAACAACTGTATAGCTTCATTTTACGAGTGTGGAAATCATTGTTCCTCGATTGGCTGCGAATATTCAACTCAATGGGGTCTTTCGCCTCTCCACTACCTATTGTCAAGTCTTTTATTAGTTTTAGCACTTCCTTGGGATGTGTTCATTAGTGGGTAGAAAACTGAGCGGAGAAAACTGTATTGTGTACTGTTTGAATAATTTTAAACTCTTCTTTTAGTTTGATCTCTGGTGTCGGGTTTTTTATTCACCAGTGTCATTTTATGCCAGACAAATAATTTCACGATTAATTCAACACATAAAAGAGCTCAGAACTTACGAGCCTTGAGTTGTTTGAAATGCGTAAAAAGAAAAGTTTTATAAGATCCAAGATAAAATCTAAGTCAAAATAGGCTCAATAAAAGTCATTAAATGTATTTAAAATTGCTGGAAGAAACATCTTAAGGCTACAAGTCCAACCATATTAATGTACGTCATTATATTTTTTTCTACAATTTATATTATTCTTGTGTTGTTATTTTAGTGTACAATAAGATATTATCCATCTTTACTTTGACCAACATAAGTTACACAACAGATCGATCTGCTAATATTGTCTCTGTAAGAGGAGCCACTTAAATTCATAACATATCTCAACGTAATCATAGTGGCTGCTGTTGCATCAATGTGTAGGGTCCATTAGCTTATACATGGTTAGTTAGTATGTAATTTATGTAAGCTTCAGTAAATATTGTTTTGATATATTTTAGAAATTATTGTCACATATAATTTTGACATAATCTTATTGCATTGTATTTAATTATAATGACTGAATGTTTTATGCAATACATTTTTTATTCTTATTATGTTTACTATTGTAAACAACACGTCATGTTTATCAACTTCCGACTTGTAACTTATTGATAAACGATTTGTATATGTAAGTGGTGATGACTCTGGTGTTGACAAATTTCACCCATTTTCATCTGGAATGCCTTATCGATATTGTGTTTTCTAAATATATAATTCAAGATGTTTACGTGTACGATAATGAATAGTCTGGGGGCATAGATTTTGACTTATTATATTACCAACACAGCTACGGAAGCGCTCAAATGTAATTTCAACTTTTTACTTGTATGGTTGGTGTCCGATTGCGACGGCAATTGCTTAGTTTTACTTATTATACCCGGATACCGCAGTCCGCTAAGCCAAATGTGTTTTAGCAGTGTATTACACAAATTGATTGAACTTCTATGATTGGTGGATCACTGTCAATGTTTATAACTATCTCCTTTATTCGATCTTTTATCGTCGTTTTGTTTTAGAATGAAAACTGTCCGATTTCGGAGAACTCCCTACAGGTTAGTATCAGATGATGATTAATTTTAATTGATTCAATTTATTTGTTTTTCTGTGACGTGTATCAAATATTTGATATAAATAAATATTCCGGGACATTGCACACAGCGCCATCTAGCCCTACACTAAGCAAACGCTTGTGTCGTGGGTACTAGATAATGGATATAATACATATATACTTTTCTTTTGTAAATACATAATTACTTGTTATATATACAAACGACCAGACTCAACACAAGTAATCATAAAATTTAAAATGCATGAATTAATTATTTTTAAATACTATGACTATGTACACTGTATATATTTGCGAACATCGTACATAGTTTCCTATATTAGTGACATGATTATGTTGCTCGCCACCAGGAAGGTGGCCTGAATGAGCTGCGCGTGAGTGGAGATTACTTCATTGACTACACACATACATACATACACAGATTTGTAAGATATATAGATAGATAAATACTTTATTAAAACACCACATATGAAAAATACAAAAAAAACATACAAATTAAAATTTGCATCTTAATTGGCGGCCATATCGCTAAGAGCGATCTCTTCCAGGCAACAAGATGAGTTGGGTATTAAATAGAGATAATAATAAACAGTCATTAAATCATAACAGTTAGATTCTATGTCAGAAAGACTAAATAAAACTAAATCATTAAGCTTTCTTTATTGTCTAATGTACTTAATCTTGTTTGTTGTGAGGAAACACATAAAAATAAAAGGAAAAGCGATCTAAGATAAAAAATTAACCTCGAAACTTAAAAAATAAACAAAGTAATATGCGCATTTGCTCAGTTTACAGAAAATAGACGTCTGTGAGTATAAGTTATTTCTTGTGATAATTTTTTTCACTGTAATATACAAGCTAAGTTCAAGTTATATTTATTGAGTTCCTCAATCTATTCTAGGTACAATATTACACTCCATAAATCTCGCAAGTATTATAGTTATTCCTATGTATCAAATCAACACCTGCTGAGATCTGGTCACGTATAATATGACATGATATCTATCCACTGATCGTGTTAGAGAAAGTGACAATCGTTTAGCAAGTACTGGTGAGCAGAATACTTTGTAATTATTGAAAAAAAAACTATATTTTTTATCATACAGATATTAATTTAAATCATTCTCTCTCTTTGTGTGGTATTTCCTCATGACTGAGGGTCGTGGCTCCCCCGCAGAATTAAATCGTAAGAGGAGTTCTCTTGGTTCTTTCAGATACATACATCGTGGTGGACGTCCAGATCCTTCCACAAGTAAATTTATATTATTAAATTCAAATTCAAAATCATTTATTTCAGACATTGGTCCATATTCACAATAATATTAATTCACTTTAAAATAATAATAATAAAGAAAGCATTAAAATAAATTAGTAGAATAACTTTAATCGCCATGTTCTTCCCAAAATAGGAATGAAACATTTTCTGAAGAAAAGACATCAACGCGCTTCACATGTACTAGGTAGATATTTGTTTATAACTTTATAGAGTCTTTTTAGCCATAATTTAACTGTTAACTCATTGTTAAGTGTTGAGATTAGTTTGATTGAGTGTCCAGAAATTAGAAGCTACGTTTTGCATAAGTTTTTTTATTTGTTTATTTGTTTTTTTATAGTTCTTATGAAAGACTTTTCTACGCACCTTCTATACAGTATAATCTGTGCTATTGCAATATATTACACATCGGCATGTGCGGTGACAGCTATTACGGAGCTATGTGATGTCATAAACTATGTGGTGATATATCCATGGAGGTATAATATGATGGACGGAGTCTTATACAGATTTGAACGATGGGACTTTCATAATGAGGTCTACAGATTACAAAAACAAGAACAACTTGTATCTGTGACTAACTGGTGCGCGCGACTTCGTCCGCATGGAATAGTTATTACCATAAAAACGGTTCTAGTGAGTTAACCTCAAAAGATAGACATATACTGTTGTGGACATTTTGTTAGATCATTTCAAGAGGTATAATTCTTTCATACACATTTTTTTGATATCTTGAACCATTTTCGCAGCGCACGCAACGGAAGCCCTCAAAGATGAATAATTTTCCCCGTTTTTTCCACATTTTCCATTGTTTCTTCGCTCCTATTAGTTGTAGCGTGATGTTATATAGCCTAAAGCCTTCCTCGATAAATGGTCTATTCAACACAAAAAGAATTTTTCAATTCGCACCAGTAGTTCTTGAGATTAGCGCGTTCAAACAAACAAACAAACAAAAAAACTCTTCAGCTTTATAATATTACTATAGATATATTATATGATGTGGTTCATGTTGATTTTGGCTTTTATTTGTTCCGTCTATAAGTACTTCCTCCGACAATGGATGCCTGAGACATTGTTAGACTAAACATATTGCTTACACAGTTTACTTTGTTTATTCATCTGATGGGTAAATAATTTCACCTTTTTGTTCGTTCGTTTTGATAATGTAATTAAATAAAATAGCAATATAAGTTTATACATCTTACTGATTTTGGCTAAGTATTATGCGATTGCCTTTCTGCTACGTTATTCGTAGAGTTGTTGCAATGTGTGATCATTCGTAATGGAGTGTAGATGAAACGAGTTTTTATATTGTTATTCTTTAGCCATAGCTTACGTTTGGGATCGTCTCAAAAGGCAAAATTAATGGCAAAGTGAAGAAATGATAATTTAACAAATAATCGATTAATAGTTAGATGGCTAAACATGACCTATATCTATTTATTAGAAGTTTGATACAAGAGAATAACTTGTATTTAATTTACCTAATCTATACTAATATTATAAAGCTGAAGAGTTTGTTTGTTTGTTTGTTTGAACGCGCTAATCTCAGGAACTGCTGGTCCGAATTGAAAAATTCTTTTTGTGTTGGATAGACCATTTATCGAGGAAGGCTTTAGGCTATATAACATTACGCTTCAACTAATAGGAGCGAAAAAACAATAGAAAATGTGGAAAAAACGGGGAAAATTATTCATCTTTGAAGGCTTCCGTTGCGTGCGCTGCGAAAACGGTTCTAGATATCAAAAAAATGTGTATGAAGAATTATTTCTCTTGAAATGATCTAACAAAATGTCCCAAACAGTACATGTCTATCTATTAAGGTTAACTCACTAAACCATAAACCAACACTAATAACTATTCCACGCGGGCGAAGTCGCGCGCACCAGCTAGTAAAATATATATGTAGGTATGGTAGACACTATCCTAAAGGCGATAGAAAAGCCAACACAGTACTACGTTCCTAATCTTTTTTTTTTTTTTTTTTATTAAGAACTGCACTCAAGTACATAGGTAATACTTGTTGTTTTTATTATCACTTGTAGTTTTTATTACATATATGTATCTACATCTATGAATCAACGGAAAGAGCCTACATTGCACGACACAAGTTTCGACTTAGTGTGCAATGTAGTGCACCCAGCGCTTAATGTCTATGTAGTAATTATTATCTTGTTAAATATTGTATTCTACTCTAAGCAGGTACCTACATTTACAAGTACATAGCATTAAGATCTGTAACTAGTTATTTAAGTGTAAAAAATAAATGATTATTATTAAATGATTATTATTCTTTTCTCTAGAAAACTCTGTCCATCACATTTATAGCTGCAATAGACTTATCTGCAATTTAGTAGCAATTGATATAACGATAGCAGCTTGCAGGTGGTATCTAGGAATGTTGGTAGGGCGAGAGTGAAAGGGTACCATCCGCTAACTCTCTGGTTTCCTTCACATTCCTAGCGAGGTTTCTATAAGAAGGCATTAAAGAGAGTGAAGATCTAAGAATCTTGGAGTAAGTTGGTAACTTTCGTATATTTTAATTTGTACACGAGTAATCGTAGTACCCGATTACTTTGTGTCTGTCTACAAATGTTGTGCTGATGATGGCATACCTTGAACAAGTTCTCAGCGCCGGCGCGCAGTCGCAGCTCCTTGTTGATCTCCTGGTTGAGCTGGCAGCGCCGCGTCTGCAGCCGGCCGCGACACGTGGCCACGCGGGGGTCCGACCCCTGCAACAATACACACAGACAATCAGTACAACAGTCATATAATACTCTGCCGAAGTACATATATGAAATGACTTAGTGTGCAATGTAGTGCACCCAGTGCTTAATGCAGTACTATAATCTTGTCAAATATTGTATCCTACTTTAAGTACATTTACAAGTACGTAGCATTAACATTTGTAACTAGTAATTAAGTGCAAAAAATAAACGATTTAACGATTATAATTATAATGAACACTTAGATTGAGTATTGCAAACACTTTTACAGGCATTGTAGTGAAAAGCAAGCCCGATATAGTCACGTTTGTCACCACCCGTCTGTAACGCAAAACGTTGCGATTGACGTGAACATAGACGATTAGTTTGACCTATTCTGCGCAGTTTGATTTAATCGCAGATTGCAGTTTGGTAATCTTAAATATAGTATCACTCTCCCTCTCTCTCTCTCTCTCACACACTCACACACACACCACACACACAAATCCAAATGCAAATATACACAGCAGGACAAACATGTAAATATATACAGATAAAAATTATATGTTCATCTATTATTATTATCTTATGATGTCCATAGTTTTAGTTTTATTTACTTTTAATTGTATTTGTTAACCATCCAAACCACTTGGAAGAACCTGTGTTTTGCAACACAGTTCCAACTAAAGCAAAAGACAGAATCATGTAAATTATACAATAAGGTAGCTCAAATAAAAATTTACTTTACTTTACTTTACTTAGTATAACAAACTTATCATTAATAAACATATTACAGCGAATTGTTGTTAAATACATTTCATTATATCTAGATGTGATTCTTACATGAAAATCCTTAATGTTTCGCGTGAAGAATACTGTTCTTTAAAATACAGTAAATAATAGTGTTACCTCAGATAATACTAAAGTACAATCATCGTTGTACGTCTAAGCATCGCATATAGAATTGAAAGTTTATTAAATAAAACGTAGGTGATAACTGTGGGCGAGAAAAGTATAATTTATGTCTATTTTATGAAGCCCCAGAGCACTGTTTCTGTGGGAACGTAATAATTATGATTGAGTTAAAGGATGTCGTTTATTTATTGGCTGGTGGCAATACACCCCGCTGTTCGGATGGCGTGGCCATATAAATTATGTTTTTTTCAAACAAGTATTTTAAAATGACGCCTTTATAGAAGTAAATGTGTTTTCTGGATTGTTTGTTCAGTTTTCACATCGCAAAGGAACGACGGATGATCGTAATTTTTGGTATGTTGATGTTGGTTAATAGTTGAAAGTGATGTACAGTAGATACTTTTTATCTTGAAGCAATGCGACGGAAGCCATGGGCGTTCGATTGTAAACTATAAATTTTCATTGATAAATAATTTCAATTAAGGTTTTAGACGCTTTTTTTCCCGCTGGCGTCAGGATCTCGACCGGGACGCAGGGCGGGAGTTGGGGGGAGACCTTTGCCAAGGGGTGGGACAGTATAGAATTATACAAAAAAGGCTTAAGACAATAAGGTTTTTTATTTATAATTTCTAATTACTTATTAGTATTGTTTAATTGAAAAAGTATTTTCAAATCTCATTAATAAACTGAAATTCTATGTAATTTCTTTATTCAATTAATATTCCTTTTTCTTTAATAATTATGATACTTACATAATTTAATCAACCATTTGCATAGAACCTCTACATAACGGATATGCACATATTTGCATACATAATACATATGCTTATATTTAGCTATTAAAAATTCTTATTCTTTGCCATCTTATTGTGCAAAATGCAATGATGCAACCAAGCGTATAAAAATTACATACGTATAGGCATGTATAGATAAATAGACATAGATAGCGGTATTTTAGTAAGTATGTATATACAATTGCACTGATCTGGTTCTTTAGTTCTGTGTCACTTGTTAAGTAAATAAGGTTAGCGTGCAATCCACGTTGTGATTCATAGTTCAAGTTCTTTACTATGAATGAAACCATGATTAACTGTTTTAAAATGTATGAATTATGAATTAGACAGTTAGTTCATTGTTTTGTCTTCTTCATTTATGAAAACTACTCTGAATACTGCGAAAAACTCAAACAAAAGAAAAATAACAAAACGGTGTTAAACTAATCAGATGAGACTGTTATTTTAGTTATAGCCAATTTAGTCACATCCAAGTCATACAAGGATTGCAGTAACAAGTGACATAATTGTAGTAATATTTAGTTAAAACTTTGGAAAAATATGTTTTTTTCGCTGCGACTAATATACACACATATTTATACAAATATACATATATTTTTACCAATATGTTTCGTTCATAAGGAGTAACAACAGAGTAAATAAAAAATACCACCTCCAAACCCATGGGAATACTTCACACATAGGTACAAGGTCTGAATGTCAATACGTGAACTATAAATGTCCTGCAATCTATGTTGCATCAACGACGTGATGGGCACGCGAGTGAAGGTTGCAGGGCCATAGATGTATGTTTATTGTGTATGTATTTATGTTGTGATGAAATTATCGTTGCCTTTAAGGAGTGCAATAGTTTATAGGCAGTAATCTATACTAATATTATAAAGCTGAAGAGTTTGTTTGTTTGTTTGAACGCGCTAATCTCTGGAACTACTGGTCCATATTGAAAAAAACATTTTTGTGTTGAATAGACCATTTATCGAGGAAGGGTTTAGGCTATATAACATCACACTGCAACTAATAGGAGCGAAAAAACAATAGAAAATGTGGAAAAAACGGGGAAAATTATTCATCTTTGAGGGCTTCCGTTGCATGCGCTGCGAAAACGGTTCAAGTCGTGGGTAACAGCTATAATTTATAAAGCTTTATTTTGCAAAAATAAATTTTCTTCGCGGACGAAGTCGCGAGCACAGCTAGTTAAATAAATTGATGAAGAGTGCTTTAATTTTTTAGTATATTCTGATGTATTGCAGTCAAATGTACTTTGTTTAAAACCAAAATCATGTATCTGTTTTCATATATGTATTTAAAAAAAAGAACACCGTTTTAAAAAAAATGGCGACATTTTCCAATATTCACCTATTTTCCCAATTATTAAAGAGTAAAATAAATTAAGATTCTTTCATTCTCGGACAGAAACGACCCCTTGTCACGTCGGTTCTTTTTCCCTTTTCATAAAATTTCTTCTAACACGTTTAATAAATAGAGTTGTTAAACCTTTATTTTCGGAACTCAGTTCAAAATGTAAAGAGTAAAGATGATAAGCAAGCATACATAGACATATGATGTAAAGTGTTGACAACCAAACAGTATATAAGATATGTATAGGTAACCCTTCCCATACATGACAAGTTTCTCACAGAGTAATGTACGTTGCATACAAATGCAGATTACGATCGTTGCGTCGAAGGGCACTCAACTATGGACATACGTGACCTGCGTGTTTGAGAGTTTGTATGATGTATGACTTTATTTATTGTTTTTATTTGATAGGTTGGCATTTGACCGCTGGTTGCTTGATGCAACATTGACGCAAGAGCAAGGATTTTTTATATCATCCCTCTCTTTCCCTCTGGATTGTTCTCTCTTTTGTTTTGTGAAATAGATTTTATACGAATAGAAACCTTATGTTCTTCCACTTAAAGTTTATTTTCTATAAATGGTAAATCGGGGGTGAGATCGGTCAAAAATGAAAGGCATATAGAGCAGGCTGTTGTCTTGATTCAACAGCTTGCCAGTTTAAAAAATAATGTGTGATAAATGTCACTGTAAAGTTAAGTTTTGAAATATTTGGCAATAAATAATATTATTTAATTTGATTTATTATAAATTTTACTCGACACAAAGAAATCTGAATTAATTTGTGAAATTAACACAAAATAAAATAAGTAACAAATTAATATTATATTATTTTTCACACAAGCAACATTAAATTATGATGACATTATATGACAAAAGATGGCGGGAAAAAAATAATTTCAATTGTAATATGTAAAAATAATTTAAATGTATTTTATAGTAAAAAAAACAAAATGGTAAGAACTTGTAGTGTACCGGGATGCAGAAGTGAATCTTATAGTGGTTGCAATATATCTTTCTACAGGTATGCTAAAGTTTAAGTAAGATTACATTATTGGGACTAAGGTGACCATATTTTCTCGTGCTTGAAATAATTTGTGCAATATGATATTTTGTCAGTTTTCCTAAAAATGAAAACATCAAAATAAAATGGCAAAAGAACTTAAATATAACACGACCTGTTACAAAATTCTCCAAAGTTTGCAGTCTACATTTTGATCCAACATCTTTTTATACTCCAAATTGTTGTACATAGTTTAAACCATCTCTCGTTTAGGTTAGTACATCAAAACACAAGGAAAAGGATTATATTGTTGTACATAGTTTAAGCATTCACTCGTTTCAGTTAGAATATAAAACACAAGGAAAATGATAGTGTAAAAAAAATATAGGATATAGGCAACTACCTATATGCAATTCAAATGTGAACTTGTAAATAAATATTGTAATTACTGCAAAATGTTTATGATTTTGATTACATTGCCTCCCAGTCAATTTACCAAATCAATACTATTATAAGTTACAAACTAAAGTGCATTTTATTTTGTAAGTTTGTTGGTGTTTGTTACTTAACGCGTCAATAGAGCTAGGGATCATCATGACTGGCAAGCTGCAGGTAAAATAGGACCCCAAAAGAGACTGCTCCAGATTTGGTAAGAAGATGAATTGGTATATCCTAATTATATAATTTATTGTC
The DNA here is from genome assembly GCA_964023185.1 of Macaria liturata. NCBI lineage: Eukaryota > Metazoa > Arthropoda > Insecta > Lepidoptera > Geometridae > Macaria > Macaria liturata. The sequence goes on along the minus strand of OZ026814.1, from coordinate 6,096,256 downwards.
ACCCTAGTTAGAAAAAGACAACTGCCTGTCATACTTCGCTTCGCTCTGCTCATATTGGATCAGCAGTAATATTTCCCTATATATTACTTCCATGCGCAAGAGTCTATAATGATATGAAAGCTCTATATTTGTGACATTGCTCTAATAAATCATTTTTGCATTTTAAAATTACGGTGTGTCTAATAAAAAAATAAATGTCATTTATATAAGTTACTTGTCTTTTTCCGCTGTATAGCAAAAGTGGTAATTGACGATACTTTAGAGCCAGGATAGAAATATTAATTATAGTGTGAATAAATTAAGATTTGTTTGATGAGCAATTTCATTATACATAACCGTATTACAAACAGAGTTTCTACATTTGGTTAGTTATTTCAATGTTTGTGTTGGATTTATATTAATTAGAATTTAGGGTTATTTGAATAGAAAAGCCACACGACCAAAACGTGATACAGATTAGTAACATTATCAAACTTTTTAAAAACTTAAAAATAGGTTACTCAAAGAAGTTTCTAACCTGTCCAATCCTCACGCATAGTTCAAGGCAGCCTAGATTAACAGATCCATATTTATGTGCATGTATTATGTACGTCCATGACATTTCGCATTCACATAATATACCTAAATAGCTCAGTTTAGAAGCGTGCATCAAATTGGGTACATTTACATTAATTTCAGGTAAAAATTGGTTTTTGATTGAGAAGAATTGCTCTGCGGTATACTTTATCATAAGTAATTCTACTAGTTTATTGTGTTATTACCATATTATTATTATGTTCGGTGCCTAGACGCTTCTGGGCATCTAGAAAAAGACGTGATATGCAGGCCTGTGCCCAGCAGTCAGATGACTGTGGATAATTATTTATATTTGACCCACACACACACACACACTTTATACAACATGCTAAAGGAAATGCTCTACAGAAATCCGATCTGTCATAGCGCTCTAAGTGACGGCCTTATCACTAGGAGCGATAACTTCCAGGCTTCTCTTTAATAGTTAATCTATTAACTCAATTATCTATTCATTAAGTTTATTCCGGTTGTCTTGGTACCAGAGTTGGCTCCTTTCATATGATAAGAAGATGATGAAATAAAATAGCATATTTAAATGTCCTAGAACAATTTTGACTATCAATATATAAGCACATCAGCTTCGTCTTAGTTACCATATTCATATGTTTAATATGCAACTATTATATGGTTTTCACTCACGTGTAATTTCGTTTTAGGTTCTGAAGATGATTCTGAAGATCATTACCTACACCCGAAACACAACAACATACGTGAAATTACACGTGAGTGAAAACCGTTATAGTTGCATTTTGATAAGAATGTCATACGAAAGTTTTAATTTTTTTTTATTTCAAAGTAGTACATGGCTGTACACTTTTGAACGTCAAATTTAACCATTGTAAGTGTCTATTGTTAACACTAAGCCATACAATTGTCTCACATAGAGGTGTACTAAGAATGTCAACTGGAATGTCGATATCGTATCACTTTCAATTTTTAGAACAATGCCGTGTTGTGGGTAACGTAAGATTTATTTGTAGTGCTTAGGCAATAGGTACCTGTTTGACTCTCAGAAAGAAATGTACTGCAGAAAATTTAAAAGATTTAGAGTAAATATAGCACTATTGTTGGTTGCTTGTCACAGTGTAGCAGTAGTTAAGCCACATCAAAGACCCTTAGGGAGGTTTTTAATCTCTCGAAACCAGGCTACTCTTATATGAACCTTTCATACTAAGTACATTACATTTGATAAATACTCGTGTTTTGTATATGACATCACTTACGAGTATGATCATATAAACTTTGACAATTGTTGTTAAAGCAAATTAGTAGCGTAAAAAAATATTTATTAATATACATTAATAAATATTTCTTAGTACAAATACACATAATTTAATGATAAAATTGTCAAATTTACTTACATATCAGTAGATATAGTAACCTAATAAAAAAACGGGTAAAATAGTGTTCAACCATGTCTGCCAATCAGGCTGCATGATTTAGCAATTTTAGCAAGATGCAAAAATAAATCAATTAATGTGCAAAACCAAATTTTTTTTTTTTTTTTACGTGGGATAGGTTTACGTTTGACTACAGCCTGCCTGATGTTAAGCATTGCTGCAGCCTAGGGTGTAACACGTTTACCTAGAAGATACCTATTAACTCTAGATTTGAAAACCCCTGGATTGTAGTTCGCAGGAAACACAGCTTCTGGTAAAGTTTTTTTTTTCTGGTAATTATAAAGCATAATTCTTACCAGCTATAATTTCAAAGGACGGAAGTGTGCAGTAAAGTATGAAATTGATTGAATTAAGCCCTCGTTAATTATTTAAATCAGCGGAGTTATTCAAGCACCATCATTATTACTGAAGATATCTTTATATGGCACATAAAAAGCAAATCTCTTGCAGACCAATCGTCACATTCATAAAATCTAGATCTTAAGGTGTACTCGCCTTGGCGAATTTTGTTAAATATATGAATACGAAATAAATGGTACAACATGTAATATTTAAAAAAAAAAACTGGAAACTGGTTCCAGTGATCTGCAAGCCAGGGGCCTCGAATATGGAGTAAATAGGTACCTTCTAGGTAAACGTGCTTCACGCTGAGCTGCAGCAAAAATTTAACACAGGGCAAGCGTAAATCTACCGGTATACTAACTTAAATATAACGTGTTATAAAAATATCGGTAATTAAAGTCATCAGAGTACCATAAATACAGCAAAATAAAATAATTCAAAATACATAAATAAATAGTGCGGGTCATTCAGATCACACAGCGCTATCTAGCCCATACTAAGCCAATCAATTCTACATTATTATTCAACAGATTATGTAAGATTTATACTTGCAAGTGTACCTTAGCCATAATCCCAGAATAAATTGTAGTTCCCGCCTGTGTTATTAACAAGACCTTACATAACGCAGGTCCTCAACCCTCGTTACATATAAATGAATATCCCGACTTTCCTGTCCATTTATTTTTATCCACCACTTATGGTTGCATTACGTAACGCTAGGAGCCATAAAATTAAAAAAAATAAAGAGAAAAAGTGACACTGACAGCTGCCGCCATCTTTGATTAGGCTTAATCATTTTACCGCGCTAAGTCAGTATTAGTTTTTTGTTGCTAATAAAATGTTAGCGGCAGAATGTGTTTGCGAAGTGGCGTGTAGAAAATAACTAAGCTACCTTAACAAATTAGTGGGAGAAGTAAAGTGTTTTTGCAAAGAGTTTGTTTTTATTTTAGAGTTAAAGCACTGTATTTATTCTGTGGTGGAGAGAAATTTTAATCGTCTGCTGTTCCGATATTTGAACAAGCGTTTATTTACGAACAGGATTTCAAAAACATGGCTTACGGGCGTGTAGTAAAAAAGTAGGATACTTAAAACTTGGGCTATAGGAATGATGAAAGATCAAGCTATACTCCTATTTTAAATTTAAGGCCAAATTATATTTATTTTGTAAGAAGTATATTGTATAAACTAAGAAAACTTTATAGTTGGCAGCTACGTACCTAAAATATGAAATTTATTTGAAAGCTTTAAAGATATACCTACCTACCCATACCTTCACCAGAGAAAATATCCCAAACCATCAGATTTCAACATTGAAGCCGTATTTAGTAACAGCCAGCTCTCTTCACTTTGGTTATTAAAATAACCTATAAACACTTGCGAAGACAAGACAGACAATTACCCCGCGAATATTCAGTAGCGGTATTACTTACTCTGTGACATTATAGACAATGTAGCTAATTGACCTATATATCTTATTTCTATTTCATAGCTATACCAATACATGAATTATTGTTATGTGTATTTTACACGGATAAAAACAGAAACCATATCACGCTTTCATTTAGATAATTCAATATTAATATTTTTAATATTATAGGTAATTAATTCGTATTATAGGTACTTCATCGGGATTTTTGATTCGAGTTTTAAATTGTGCTGCTTTTGGGACAATAATTATCAATAAATTATGTCGATTGAATTTACTAGCCGGCTTTGATTGCCCCTTTTATAAGGGGCAACTATGCCACAGAATACATTATACAAACTATGCCCTGATTTAAAAAAAAGTTTTATTCATTTGTTAATGATATGTCACTTTAAAAAGACTATATCATACTTCAAAACAATAGCTAGGAAATATAAAGGCTGTTTTATTTCAAGAAGAGGTTTATTGGTTGTTTTGTTCCTCTCCGGTGGCGATGCTCGCCTGTCGTTGGAAAGTCAAGGCGTGTAACAGCTGACAGAAATAAAATAAGGTCAGTTGCACACGAGGTGTGTGATTATAGTCATCGCTGAATGTGGAGCGTCTAGTTTTCAACTTTTAAATATCGAATTATAAAGGCGTTAAATATACAGAGTTAGGAGAAGAATTTTTCAAAAATATTTTTTTTGAAAACGAAACGTTTATATGAGATGTAGTAATCCGCTAATTATAGATATTGCAAAGGTTTTACACTTTCCTAATAAAATGTGAAATGCTCTGCTAGTAACTTAGGCTATACTATTTAAGAGTATTTCAATTACTTCAAAATTAACAACTCTTGGGGTACCTTCCTACCAAATTTTGGAAATACATAAAAAGATTTCTGAACTTTTGTGCGGATAAGCTGAAATTTTTGCCGATTTTTTTAAAATATTAACTACGTGTGCTTGTCGAAATAGAAATATACTTGTGCTGACCTTTCTAAAATTATAAAAGTTCCCCTTTTTTTCTTCTTGTTTGGCCATAACTTTGTATTGTGCCAATAATTCTAAAGTAAATATATATAAAAGTTCCCAGTAGCCCTGTATATGAATTAAACTAGAGATGGGCGCGGCGAGTTTACAAAATGATCGAGTTTACAATAATTGGCCGAGTCTAGATTCCGAGTGAGACGAATAAAAAAATGACAGACTGACAGGTTCCTACAGATTTTTAACATAATTTTATTTATAGTCTGCGATGATATTAAATATAACCAGATAGCTTATATGGTGACCTTTTTGAATACAAATCTGCCGTTCATTAGTTACTCTCACTTACTTATACAAGTGATTTATGTATAAAAATATTTTGAATGCTTAGTAAGATCATTTTATTATTACTGTCTAGCTTAAGGTAAACGATTCTGAGTGTATTTGTTAAAACACATTGGTTTGCAAACACAAACATTTAGATTTCTAAATCAAATGGTCATAGTTTGTATGTAAATAAATTAGGTCTCTTGTTGTATTAAGTATGTATTCTTTGTCTCTTGTTAAATGACGAACCAAAACAAAGAAAATGAAATAAAACACAACTGAAGATTAAGAATGATCGATCAAAATTGAACTACATTGAACATATTTATTAACTAATACGTTATTTATTACCTCTTTCAGACAAGACAAAAACAAAACATCGCAACTCGAACTCGATCATGTAACCGACAATCGAATGACATTTTAATGCTAATCTGTATCTAATTTATAGCTGCATTGCTACAGGCAACACTAAAATAAATAATGAGTGTAAGTATCGGTAATTTATTCTATGTATTTGTATGCGAGACTAAAAAACTGTTAGGTAACTAACAAACGTACATTTGTGATTATTTTATATAGGTATCTAATAACTTGATGAATTATGTATAACTTATTAATATGTGTATTGTGTATATAAGATGGCCGATGAACAATTAATAAAATAGTATTTTATGACAACTTATCAATCTATTTTAGGATCTAAGCACTCATATAAGATGTGCACCAATAAAGAAAACTCAATATTGTCGCATGAAATATTATATAAGATTGGCCTATATATTTTTAGAAATCATAGAGCAAAATAACCTCGTAGACTGAATATAAATATGTCGATTAAAATTAAAAACCCATCCAAAAACAATAAAATACAAGAACACAACATTTAAAAACATCCAAAAATCTAATCAAATTTTGCAAGATCGAATTCAAAATGAATCAATGCTCATCTCATTACCATACATACAAATAAGTATACATTTTATGAAAAAAAAAAAAATTTGAATATGGAATCGCCAAGAAAGTATCGATTTACAATAAATACTCATGCATCGGAACCTATTTGGTATAACGGCATCGGTCGACACGCGCCGATGAGTTTGAGAAAAAAAGAAGAAAAACACCATAGACAGAGCGTCTGAATCGTGAGTCGGAAGTAAAGATGTTTTTACTGAATAATTATGTATTCTCATGAAACATGATAATTGATTACTTGTAAGTAAATAGTTCTACGAACAGACAGACAAGTAAACAGAGTTTTTACATTATGTATTATCAAACAAATACCAAAACCGCAACACTTGGTATAACTCGACAGATTTAGGCTTGATTTATAAAGTACCGACTTCAAAAATATGTCGTTGATTAAATAATTAGTTTAAATTAAAGTTAAAAAAAACTTTATCATACTCAAATTTATAAAGATTGCACTTTGCCTTTTCATGAGATCCTTTTATTTCGCAGGCCCCGGTTTTTCTCCACAGTATTGCTTGTGTATTAGACTATGTCAGAGGTCCTTCGTGCGTTTTGAAATCTCTCGACACCAGAGTTCGCCAAACTCATAAGAACCATAACTGTAGAATGAATAAACAAAATACATACTCAAAAAACTCATTTGAAAAAATATGCAAACTCACTGATATTTGTGTTTCGCATGGCTCGTGGAGTCGACATACTTTTTTTACCATATAATTATAGCTCTCGCACTTTAATTAAATTTAAATAATGTTGTTAATTATACTAACCCTAGCTTTTAAGAATACTTAGTTATAAGTTACTAACAAAATATGGATCAATCAAACAATTGTAGTCCGAAATAAATCATTTTGAATTTGAATTTTTGAATTGAATTTAATTACTTTTTTAAATGAGTTCCAATTTATTGTCTATAATACACGCATTGAAATTAGAACGGATTATGAATACAAAATGCTTTCTTTTTTATTTTAGTAGAGATTAGAATAGTTTGGTTGTCGAATTAAAACGTAATTATTTTACGTGAGAACTGGCACAATACAAAGTTATGACCAAAGAAGACTTTAAAATTGTGTATTCCCTCGAGCATCAATCAGCGGAGTTGACAAGTAATGAGCGAGTGGGACAACTATATCAAGAAAACCTAAGAGCGAAAGAGACAGGAATCGGATTTTGTCTTTGTCTAAATTTCACTTTTTGTTTCGTTGGTCATTACTCGGTAGCGCCCAACATGGCAGTTGCGTGAAAAATATTTTTGCTTTTATATGGTGATTACGAGTGCTAAGTGTGAAAAAACTTGATTTACATAGTGAATTATTGAAGAAAATTTCATAGAACATGGTGATTTGCTATGTAAAAGGCTGTAAGAGCCGTAGTGAACGGAAAGATGAAAATATATCCTTTCATACGTAAGTACGATACTTTTACGACAATGTGACTTGATTATGACTAATTTAGGAGCAATGAGAGCCCTGCTTTATTGAAACGCTATTTATATGGATTATAAATAGTAAAATAAGACTAAAAACATAAATTGTTTTTATGAGATTACTCGGCTAAATTTAAAGTATAGTAAACTGTTTTACTCGCAAAGCGTTTGTCAAACATAGTTGTCATTTTGCAGTATTTTGAATTTGATCGGGTTAAACGGTTTTTGGTGATACCAGTTTCGTTTTGGCAATTTACCCAAGAAATTAAGGCAAAATATTTTTTTATAAAGATGATTTGAGTCGAAATAGGCATAGCAAAATATAGGCATATCACTCTGCAAAGAAGCACTACAATAATGACAAAAAAAAACATTTAGATTTTTTAATTATATACCACATATATATTTATTTTTATTTATATAGATTTCCGATGGATTTCCGATTTTTCAACACGTCCTGAGGATGCCACGTGGAGAGACGAAACCCGTGTCGACGAGAATATCTTGCCGAAGGAGAACTACAAAACTTGAAGACACAAGGTACGGTGTTGGTAAGATCTTAAGAGCCACGGAGGCCACTTTGGTTAGGAGGAGAGGTGTGGCGGTAGTATATGGAGGAACACACCAAAAAACCATCAAGTTTGTTGTTTGAAGTCGGTTATGGAGCAGTCGCAGCGGAAAATCACTATATACATATTTTTTCCAGAGTTCCATAAATAAAGTACTCTGAATTGTAATGAAAAACAACGTAATCTGAATTTAAATAACAAAAAAAATTGTTAAGAAAAATACAAAAATAAAAGTTAAAAATGAAGTACATGAATTTAGATATTCCAAAGGAAAATTTCTGTTATTTGTAATATTCATGTACAGTTTTAGTTAAGACGTTTTGTAAATTTGTAGATATGTTTAAGTAGTTTTTTTTAATATTCTTACTTTAAACCAGAAAAAATATTAACAAATTATTTAAGTAGTTGGTTATTACTTTATTCTTTGTTTTTTCAATGTAAATAGTTTTCCTTGAAATAAATATACATATAGTTATTTTGTTTACAAATCCTACTTAGTATAATTTATTCCTGCTTAAAATTTTATCGACATACTGTGTGTGCCATTTTTATATGAGTCCCTTTTTCAGGTGATAATAATGATTACGTACAACTTTTATACGTGTGTGTATGTGTGTAAGTATGAACAAAAGTAGGGGAATTTTTATGACTCTGGCAGCCCTGAGATTCTACGTCATTTGTCGTCGTCCCTTTCGGGTATACGCGCTTTTTCTGGTCCACAGGATTGAACGTCAAAGGTGTATTCTCATCTATTCTTAATTTGGGAAAATTGGTCATTTTGATTATAGAAATGTCAAACCTTAGCGGTAAATTATTGAAGTTTACAACACAAAATATTGATCATTAATTAACTTATAGAATCATAAGTTTATTCTTGAACTATAAGTCTTCTTACTATAAGGGAGGAGGCTCTTGCCCAGCAATAAACTCTAATGAGCTGATAATGATGAAGTACTATGACTCAAATAAAATAAGTCATAGTCCAGGCTTTTTTTTTACAAATAAAACATTTAAAATCAACCCAACCTTTAATAAAAAAAAATAAAAAAAAAATAAAGCTGGGAAAAAAATCACAAACAGAGGGAATATTATAAAAATTGCTACAGACTTTTACTCTAGTCTTTACTCGGCCTCGACAACAGATGTTTTGGAACGAAATGTACATAAATTAGGAACGGTACCCTCTTTTATAACCCAACCTTTACATTATACAAAATACATTTCCATTACACAACTCACGTAATATAGGTACATACTTAGCATAAACATTCTAAGTCTAGACTTAGTATACAAGAGTGAAGTAAGCAAATTAACACCTTTCAATTGCACAATCACATTTACATCGTTTGTGTTCTTAGAAACCTTATAAATAACTAAACAGATTCAGTGATTTAAGTTACGACTGTACCGGTACATAGGTTGAATTTGTGAGTGCGATTGCGGGCATACACATTAATGGATATTATGTACCTAGAATTAATTAATGTAATTATTAAAGCAATAAAATGTGATATTAAAATAGAAGAAAAGGTTTTGCTTTTCAATAGTTTTTTAACAATTGCGAAAAAATCCTTTAGGTTTATTCGTTACATCCAAGAGTAAATTATTGCAATAAAATATAACGATTTTTAATGAACATATCATTCATGTTTTTGTATTTGGCAGTAAAAACTACGTCAAATCATAACTTAGATTAAAAAAAACAGATAACACCAACTGAATAGTAGACATACAAACTTATTATTGTATTTTATTGTACTATTAATTTTAATTTGGGTTTCTGTGACGTGTATTAAATATCTGATATAAATAAATGATTATGACTATGAATATTATTGTTTCAAATATCTTTAAATTATCAATTTGAGGAAGACACAAGGCAATAATAGCTAATCAATCACTTGTTATATCATGTTTACTTTAGTTTCTGAGATAGTATGTATGTGGTAGACTGACCACCGCGTCAGTCTGTTCACACCTACCTTTTCAATTGAGCATTCAGCGCTGGTCCCAAGTGAAATGAAGTAGAAAACATGACATTACGCAAGTTGTATGTAATTGTATAGTTATGTCCTTTACTGGACTGGCAAGTGATGGGGGATTATTATGGATGGTGGGTTTGAGCTTTCTTTTACTTAAGTAGGTAGTGTTTAACATTTTCAATGTGATGTGTAGAGGTTTACGTTTTCTTGTAAACTGTTGGAGGTGTTGTTTCTATAAATACTTAGTATACTATTTTACTGATTAACGTCGAAACATGAAGGGGCTATTACACGATTTATTCACTTATTACACTCTAACATAAGGTAAATGTAAATAAATAACAAAGGTTCCGTTTTTATTATTTTCAGTCCGAAATCAAACATGTTAGAAAAAAATACATATTTACTAAATAGAGACATATAGAGTACCTATAAGTAACCTTATAATATTGCTAAAATTTCAATATGCATATGTTTTTTGCAATTAATGAAAAAAAACATATTCTATACAATAAAACCAGATCGACATCAAAACGAGGTCGATTATAACCATCGATGAGTAAACCATGGCGCGGCACTTTTACCTTTGACCCCATCACTATGCAATGATTGTCACAACCTTATATCACAGCCGCCAAGGTACCTTTGTGATGAAAGAATAAGAATGCAAATTAGTTTCTTGATTTTGATTGACCTACAGGGTTCCAATAATATTTTGATCTCAATTATAACTGTCCGCCCTATTCCTAGATACTAATCGACTTTATAAACTATACGCGTGTGTATGTTATTTCTTTAGTTACAAAGGACAAAAATTATTTTAATACATTGGTATGATAATTGATCTGATCCCAGATTGACTTAGTCTACTTTTATCCCGTAACGCGCGTAATAGCAACTAGTTTTATTACTGAGCATACAAACTGAAAACATTAAATTGATCATCATGAAATTTGATCATAACAATAGCAAATTGTTGATGTCTGCACAAAATCGGCGCAGATAGCGTACAAAGGGAGGCCTATACCCAGCAGTGGAATCCCGAGGGCTGTGGATGATATTATTAGAATAATGACCAAATTGATAAACATATTTTTTGTAAATGTCAGTTCCACTTTCAACAAATCTCTTTCATGTACTTTATATGACTTCCTATATTCCTTCCAGAACCATCCATGCATGTGCAAGGCCCTACACAAGTACCTACCAGGTACCAGCTAGTACCGGGAAGTTGAGTCCCGTTACATTGCCCTAGCAGGTTCGATACCCGCCGCAGGGCTACTGCTACTACTCTGTGGACTGTATAGCATGTTATAAAGTTTATAGTATACGTGGTATTGTTGTTTTGAGTTAGAATTTGATTGTTGTTCAATATGTAAAAGTTAGATTTTTTTACCAGTTCTTGAAAGGATGGCCAAAAGTGATATTACATTTGGACATTTTCTTGGGTCAGATACCGCGGTAATTAGTAGGTCGTGGCTGCTTATTATAGCATGCTTATGGTAATACAGAATGGGTTTACGTTTGAATACACCAAGCATCGAAAGACACCAGGATTTTAAACTCCCTCATAATATGTATCTTTCAGAAAACAAAGCGCCTGGTACAGTTCTAGATTTTAGCTGTCCTTTTTATGAAGGTACAACAATTATTCAACTATGTCAAGAACGGCTTGAACTTGACACTAGACTTATCACTTATATGTAAAATAAAAAAGCAGATGAAAACTTTTTTTACCGTTGGCCTCTTGCATCGATAAATCTAAAACAATCGAATAACCTACACCTCATCCCTACTCAAACTGCAATTAACCATTATAGCACGATTACAAGCTTCCTAGCAATTCTACTCTATGAATTATGGCCGATTATAATCGAATAACGGGATATGCAGCGGTTAGCGCATTACAAGGATTAAGTGAAGCTGTATTGTTTCCGGGTCTATCTACTCTGTAAAAGTATTTACCTGCTATAGAAGATTCAATAGCGTACTTGTAAATGTATAAAGGTAGTTATAAAGTCACTCCTTTTGTCGTATTCCTTTCTACTGAGGACTGAGACCTCTTCACAGAATTCATTTGATAGGAAAGGTCTCTTGGGCTATCGACTTCTATTTTGTTCGGTTTTGCTCCATTCGGAGAAGACGTCACATCATTTCTTTATCTTCCGTCTTTCTTCTTATGAGCTTGTTGGTTTAATATTTCGTATTTAATCTATGCTCTTAGTTTATTTAAATAAGATGGCTGAACACTTTATTCGCAATTGTTGCTAGATCATTCTGGTAGCCACACAAAAAATCAAATACCCAAACAGAACAACTAAGGTCATCGTTACAACTCATCGGAAGCCGTCACGGTTCACAACGCCACTTGCATTGGAATCGAGTCGATTTCAAATCGATTGCGCAATCGATTCCTAATTCATTTTATGTAATGGCGGCCAACCGACGGATTTTTTAACTCGTGAAGGTTGATCGTTTTTTGGCGGAAATCTTTGATGGATTCTGTCGCTCTAGATACATTTAAAGTAAGCGTTGGTTTTCTCGTTATTTATAAGAGAATAGCGGACTGGGAAATTAAAATAAGATCAAAGTTTACTAGATAGTCTTAAACACAAAAAACTTTAAGTTTAATCTGAAGATGTTTATTCATTGCAGGCATATTGCAAGTCAATAAAGAAACCAATAGGGCCTTAAAACTGAACTACCTCGATGAATAGGTACTTACTACTTAAATATTATTTTAACATTATTTTATTAAAATCTCCACCCAAAGCAAAATTCTAATGAATTTAATGGAAACTCCAAACCGCATATAATATTTATCGTAACCAGCGGCTTCGTAGCACAATTTCATAACAATAGATTGGAATCTAAAGAAAGTTGCAAATTTCGCATAAAATAGTAGAAATTCTGGTCTTTGGCCGGAGATTATGAATGAGTCAGCGTTCTGGTGTGTGTTGAAGCAGGTTTATTCAAATAAATAGGCATTTAGGTTAAAGATCTAAAGACCGACCTTAAATCTATGTCATTGCAGATCTTTATAAAAGGTTTTGGTTGATGTGGCGAAGTATTTTAGACTGGCCTGTTAGCTTAGTTGGTAGTGGCCCTGCCTTGTAATCTAGGGGTTGCGGGTTCGATTCCCGCCTGACACAAGTATTTATGCATTTAAAAAAAAATGTATAATTTCTTGTGTTGAGTCTGGTTGTTTGTATGTAAAATAAGTATGTATTTACAAAAGAAAAGTATATAAGTATTATATCCGTTATCTAGCACCCACGACACAAGCGTTTGCTTAGTGTGGGGCTAGATGGCGCTGTGTGCAATGTCCCGAAATATTTATTTTATTATTATTTTATTTAGAAAGTCTTATTAATACGTGTTATGAGAGGCATTCTGTTTATAAATTATAAGAATAATTAAAGATAAATATACGCATTTAAGTATGTATGTACCTACTTAACTCAAAATGTGAGATATAAAAACTCAGTTGTCATTTTTTATTATTTATTGTAAATTTTATGAAAACAACTGTCTTCATTATTTGTGTGAATTTTATTTACATTCAATTTACCATGAATCTGTAGAATTTGCGAAAAAATATTCATGTCAACGATAAATCTACGAATATGGGTAAAGGTTTATTTTATACTAGTGGGTGCTCGCGGCTTCGCTCGCATTAAGAAGTAAAACTTTCATGCCCTATTTCCCCCTTTAAAAGTGGCATTTCCGAAAATCCTTTCTTAGCGGACGCCATAACATCTACCTTCAATCCAAATTTCAGCCCAGTGGTTTCCGTCCAGTGGTTTGCGTGCTGTGCGTTGATAGATCATTATATCAGTCAGTGATTCAGTCAATCCTTTGAGTTTTATATATATATAGATACATATTGCGACAATCCATTTTTTGACTGGCAAAAATCATTAGGTACCTATAACATATTTCACAAAAAATCTTACAAATTTTAAACAAAACTCTTATTAAGGTGCAATACTGGGCAATCCTATTGTTTTGTCCAAATCTAGTTACCTCAAAACACAGATCTGTGTAACGCTGCCATCTTGTAATCGAGTTTGGCTAGCCACTTACTATCTGCTCATTGTTTTGTACAAATTGACGGCCATTTTGTTTGTTAGAGGGCTACTATTGTTATTTGTTATCTATATATATAATAAAGCTGATGAGGGTCGAAAGTCTGGACATAGAAGATATAAAAAAATAAATTGTATGGAGATAATTCGAATTTGATAGCAGAACACTTTCCAACCATTTCTAGAAAATGTGTCTGTTTATCTGTTTCTATGTTTATTTGTGTCTATGTTTATCTGTTTATTTAAACGCTCATCACGCAAAAACGGTTAGACGGATCATCATGATTTTTGGTATGTCGGTAGTATGAGGTCTTAGAAATGTTATAGGCTTCTTTTAATCCTGAAATAAAGCGAGTGAAGCCGCGGGCGTCCACTAGTTGTTATTAATCTAAAGTAACGGATAATAAATAACCCAGTAAGATATGCAAATATTCTCAAGGTATTCGGGGAGGCTCGAAAACACTCGACTCTTTTCAATCTTAAAACTTAAATTTTTTAGTCTTCAAATCGAACTTCCTCTGGATTGGCTAGCTTACGCAATAGATCATACATTGTTATTTTGACTTACATACATATTTTACATTAAAAACAACGTAAACCAAAGTTGGTAAATAACGTAATCAGTATTAGTATGGACATATTATATTGTATATTTATTATATACATATCTAAGATGCTTCATTTATTGTGCGCCTATCATTGTTATTTAATGTTCATAGTAGCCTCTTCAGGTAACTATGTTACACGTAATTGATTGTTTTCATTATTTTTCGTGGCCTTGAATTTACCATCGCACATTTTGTCGAAAAATCTGAAGCAATATCGGTGGAAAACTTTATGAAGATATCAAAGAGATTTGGATATACTTACGAATGAGACGATTTTATAGAATCATAATTGTTGTGTTAATCAGAGTTTGCCTGATGGTAAGCAATGTCTTAGGTCGAATAAAGATGTAGCATGTACCAGTATTTTTTTGGCATTTCCCTCAGTCATACATTCTACAAAGCAAAAGATAAATAAAATAAATAAATAAAATAAATAAATATTCCGGGACATTGCACACAGCGCCATCTAGCCCCACACTAAGCAAACGCTTGTGTCGTGGGTACTAGATAACGGATATAATACTTATATACTTTTCTTTTGTAAATACATACTTATTATACATACAAACAACCAGACTCAACACAAGTAATTATAAATTTTAAATTTCATAAATACTTGTGTCAAGCGGGAATCGAACCCGCAACCCCTAGATTAGAAGGCAGAGACACTACCAACTAAGCTAACAGGCCAGTCATTAGTATATTAGTACATCAATTATTAGTTGTATGTTTCTATTTCATACAGCAACCGAGTCTAAGGGTAAGTACCTATGTTACTCAACATCCCATAAAAATGGTTACTTACTGGTTACCTCGGATCTGCCGGCCTATTGTGTGCTATCAAATAACCACCACTTATATTTGGCAATACCAACAATTGTAGGTACCTACTTCTTTATATTGCGTATATTGCAAACATATCTATTTATTTGGCTAAGTTATAAACTCGCACTTTGAAAATGACGAATTTTTGTAAAAGATTTTAATAGAAAGAAAATAAATTATACTTAAAGGAAGGCTAGAAGGTGTTTTTATTAATTATAAATTAATACACTATGAAGTCAAGAAAAAGATTGTTTCTCTTTGACTCCTCTATAAGTATCTAAGTAGGTACTAATTAGTAATTCTGTTGAATTAAAATATTTATCAGCCTGGCTTTTGACCTGTAATAACGGTTGATAGGAGATTGGAATTAAAATTAAATCTATCTGAAATCCAACCAAAATCTTTCAAGGCCAGCTCATCTCAATGAAACGCTTTTAACCATTTACTCGACCAAACTTCACTAATTTCCATGGTAATTAACCCTCAGACATTATAACAAATCGACGCCTATAGAATATGTAACAAACTTTAACAAGTGTCGGCTATTAATACTAACTAGTGGATGCTCGCGACTTCACTCGCATTATTTCGGAATTAAAAGTAGCCGAAGTCACTCCCAGCACTTCATACTACGTACCTATAAATTGTTGGAACGTGTTCTGCTATCATAAGTATCCACAAAGTTTTTTTTACAATATCTTCAATATACTTTCGACCCTCTTTACTTTTATTCTAGTATTGATGTATAAATAAATAAATATTTCAGGACATATCACAAAGCGACATCTAGCCCCATACTAAGCTTACGCTTGTATCTTACTAAGTGACGGATATAATATATACTTTCTTTTTTAAATACATACTTACCATACATAGAAACGACCAGACTTAACACAAGTAATTACAAATTGTAAAATTCATAATTACTTATGTCATGCGGGAATCGAACCCGCACCCCTAGATTAGAAGGCAAGGCCACTACTAACTAAGTTAACAGGGCAGTCAATATAATAAGTGTATTTAATAGATACTGCTAAATGCTTAGCTACACATAGAAGTATCTGACTTATTTAGTCTATATCCCAGATGGCTTCGAAGTGGTCTGTGAACTATATCACAAGTAAATGATGAATTTCACAGTACGAACCTAAATACGCAACTTGTTACAAATAGACTTCAATTGTTACTTGAACGTTGTTGACGAAATAATACTAGTTTTATCATAATTATAAATCGTCATTTTGTTGTTGTCTTAGTTTAGTTATTAAATATTGCAAAATTTTATATAAAACAAAAGAGAGGGTGATATCAAATCTTTGGCATTGCATTAGATGGTTGGAATGAAATAGGTTTTAATAGTTTATTAACAGAACTATCTGATAATTTTATAAACAAAACTTCTAAAATTTTGTACAACAATATGGATAAAACTCAATCATATATGTACTTCGATAAGTCTCAATACTAAACATACCGACAGCCATAGTTCACGACCTCCTTTCAAATCGATCGCAACCTTTTTACAATGTGTAAAAAGGTTGCATTATTTGCCGTGAAAATATTGTCAAATCACGCAACTATTCACAACTTTCACAAACTAAGAAATGGTGAGAGTCTTTTGTTATTATCTGTTTATTGTTGTGTTATAATCTATTTAACTATTTTTGTTTGCCAGAAAGAGTTTTTATAGTGTAGTATGGTTGCGAGTCTATTAATTAAAAAAAAAACAGTCCTAGAAATGACAAGTAATAGACATAATATAGATATTTAGGCACCTAAAGCCGCGAAGAATTGATATTTTCTATGTTTTATACAGTTTAGATTAGTGTAGCGCCCGTAACAATCGCACGTGATTACCATTGTTAAGCAAATCGACGCGGTCAGTCCTGGGATGGGTGACCGAAAAGTGGCATTCCATCTCGGGCGCTTCCGTGGGTCGGATGACGCGTTAAATTGTTGGTCCCGGCTGTTTATCTAGTACAACAGTCGTTAAGCAATGTAAAAGGTCCTTAGGGCGGTTTGATAAACTTCTCGACACCAGAGCTGTCCACTCTCATTCGATAAGAAGAAGAAGAAAAGTTTAAATTTTTGAATTGTATTCATATTAATATTCAAATAGGCAAACATTTATGAAATCTTGAGCTAAGATTACCAAACGGCGGAATCCACAAATTGTCGGTTGGTTCTAATTGATCTACTTCGCGTGTAAAACTCGCGTTTTCTATTTCTTACAAAATAACTGGTGGTTGAGCGAATACTTGGCTATTTGCAAGATATTTTGTAATATATATTCAGTTAAAATTTATTTATTCCTTTGCGAACACATGTACAACAATGTATTTACAATATCTAAAATATTATGTAAAAATATAAACATTTTATTCACAATAATAAAATATAATAACAAGGCAAGAAACTACTACAAAAAAGGGGCACTTAGAAAATCTTTAGAAAAGCCTAAAGATAATCTAAGTGCTCCAGCCAGTACCAGAGGGCAGCGTGCCCAGCATACTGGCCGCATTACCACGCTGGATAGCAATGAATGTTAAAAAATAATTAATTATATAAAAATGAATTTAAAAAGTTCTCCACATTTCGCCTACAAGACATGCAAAGATTTGTTACAGAGGATTATCTAATTAATTACAACTTTATATTATTTATGTATGCTTTTAAACCGTTGATTTGTAAAATAGGTTAGTCCAACATATTTTTGGAAAGAAGTGTGGTTAAAGGGGGAACATTTGTATTATGGAAACCTTTATCATTACTTACTAGTTTTACTTATGCCATTGTTTGGTTTGTCGTTTGTCTGTTAAATAAGAATTACTTACCGAGACAATAAGAAAACAAGAATTGAATTACAATTTTAACACTTATTTAACTCACTTTTATGAATATAACGATACCCAATAGTTGTGTTATCTTGTTAATAATAATTCGTAACCGTGAAACATTTACAAACCATCAGATATCGGCTATTGATCCGTTACACTCTGTTTATTATTTGGAATATAAAATTGTATTTCGATGAAACTCAACGAAATTACCAAATGCTCCAGTAATTATGATAAACTAGTGAACCGACCCGGCATTGTATGAAATTTGTGCATAAATATGTACACGATATAAATAAAAATGCTTGAAGTTAAATCGAAAGAAAATATTTTAAATGTAAAAGATAAAATGAAACAAACTGTGATTAAAATTATTTCATCCGTACATAGCTATTAGTGAGAGCTTTTAATTCATAATTTAAGCGAGCCCAGTGTTGCTTGAGAAATTGTATCTATTCAGTTTATTATTATTTCAAGTTGTTATTTAAGTACATAAGTGAGAATGCCAGTAAAGTTTATCTAATATCGTGCGATTTTCCCAAATTAAGGAGTAAGTAATCATACAGTTATGATATAATTGTATGTAAATTATAATTGAATTAAATAAAAAAAATAACACATATAAATAAAATCAGGCTAATCAGTAGTTGTCTTGATAATTTTATAATCAACTAAATAAATAAATACCTAATTTCAGGACAAATCACACAACGCCATCTAGCCCCATACTAAACAAACCTCAATTAAAACAATATTTCCAACAATCAATAGTAACCGTACCATAAAACGTCCGTAAACCATAATTACAAATTAAGTTTGTAGAGAAAGTGTGGAAATGACCGAGAGTGGTCTGTTGGTTAGAAACCTTGGCTAGCCTTCTGTGTTTACTTGACTGGTACGGTGGGAAATACAGGTATTTATTTATATAATGTATACTAGTGGGTGCTCGCGGCTTCGCTCGCATTAAGAAGTAAAACTTGCATCCCCTATTTCACCCCTTTAAAAGTGGTATTTCCAAAAATCCTTTCTTAGCGGATGCCTACGTCATAACATCTACCTTCATTCCAAATTTCATGCGTTGTGCGTTGATAGATCACTATATCAGTCAGTCAGTCAGTCAGTCAGTCAGTCAGTCAGTCAGTCAGTCAGTCAGTCAGTCAGTCAGTCAGTCAGTCAGTCAGTCAGTCAGTCAGTCAGCTTTGAGTTTTATATATTTAGAATAGATATTAGCATAAATAGAATAAAGCTAGTGGTTTGGTAATAAATACATGCTTTACATTCAGACGCAACTCAGGTTCGAACTCAGCTGAAAAAAATATTGTTTTTCAATCTATATTCTATTTATAAATTGAAAAACAAGTCATTGAGTCATTACGTTTGTTTAGCGGTGAAGGAAAACATCGTGAGGAAACCGGCATGTTTGAGGACCACAAAATCTGAGGACTAGGCGTCTTCCGTGGAAGGCTCTGGGCGCCCACCACGATGTATTTGCACAATAGCACTGCCCTAATGAATCAATTCTGCGGGAGAGTCACGACCCTCAGTCATGAGGAAATACGATTCAAAAGAGAAAAAAAAAACATTTATCTGTTGTAACCATATTATAATTCAGTAATCTATACCAATATCAGTAAATGAATACTAACTTGTACAATATGAAGCTACTATAAGTGTTATTTAGAATGTATACGTTTGGCAAGTGCGTTGCGCTCTGTTTGACGCATCGAACTAGTATCGGGAAGAACCTTTCTCTTTCTGTGACGAAACTTTCAACTACAAATACTCATCTCAGATGAGTAATTGACATAATTTATTGAAAACTGTGTTAAATAGTTTAATATTTAGCTATTTCACTCAACGTTTGAGTCTATCCATTCAAAGAGGAAATACTGCCAGCATCCTGGGATCCTGCCGCACAGCGACAGTATGGACGGTGTGCTAAGTTTTTTAATAAAATTATCTGTTTTGTAAGTTTTTTAAAGTAATTTTTGTATATATGTAAATAAATGTCAATTTTAAAACATTAAATAAGTAGTATTGAATTTATAATAATTTACTTATTTATTTCATTTAAAATACCACAAATGTACATTTACTAATACATAGTTTCTCTGAATCAATACCATATATTGACTACTATTTATTTACTAATATGGTTTCCCTCCGATACAATAGATATCTGACTTAAATCCTATTTATTCTAGTCTACATCCTATTTAAATATGAAATAATCAAAATCAAATAATAAATAAAATTAAAGATAAAGATCATCACTAAATTAATACATGCGGAAAATCAGAGAGATTTTTTATTTCAATCAACTCAATATACGAGTACATACCATGAATCATTTCCTCGAACCCATTAAAAATTAAATAAGTAGGTATTCACATAATTATATATGCACTATTATTACATAATGTGTCCCAATGAGCGTTTAGCTGCCATAAATAAGATCCATGTTAATTAGTTTCAGATGTAATATAATTAATTGGAATCCAGTTTTGGTCGTTGAAATATTAAATCTTGGTAGCGAAGAAATAGGAAGTCATGTGGTTGACTGGTTTAGTTTTGTAGGTTGAGATACATAGATTAGTTATGTGGTTTAAATTAATTTCTTCAAAGATGCTTAGAGATTTTATTTTATTTATTATAAGAAGTAAGTATTATATTAAGACTGGGACTGTTATATGAATGAAATACATTAAAACACTGTAGTTTTGTGATTATTTAAAATTTCAAGTACAAAAATCACAGTCAGGACATAACTTCACTACATAGTAAAAAGCAAAGTTGCTTCCCACGTGTGTCCCTATGTCTGTATGCTTAGTTCTTTAAAACTATACAGCGGATTGATGCAGTTTTTTTAAAAGATATAATGATTCAAGAGGAAGCTTTATATATGTACATATAATAACGCGTGCGAAACCGCGGGCAGAAGCTAGAAATTTATAGGAGTAGGTTAACTACGTCAAAAACGTCATTACAATACAATATAATACAATACAATACAATACAATACAATACAATACAATACAATACAATACAATACAATACAATACAATACAATACAATACAATATAACTTTATTGCACACCAAAAATAAATTACACATACAATATGAAATGAACTTAAACTATAAATGAATGCACAAGTGGGCGGCCTTATCGCCTTGAGTGATCTCTTCCAGTCATTATTGTATGTATGTAATCTTTGCAAACTAAAAGCTGTATCATTCTTCGAAATGTAACTAAGTTGTGATTCAAACTTACCCAATATTACATATTTGGAACACTTAACGATGTAGTGCCCTATAAAACTGACTTAGTATATAATTTACTTGTCATCGACTTTTATTAACAAGTTTTTGTCCAAGTTTTTGCTCCAATCAATCTTTATGGGTCCTAAACCAAGTTTTATTTAGGATCTGTCTGCGGGTTTAGAACTGGTTATGAATTTATGAACTTATTTGAGAAATTGGATCAATTTATTATGGAAGTCTTTAAACTAATCAACTTTAGATAATTAGACCACCTTGAATTGATTAACGAATTCATGTTCTGAAAATATTCTTATGAAAAAGTATAATATTACTTAAGTACCTACAAGTAAAGAGAAAACTATTATACGTTAATTTTTTAATAATATTTCCTGAAAATATAGACCTAGGCATTTGAAAACATGTCAAACTTGCAACCTGATCTTTGTCTCTCGATTGGAAAACATATAAATTGTACACTAATTAAAACCTTATCTCAGCCTTTTGGCAACATTTCTATCTTCAGCTAAGATTTCATAGCTTTTAAGTAGTTTACTTTTATACAAGAACAGTATTAAAAATAACTTAGCATAGTTTAGGATCTGGGCGCCCACCATGATGTATCTGCCCAAGAGAACTCCCTTACGAACTAATTCTGCGGGGGAGTCACGACCCTCAGTCATGAGGAAATACGTCACAAGAGTGCGTATAGTTTTCAAAACTCTTGGTTTAGCTATTAATCACCTAAAACACCAACAAACAAACAGGAAGTGTTACGAGAAGTGCAATAGGTGTAGATTCAGAAACCGGTGGGATGCCGGCGTGAGTAGGCCGCGGTTACGGTACATTTAGTGGGTCGCCTGACGCTCGCGGTTCGGATGGTACACGAGACTGTGGATGCTGTAATAGGTAGATAGGCATATCAAGACATTTTTTTTTACTAAAACAAGTTTGCACTTGGCCATAGTTTGCCTGATCTTAAGCAAAGGCTATGTATGAGCTTAGATCGGTGTAAGGATTTATTTATTCTTTATTTATATACTTAATTATTATTCATTTCTGATATATCAATGTTATTTACGTTTGAATCTAACAAAGTCTAACACCCGATTTTACCAGAATATGGTTATTGCGAAGGTCTGGTAGTAATATAATTCACTCTGAAAAGTAGGATTTTGCCAAAAAGTAGAAAGTACAAGAAATGCCAATTTGTACTTTTTATTTTTTAAATTATACGGAAAAAAGCTTTTCTTTTTCGAATGACCACAAACGACAAAGTGAAGATCTGTGAACGTCTTACTGACTTCACATCTAATATAAAGTTATGGCCATATTCTTGCATCACAGAAACTACCGGTAGTGTGTAACGGTCAAAGAAATTATTTATTGGTGGCCTGCTTTAGTAATTATGTTTTTGTAAAGCAAATTATGGGACCAGCAAATGCAAGCTTTTTAATGCACATTATCTATGAACTTTGAATTTAATTATATTTAGATTGAAATAAAATACCCTAGGTTTTTATTTAGATTCTCGGAAATTATGTCATCGAAATTATCGGAGCTATGTCAGAGGCCCTTAGGCCGGCTTACACTCGCGACACCAGAGTCGGCCACACTCATTCGATAAGAAGAAGACTTATATAATAAAGGAAAAAATTTGCAAGTCTAACATGGTTACCACCGGGATGAAACAACATTCACATTCCAATTCTTTTTGATGTTAGAATAAGATGAAAATCTTATTTGTCCCTAAAATGTAAAATTCAAAGCACGTTTTGTTTGTAATGCCTACCTCAACAAAGAGCGGATGTGGAACACGTGATATGATTTAGAAATGGACTAAACATGCGTTAAAGTAAGTGAATTAATGTAGACTTTATTTGTATAGGAAAAAGAACGATTATATCATAATGTACCATGTGTGAAGGTGAAACTAAATACATATATACTAAACGTATGTCACTATTATGACATTTGTATTGATTTAACTTTTATGAACGTATAATATTATAAATATTTAAAAAAACTAGTGGGTGCTGCCTTCGTTAGCATTAAGAAGTTAAACTTGCATCCCCTATTTCACCCCTAAGACGCTTGTTCAAATATCCTTTCTTAACGAATGCCTACGTCATAATCATAACATCTATCCGCATACCAAATTTCAGCCCGTTCCGTCCGGTGGTTTGGGCTGTGCGTTGAAAGATCACTATGTCAATCAGTCAGTCACTTTTGAGTTTTATGTATTTAGTTATGGGAAACTCAACTGATAATTTTACAAATGAGCGGTTTACCCTGTTTCTGATCCAAAAGTAAGGTGACATAATTTTGATTTGTATGACTTCCTGGTATATTGTATTACTCTATGTGTATGACTTATTTTACCTGTCAGAGCTCAGATAAAAAAAAACATACACATAAACATACTTTTTAATCTGAAAAGAAAATTATGTCTAGATTTTCTTTTCAGATGTTATTCTACAGTTTCCGAGTCCATTCCCTTGCATAACTGACTTCAACTAGATTCCACTATACGTACATATATACTAATGTATATGCTATGTACCGGTCGTCGATCGATTTATAATCTCGGATATTGCTGCAAATGACACCGAGAGTGGGAATGCGTTAAGCATAAATAAGTGGAGGGTTCTGTAGTTTTACCGAAACTTTATTCACGATTAGAGTTACTAACATTAGCTTTTCCGGAAAAGGAAAAAAAAACTTATTTCGTATATTAGTTTCAGGGACAGTATTAAAACAAAAAATTACGAAGTACCTGCCCAAAAAAAACTCTCCTAGAAGATTGATTCATGACATCACGATCCCCAGTAACGGGGGCTATGACTTATTTTATTTTTTTCTTGAAAGACAAACGCTATTTGCTTCCACTTCTGTTTGTCAGTCAGGAAGTTCTGTACAAAGTCGCCGGAAAATCTATTTATATTTAACAGTGAAACATATCTGAAGTACCTATTGCAACCAAGGTAGCAAAACTTATGCATGAGTGCTTCATTAAGGTTCCGTTTTAGATCAGGGCTAACGAACCCCTAAGCCATGTGTTTAATTATACAGGTAGCTCAGATATTCAGGTACATAAATATTAGTTGCAGCAGGAAACTTGCAGAGAACTGACCGCACCTAGGGGTCACTTATCTTAGTACATCGGGGATTGAATGTTTTATGTCGTTTTATTTGATTTCTGTTTTTAGCGCGAGGAAAATGACACAGGAGTAAAAGGTATTTTAGTGTCATAAGTGGCTTATCATTTGACCAATATTTTGTCTAGCAATCTTTTACCGTTTAACTAAAGAAGCATTCTGAAATATTATAAAACAAGGTAATAAATGAGAATGTTTTAAAATTACTTACCTATACTAATTATAAAAATATCTTACGGAAAGAACAATTTGAATTTTGGGGTGTGGTTTAAATATAAAACTGAGCGTGTATTGCGTATTGCTTTAAAAAACAACATGATTGCTTTTTGTATGAAATTGTAAAATACGTTAGAAAATTTTCGACTTCAGAATTAGCCACTCTCAAACGAAGTAGGAGGAAAACCTAAAATAAGTTGTATAATAAGCAATAAATCAGTCAATAAGATAATAAATCAATGAAAAAATAAAATAAAACCGTGTGACAAATCACTGCACTCGGTGTGGCTAGATCGATCGACCGACCAGTCGGTGGACATAATCTGTTATGCAACGGAGCGATGACCTACCTAGTACCTAGGCTTTATAGCTTTTAGGTTGTATGTGCATAATGTTGATACGTTAATTCATATTTAGTTAATTATATTTTACGATGATGTATCGGTTAATATAAAGAAAATAGTGTTTTTTTATAGTATGTACGTACGAAAAGACGTTGTCACTCATATAATTCTCTATTACATAGGATCATAACTACATAATTATATGTAACAAACAACTTAATTTTAGTATGTTAATTATGTTTCAATAAATAACGCATTATATTGGCAATAAAATTGTATAAAATTATATAGCAAAAAAAACATTATCTAAAATTTACTGGCACGCGTTGAAGTCTTTAGTTCTAACCAAAAACTTTCAAACACACAACAGTTTACTTACAAAATTACTCGTAATATTTGACACACACGAGTAAAGCTGCCACTATGACTCAATTATTTAATTGTAGCAAATCTTTTACAATTACCTGGACTACTAAATAAATAAAATTAAAAGCACCCAACAACTACTCTACAGATTGTAGTCCTGTGTTAGTTAAATAAAATAAAAAGCACTAAGTAGTGGCATCGGAAGCAGCTCCTATCGCGACATGCGACATCTTTAGATAGCTACTAAACAGGGTTATTTGACAATCAGTTGATTACAATTACAATATCATCAGATATTGGCCGAACAAAAAACAACTTTGTATCAGAAATCGCCTAAAATAATAGAAATAACAGACTTTGCTAATTGTAAAAGAAAATATGAAACAGTTATGGAAATCTCAAATCATATTATTTTATTGAAAATGACATAATTATACCTACCTAAAATGTTTTATTTTGTAATTAAATAATTCAAACATCCTAATGATATAATAAAATATAACTGATAATAATTCAAGTTTATTAAAGAATAGTAAAAAAACTCCACATTTTGTTGTAAAAAAAAACAGCTGAATGCACTTAATTGCACTTTCAATGTTACGAGGTCTAACATATAATGACAATTTGCACGATGATAAGCGACAAAGGTCCTATAATAACACGTGCTTACACTGCTTAGTACTGCTTACCCAGTAAGAACCGGGTCACTCTCGCTTTGAAGATCGCGAGATTAAGTATAATGTGATGTATGTATGTGTTTGTGTTTCATGGTCATACGTGTGTGTACGTAGGAGTTCATAAAACTGAAGGGTATAAGTTTTATTTCTTTTAAAAAGAGTTTAGGTACTTTTTGATGTAATAAAGGTGGATGCAGATTGCAAATACTCAAGCGAACAACTGAATCAAAACGTTAAAATCAGTAACAAAAGTAATTTATTTCTCTGTCATAAAATATTACGCTCAATCACATTTATTAGATATACATACGTTTCCGCTTTTGATTGACATTCTAGGCTAGCGCGCTAGATCGTAGATTATAACGTTGCTTAACATCAGGCAAGTTGTAGTCAAGCGTAAGCCTATATCATGTAAAAAAAACATATAATTTTAATATATTCAGTCACATAAATTCATCAGCGTCATAATCACCAGTTTATAGGACTCACTATATATATATATATATACACATAACTAATTATGTACATACACACACACACATTTACGTGTAGTAAAATAATGTGTTTCTCTTTCCAAATAACCTTGTATAGTGGCAACATTTAAAACACGTCTCGGTTGTAAATAATCTGAATTAAACGACTGACTAATTGCGAGGCGAGAAAATTGCACGACGGAAAATATTTATTTACTTTCCACATTTTGTTTTGCTTTACATGTGCGAGTAAATTAGTTACATGTATAATGTGTGTATTCGTTACTTTACTTCGTACAAACACTTATTACATACTAATATAGTAAAGTATATAAGCTATCAAACTTTACCTAAAACAACATTTTTTTCTGCCTAAAGCATTCTTAATATAAGTAAATTCAAACTTTCAAGTTTAGTTACAGTTAAAATGCTGGCCTTTTTCTGGCTCAACGTATCAGCATTGCCATCCAGCGTGGTAATGCGGCCAGTATGCTGGGCACGCTGCCCTCTGGTGGTGGGCTGGAGAGCTTAGATTATCTTTAGGCTTTTCTAAAGATTTTCTAAGTGCCCCTTTTTTGTAGTAGTTAGAAGTAGTATGTTTAGTTTTTCTTCCCTTGTTTTAATATTTTATTATTGTAAATAAAGAATAAGTTACAGTTATATTAATGATAACTATGAAGATGTGCTATATTAATATTTGTAATGTTCCTTGTAAAAGGATGCATAGATTTTGTAAAATCGAAATGGTCCTATGAAAATAAGGTTCCCATTTTGAACGTCTGAGCCTAAACACAAACTTTGAATATTCTTTATTAAAACATGTAAAATAAAACAAAGCCAAACACAATTCCACTTGCAAAAATCTAAATTTGGTGTTTCAAAACCCAGTGGCACTGTACTTGAGAAAAGAAAAGTTTATTAACTTACCGTCATGACCACGGTGGACATTTTCCCCGGCAGCTTGGACACTTTTGCTAGATTTTATCACAAAATTTCACAAACACTGGAAAAACCAAAACAGGATTTTATTGAGGTGATTTTAATACGAGACTTTCATGGTTGCGTTTCGAAATGAAAATGTAAAATATTTATGATGATAAATGAAACGACTTAAATATTCTAGCTAGGATCTAAATAAAGCCCTGAAATAGCGAAAAAATTAAAATCTGTTCCCAACTAGGTATTATTAACAATAATCTTAGTTTATAACAATGTTAAGTCTAAAAATCTTCGTCATCATATCGTATAAGAGGGGCAAGACTCAAAATACATGTATATACTGTGTATATCTGTATCAAAAAATTAACATAAAATGATAATTTCCTTTTTAATACAGAAAAGTGCTATAATTTTAATTATTCTTTAGATCAATGGAGCTAATATCACTATATTTATCCTAAATTTTCTTTTGCAAAGGTAATAAAAACACAATAAAAGATATTAAATTCCAAGCTATGCAAAACAGGCATGATGCGTGAACAAGCAAATTCTTGGTCTGATAAAATATTTAAAAGTGTGTCAAGTGTATATATAAAATGATAATGTTATTCTTTATTTTGTAGGCCGTATTTTAAGTTGCTAATTTTCACGCCCGTTGTTCAGATGACTCTAGTGACTCTTTGTGATCACCGAAGGCAGGCAGGCTGTAGTCAAACGTAAACCTATCCCACGTAAAAAAAAAAAAATGTTAGTCAGAATTAAGATGGGTGTCCGGCTGACTTAGGATATTTATGATATTAAATCAATTGAAAAATACACTAGTTACATAGTATTATGTAGTTATACTATTTTGTATTAATATGCATACATTGTCCTAAAAAAAAGAGTTAAGCAAAAGTTACTTACTTAGGTAATATATTTTAAAAGTTAAAGCCATCAATCACGTACCGGTAGCATAATGAAATGTAATAATATACATATATAACTTTTTATAAGTACTCAGGAATCTAAATTCAATTACATTTAATAATTTGATTCCGACACTTACACCAAATTATTTATTTATATTAATAACTAGCTGGTGCGCGCGACTTCGTCCGCGTGGAATAGTTATTACATAAAAACGGTTCTAGTGAGTTAACCTTAAAAGATAGACATATACTGTTGCGGACATTTTGTTAGATCATTTCAAGAGGACTAATTCTTTTAGACACATTTTTTTGATATCTTGAACCGTTTTCGCAGCGCACGCAACGGAAAGATGAATCATTTTCCCCGTTTTTTGCCACATTTTCTATTGTTTCTTTGCTCCTATTAGTTGCAGCGTGATGTTATATTATATCGAGGAAAGCTAAATTTCCTCGATAAATGGTCTATTCAATACAAAAAGATTTTTTCAATTCGCACCAGTTCCTGAGATTAGCGCGTTCAAACAAACAAACAAACAAACTCTTCAGCTTTATAATATTAGTATAGATTTAGAGTGGGCATAAATTAGTCAGTATGCAATAAATGACATGATCAGCAATCAAATTTTTATATATGCAATAAATAGTTCGAAAATTAATTATTAATTACTAAGCACGATATGAATTAAAATTATTTATCATTGGTAACTGCCTAAAATTAACACAAAGCTATGTATGTACATTAGCCTCGCAAATGTTTCTAAACCTTTCAATCACCTAGGACAAATTATTCTGCATACCATTCATCTATACAGCTGACCAGTATTAGTAATACTAATTTCTATTCACCACAAGTACTAAATCACCGTGGAAATTAGCCGCACACATAAAAACAAATTAGATAAATATCATATAATGGTGAAGATTATTGGAAATTTGAATTAATTGTGTATTAAACAGAATAAATCTATTCCCAATTTTTTTGCTGCTTTTTCTTGCCTACCAAAATCACAAAACAGCTGACCAAAAACAATTTTCTGTCAACCACAAGTACCAAATCACCGTAAGTGCGAGTGGAAAGTATGAAATTAGCCGCACAAATAAAAACAAATTGAGATCACAGCGAGTAGCTTGAAATGAAAGTGTTTATCTTGCAAGTAGCCACCACCTAACTTATTTGAATTTGATGGCACAGTAGCTGTTATTGTTAAGTTTGCAAGTTCTTTTCTAGGCTGTCAGGATTAGACTATTATAACGCCTGAAGAGACATGTGCACAAGTTGGAGCATTTTTTTGGTGTAATAAAGATGATTAATGACGTTATAAAAATAAATCTATGTTCTTATGCATGTATGTACATTCCATCTATTCTTCTCTCAACAAGCGAGCGTTCAAACCCCGTTCTACCCAAAGCTGTACATATATTGTTTATTAATAATACAGATACCGTTGTAAGGAAATAATGGCATTTGTAGGCCACTACGTGAGTCTATTGCGAAATTATTCCACTGTGGCTTCAAGTTTTTAGTTAGTTAATATTTGATATAAGGAGTTATTGGAAAAAAAATGTTTTGAGTTAAATACTCAATGTTACTTAACATCAGGTATCATAGACCTTTAAAAGAAATAAGACTTATTTCTTGCGAAATTAAGTAATTCAATTTTACCAGAAATTGCAAACATTAATAAACTAATTTTGATAAGAAATAATAATAATAACGTTTATTTGACCTCAATAAAAAGAAACAGGTATAGCAACAGAGAACATTTGAAAATTGTACTAACTATGAAATATGGCTTAGGGCTATACACTAGTTGGTGAACCCTGGACATCAAACTAGGTCACCACCTGTGTGATGATGTCCAGTTATTTCTTCTTATAAAGAAACAATAACGCTAGTAATAATATTGAGGAGAAAAAACCGAATGAAAAACGACCTATCTCAATGTCTCGTTTGATATTTGCAAAAACACGTGAACAAACATACAGCTATAATACTAATTTTATTTCTTTGAGTAAATTCTGACAAAGTAATTAACTCCTATTTTGAAGTCGGTTGAAAAATATTTCATAATAGATTGAATTATTTGAAATATGTTGTTTTGAGTTAGTTACATTAGTTAGGTACTAGTTTTATAGTTTACTAGGTTGTTTCATAATATGAATGATAGAGTTATTGGAATAATACTTTTAGTTGTTGCTAGTTAGTGATTTCGTAACAGAGACACGAACTGTTAATTAATTGGGTCAAAATACGTGATTTAACCTTATAATATATGTGACATAAATGTAGTGTTCTGAAGTAAGAAATTTAATAAGAACTACAAGTGCTTAATATAGAATTAAGGAATTTATTTATTACATCGAAGGAAACATCTAAGCATACACGCATGACAGGGATTATTGACGTAAAACGGAGGAGGCTTATGCCTAGCTAATCAGCCGATAAATCAATATTTAACGGGGAGCATAATATCGATAAAAAAATCCAAAAGGCGCAAAAAAAGTTACATTTAGCGTACTAAAGCTACTTTTGAAACTTAGTACGAGTGTGTTAGCTCCAGTAACCCTGTATAAAAATAAATCTAAAATGTATAAATAAAACTAGTTGCAACCTATACACAGTTGGAGTTAGAAATTAATTGGTGATTTTGCAAGTAAAACCAATTGACAGTATGTGGAACATACACATGAAGAAATACCTTCATATATGTATGTTGACATTTTCATTAAGCGAAATGTGGTCGAGATGTATATTAAGTTATTATACTTAAATGTGGTTTTCATTGTGCAATGTTACTGCACTGTGGTACAAGGTATTTTGACAACTTAACTGTTAAAATGTCAAGAGCTTTTACGTGCTAATTAAGTTTGATGCTAGGCAAATCCATTATGCATAAACACATATTTCGAGACATTACACACAGCGCCCTCTAGCTCCATAGTTGGCAATTTATTTATTACAAACTAGATATAAAAAATATTTTTACGTATGTTGTTTGGTTTTAAAACTGCGGTTGGTACAGATTAGTAGCACTCTGTGTTAGTAGTTATATTTTTTATCTGAAGAATTAAACAGTGACAAACTCCGATAAGAAAGCAAGCTTAGTCACAAAAGTAAGATTTCCCATACTAATGTAAAATAAAGTTTATATTTCAAATTATTTTTTAATTAGGTAGGTATATGCACTTTTAGAGAAGTTTCAAAACTATAAAAAGCATGTATTTGCTTTCTTCATTTCAGCTACGCTAGCAACACGAATTAATAAACGTCTCAACAAATCCTAGCAATTATAAAACTCGTCAGCAAACAAAATGTT
Organism: Macaria liturata; assembly: GCA_964023185.1. Taxonomy (NCBI): domain Eukaryota; kingdom Metazoa; phylum Arthropoda; class Insecta; order Lepidoptera; family Geometridae; genus Macaria; species Macaria liturata. The sequence goes on along the minus strand of OZ026814.1, from coordinate 6,064,244 downwards.
CTAATCTACAACACAATAGAGTGTGTTTGAAGTAATTTAACAGAGTGTAAATAAGATGGAGAAAGTACTACGTTGGCAGCTCTTGGAATAGCTTTGAATGTATTGACTAAGGTTTTGTTTCTTTCTAATATAAACTTTTGTATATAGAATCTATCTATATTTATATAACTCAAAGGCGACTGACTGATTGACTGACTGACTGACTGATATAAATGAGGGATGAAATAGAGGATGCAAGTTTTACTTCTTAATGCGAGCGAAGCCGCGAGCACCCACTAGTCTAAATATTAATTTCAAACATTGGCACAATATTTAAGTAGGTTTTGATTCTGAGGGGGAGTCTCAGCTCTCAGTAATGAGGGAATACAACGGAAGAAGATAAGTTTACGGTTATGTTTGTTAAAAGGCTTATTTTACTTTAGAATTAAGTATTTAAGTGACTACCACCTAAAATTAGTTAACTTCATAGACAACCATATACCAAACTCATGTCATAAGCATACAATACTCAGTTAAACAATTATTAATACAAAAATATATGTATACATCATGTGACCTAATTTATCTCAAAGCTACACTAAGCACTGTCTCTCGGATTTGCATAAATTGTTATGCAAATATTTATATCCTAAAACGTTATGCTGAATGCACTTTACGTTGCATCACTCTAACTCATTCTAACACTTATGTATGCATTTTAAAATGTTAGTATAATTTGTATAGTTTATAAAAAAATACTAAGTACCTACTTATAAATTTAAGCAACTGTTTGTAGTAAGTACCTAAGTACTACCAAAGTTTTAGATAGTTATTAATTATCATATTGATTGTTTTTCAAGAGAAATAGACAAACATTTTGACCAATTACTTATTCTTGATTCTGGTTTATATTGTAAGAAGGTATTTAAAAAAATTAGGTACCTACAGTTTTTACTTTGAAATATAAAATGAGAACATGCTCTGTTGAAAAGCAGACGAAAATAATTGCACCTTGTTTCATTCTAACCAACACTAATCTTATAATATTTATCCCAAAAAATCACCTCAACAAAATCTCGGCTCATGAAAAACACTTTTCACTTTTCCTAATCCACAATCAATTTCACAAAGTTCACTCACTCCGAGAAATTCGTAAATCACAAAACGTCCAAACTTCAACACTATTCAAAAATAGCACAGATAAAACAAAAATCAAAGAAAAAAGTTTGTGTCAAAAGACTTTCGTATTCAAAACCGTGGTTTTTGAAAACGTTCGCAGCTCGTTCGATATTTGAATGACGTGTTCTCAGCGCGGCGGCGGCGAGGGAATGCGCCTGCGACCACTCGACCGACGCACTGTTAAGGACAAGTCGCTCTTTTGCAACAAATATGTTTGTTTGTGCGGGAAATTGTACGTTTAATTTGAAGATTAGTGGGAGCTCGGGGCTTCGCTCACATTAAGAAGTAAAACTTGCATCCCCATTACACCCCTTAAAAGTGGCATTTCCAAAAGCGGATGCCTTCGTCATAACATGTACCTGCATGCCAAATTCAGCCCGATCCGTCCAGTGGTTTGGGCTGTGCGTTGATAGATCATTATGTCAGTCAGTCAGTCACCTTTCAGTTTTATATGCTTAGTTAAAGTGTAGTGTTACACATTGTTCACGCATCAAGGCGTGATAGTTTCGCAAAGCAGCTTTGTTTATTTGGCTGCTAGTTATTTCATGATTTCCTAATAAAGTCCTACGTTTACAATTGCCTTGTACTATCATGAGTCAATTGCTAATTGCTCTTAATAAATTGATTGACTCCTTGTTGAATTTGTTACCAATTTAAAATATTACTATTAAATGCTTCCTGACTAACCACAGGCTTTTTTTGTGTTAACAAAGATTTTTACACGACATTGGAAAACGCGTAACATGAAATCCATAATAATCAATATCATAATTTATTCATAGAGCCACTTTACACGTCACATTGTATAGTTGCAAATACTAGAAAATAACTACAGTATTGTAGGTGCCAGCTGTTTGTCTAATACGGCAGTCGTTAAGCCATGTCAGAGGCCCTCAGGGCGGCTTGATGAACTCTCGACACTAGAGATGGCCACTCTCATTCGATAAGAAGAAGATTATATTATATTACTATTTAATACACATTATTATGTAAATTTACAAGTCAAAAACTAAATTGTATTAAAATAATGAAAGCTCAGACTTCGCCTTAAGAAGAAGCAGCGCTCGCGCGGGCAACGCGGAAGCAAGCAGTGACCGGCGCGGGCGCAGCATATCAGGTGTAACGGGACTGCACCTACATACACCCTACACCGTAGATGTACCATGGCTATCTCTTTTAGCCAAATCTATATTACATACTATACTACATAGAGGTCGCCCACCAATGCGGTGGGTTGAAGACATTAGAACAACCGCAGGGAGCACCTGGATTCAATCTGCGCAGGACCGGGACGAGTAGCGTACAAGAAGAGAGGCCTATGCTCAGCAGTGGGCGATAGCAGGCTGAGGATGATGATGATATTACATACTAGCAGCCGCTGTGTTACCCGCGTCAATCCAGGATAAAAAGTAGTAGTAGTACGTGTTCATTCAGAGTCTAATCTTCCTACATACCAAAATTTCATCCAAATCGTTGCAGTCATTTGAGCGCGATTCGATTTATGGAAATTATTCTAGACCGTATATTTAAGTAGGATGACGGAAAGTGAGTTTTTAGTACCTTTGCAAAAGTTTGGAATAGTTTTAAAGTACCTTTTGCCGTAGCAGCACTGATAGATAAATTCACAATTCTTATTGTTTCCACGATATTTTGATACAAGACAAGTTGTGTTTATAAGAATGGGCTGTATAACGCCTGATGTAAAGTTACTAGCAAGCCCATCTTATATCACGACGAGTCTTCACTCTTTGAAAAACGCGTATAAAAGCCTAGCGTGTCTAGCGGTTTGCTACGAGAAAAAAACCAGGCGCAAACTTTAATACTTTGTTGGTTTAACGTCAAGATTAATAATTATCTCCTAGGACAATAGCAAAGTAAAGATGAAATGTATTTCATCCTTTAAATAAAACACAAAACTTTATTTTACCAAACAAAAAGCAATTCAATGGAAATCATTTATTCACGAATTAATTAATTAAGATGCGTCTGTTGCAATTTTAAAATACCACTTTTATTACACTCTTTATATTCTTACATATATGTACGAGACAAAAACTTCACTTTATTTATTAACTCACTGACAAATGTGCAAAAAAGGTTAAGGTTTTAAACATTCTAGCAGAAAACATACAAAAATCAACCTTAGCAACTAACAAACAAGACTCATTTTACCAAATGTATACATACAATGAACTATGTTACCGTTTACTTCAATAAAACAGCGAAAATACACCCTAAAGTCTAGTATATAAGGTATCTTTTAAAAGAAGCAATTGTTTCTTTAGGTAGTGTGTATGTCCAAAAGGTTTTGAGTCCAGTCTAGTACATTGATTGATGGTGATGCCATTTAGGTTAGGAGACAACGTAGTTTTATACTAAACAGACCATATTGTTTTTTAGATAATTTAATATCGTTTCGTGGCTCGTGTTAGGTATGCTATGCATGCACGAATAATGAAAATATTTCGTATTTTTTTATACATACCAAATTGATTATTGATCCAATTTTCAATGCATAATAACAAACAAACAGTTCGCTTAATAAAGTTGCAGAGTAGGAGGAAATTTTTAAGGTGCAACGTGGCAACGCGGCGAGCGAAATGGGCACCTTTGCACCGAAAGCGATGCGGGGTGGGCTCTTCGATTAATTTTTAATTGTTTTTTTTTAGCTTTAAACTTTATTTCGTGTATATTGTATATTTGTAGATATTAAAAAGATATCTACAAATATACAATATGAATAAAGAATGTTTTTCAAATGTTAATTTTTAATAAGGCATCCTGAAAAGCAATGATAATATTAATGCCGCGTTTATTGGTGTTAAATGTGTGTGTTCATAGTTTATTAATATTATTATTTGTAACATGTAAATTAGTTTGATTTTATTTTATTTTCTCTGTTTCGTTATAGGTTTTATTTTTAGGTATTATTTATTTGTACGCCACCGACCAAACTGATCTCTTACACCGCTTTCTTGCTAAGGTTGCCTGGAAGAGATCACTCAAGGTGATAAGGCCGCCCAATTGTACATTATTTTTAGTTTAAGTCCTTTTATTGTAACTCATTTATTTTGGTGTGCAATAAAGATATATTGTATTGTATTGTATTGTATTGTAATGCCAATAAATGAGCAATTGTCTCTAATTTGAAAAACGTGCTCTATGCTCCACAGCTTTACCTATAAAACCTGTTAAATCTGTCACAATAAATGTTTTCTTTCTTTCTTTCTTTAAACCATTATATACAATAAAAAGCACATAGTTCCGGCTACAGTAATACAATTTTACATTATCTCCCTTCCTATTGTAAAGAAGCAAGTCAAGCTCCCAAACTAGCCACGAAGCAAACATGGAGTATAATTACTTTGGAGCTATTTGTACAAAGTTTAATAAAAAAATAAATAAAACAAAACTTTGTACTATTGTGTACTAATTGTAACGAGAAATCATTAGGACGCTGCTCTGCTACAATGTTGCGGCCGGTTTCTGGATGGGTGACCGACAATGTATGTCCTGTTGAACTTGTTTGAAATTATTGAGTTGTTACTTGTATCGCTTGTGTCAATTGCGATAAATAAAATACACAAAAAATTAAAAAGGACAATCTTAGTCAGAACTAAATTCGACCTGTTTGCAATATCATAAAATATACGTAAGTATTCTATTTAAAGTATATCCAAACATTTTTTTTTCTAATATCTTCTACGTCCAGATTTTTGACTCTCTTCAGATTTATTATGTATATATTATATAGATTCTTGGGTTTCTAGAAACTGTCTTGCACTCATCTTGAAGTGCATTTAATCAAGAAGATTCACCTGCAATGTTTTTTTTTAATTTGAATTCCACACATACAACTCCCCCAGCCTGGGCAAAATAATATGATAATAATAATATTTATTTTTATTGGTCATCAAAAACCTTATAACTAAGTTACAACATTTGTTTGTTAGTACAATATTTATATTACTATGTTAGGATCGATTACAAATGATGTAATCTATGTTCCCCACACTAGGTTCCCCTGTGTCGTGGGGAACGCGCTCATCCTTCTGGATTTCAAGTAACTATCTATATACATTAAACAAAAACAAAAGATTTCAATAAAATATGTTAGTTAACGGAGGAAATAATTTACTTAACTGTCTCGGGAATGGGAAATGAGGGGAGGGGTTGATGTAAGAAATGAGATGAGGAAGATGTGTACTTGTGTGATTAATTGTCATGTGATACTTACTTAGCGATATATAAAGGACATTACTAATGCTTATACTAATTAAAAACTACATAATTGCTATTTACAATGCTCTGGAATATAAATGTGTCTTAACAAGTTTACATTATTTTCTGATTTACAATAGAACTTTATCAGCATTATATTATATCAGTACTGGCTGCATTTCATCAGTATCTTGTGGGACGTGTAAATGTCGCGATGCTCCCATAAAGCGAGGTCACCACGAGGTCGCGCCATACAGGGGTACTACAGAATGCGGTCTACTTGGATGATATTTTTTAACAATTCTATGTACCTACCTGTGTACATGGAATACATAACATGCTCTTTAATGTGCCATATCCCAACCAAAGACCCAAAAGGTACCAAAAAGACGAACATCCCATTACTATCTATGTAATAATGCTACCATGCTTACGCAAGCAGGCCATGTGTGCGGCCCAGAGCCTCAAAAATTTAAATTGTGTATGTTTCATGCAATTTACAGAGGTTTCAACAGATGTCAGTCAAAAACGACTAATAGATGGAAAACATTTCACACAGCTTCATCAAGCCCCAGTTTAATAAATAAAGACAATTTGGGTATTTGTTATAAAAAAAAACTTTAGTTCTTAGTTTTAATCTTGAAAATGTTCTACTTCTCGATGCATAGGTAACGTGTTGTTTCACCACTAACCCAGTATAAAATTCCATGCATACTGCAGGTTGAATTTACGTCCTCTGTAAGTAGGTCCTGAACCTACTTAGATATAGTGGTAATACATTGCCATGCCTTGTAACAAACATGGAACTTATTATAAACTTAATGGTAATAAACATAATGTAAATACATAGAATTGGTGATGAATAGAGGAAAATGCGAGTTTAGGTTTTGAAATCGAAAAATCGCCATGCCAATGTGAATATGTTTACTGTTTCGTCATGTTTACCCTTTCGTGGTGCACAATATAAGTTAAAAAATAATTAAATAAAAGAATTAGAAGAATGAGAACCCTCTCTCTTGGAGTCGGTTAAAATACATATTTTATGGGACTGAAGATTTCGTACACTTAAATATGAACATGTTATTTTTCTCAGCTGTAAGTACAAAAATAAGGACAAGTATTTCATCGGTTTAATACTTCTTTATCAGAAATTGGATTTAACTTGCTTCTAATTGGATTAACTTGCAAGCCATGACCCGGATTCAGAGGAAAATTATTTTTTTACGATACTTTAACCACTTAAAAAGTACCGTTTTTAATAAAATGTTATCGAATTTTCCTAGTATTCTCAAAGATATTATTAAAGAGAACAATACGCAGCATTAGATTATATGAATAAACTAGTGGGTGCTCGCGGCTTCGCTCGCATTAAGAAGTAATAATTGCATTCCCTATTTCACACCTTTGAAAGTGGCATTTCCAAAAATTCTTTCTTAGCGGATGCCTACGTCATAACATGTAACTTCATTCCAAATTTCAGCCCAATCCGTCCAGTGGTTTGGGCTGTGCGTTGATAGATCACTATATCAGTCAGTCAGTCAGTCAGTCAGTCACCTTTTTATATATTTAGATACGACGATTGATGGGATAATGATAACGCTATTAGTCCCAGTCCAGTAATATTATAAAGGCAAAACTTTGTTTGTGTGAGTTTTAAGGATATTTGCTAGGAAAGCAAAGACTAGGGTTTAGTCCTAGTGTTGCGACTCCGTTGACATCACATGTCGTTTTTATCAAGTTTTTATAGTGATTGGATGGTAAATAGAACGATAGTGTTACAATCTTTTCATACTGGAAATTATGCCTGATAAATTAATAATAATGGAAAATATTTTGCAGAAATCTACTAGCGTTTATTTAAATATTTCTTTGCCTTTCTCGATATCTTCGCGTGACCTTCTGTCACACTATTGCAAGCTAAAAATTATACCAATCTTTGTCTTAGAATAGAAATGATTAGAAAATTGTCAATAGTTCTGCGAAGTCAACTCAACTGGGCTCTAATCACAATAATCATTCAGCCATGACCCAAACTATAGGCAATACATACAGGGTTACACTGGATGGATTACTTAAACTGTCTTTTTTACAGTATTAACATCGATATCACTGCTAGTATGGGTGAATAAGAGCAATTTGTGCTTTATAAGATTTCGGCCGATGTCGCTTAGGTAGTTAGCATTTAGCAAAAATATACGAATGTAACGTTCGTTTTGAATTGATCTATGACAATTGTTTGACATAAGACTTCACCAGTAATCTAAATATATAAAACTCAAAGGTGACTGACTGACTGACTGATATAGTGATCTATCAACGCACAGCCCAAACCACTGGACGGTTTGGGCTGAAATTTGGAATGAAGGTAGATGTTATGATGTAGGCATCCGCTAAGAAAGGATTTTTAGTAATGCCACTTTTAAAGAGGTGAAATAGGGGATAGCGAAGCTGCGAGCACCTACTAGTTCTGTATAAGTACATGACGTGGGCAAGCAGAGTGGCATTGTATGCAAAGCAGACCTCCCACTCTGCAGATGGCAGTTCGACCTGGGCTCATCTCATAGCTGTGCATTACTGAACACTAGGTACGGAGATAGATAGATAGATAGACTAACGCTTCATTGAACACTAAACAGCAACAAGAAAAACACAATTAAAATTAGTGCCGCTAATGGAGGCCTTATAGCTAAAGGTTTTGCTATTTATTTCAGGCAACCGGTAGGATGGAGAGGAATAGACAGTAAAAAATAGATGGGATGTACAATAAGGGACATATTCTTACTACCTGACGCAACCCGATATAAACCCAGCCTAGCAGTATGTGTGGATATGCTTCATTGCCGCGTTAAAAAGAAACGAAGAGATCAACGAAGACTTGGAATGATTATACATATTTATAATTAGATTGTGAACGTCGGTTCAATATCAATAGTATATACCTTCAAAAATACTATTGTCGCCAAATATCTTCTTAACTAGTCAAAAAGAAAATTTTCTAGGTACCTACTACGTTTAGAAGTTATCACTTGATACGATCTTCCAGGAAACCGTAATTCACATTTCACCAAATAAAAGTGAAAACTTGCAAACCTGCTCTGTTTTTGAAAAAAACGTTGTAAATCTGATAAAAATATAGGCTAACGGAAACTTGAGATTCCTGTTTAAAACCAGACAATCTTCTTGTTTAGTAGTTTTTTGAAATGAGAATGTGTTTTGTATTGTGTAGTGAAAGCACAATATTGTTACGGATAAACCTTTTTCATAAACGAACTTCTCCAATGAATCAATTTTGATAGGGGTCCGGCTGTTTGTCTAGTACGGCAGTCGTTAAGCCATGTCAGAGGCCCTTAGGGCGGTTTGAAAACTCTTGACACCAGAGTTAGCCACTCTCATTCGATAAGAAGAAGAAGAAGAAGATAGGGGTCACCCTTAGTAATGAGTGTCGACTGAGGGAGTAGGATAAGATAAGATATACATATAATCTCAGATAGCAACCTCTAACCATAGAATCAAGTACGAGAATGTTCTAATTTAATACGTTTTTTTCTCCCTATGAGAATGGGAGCCCATGTTTGCGTCAGTTACCACTTTACTGAGTGTTGCCACAGAATAAAACCCAGCGTTTATTGCCATCTACACACTTCTTGCTTCATAGAAAGTGACAAATACCGCAGTTTTTCCCATGGAGGGAACATAGAGTTAAGCTGGTAGATGGGAAATGTGTTTGGTTGAGTATAGTTATTTAGTTTGAATACATTACAATAATAATTGAATCTATGTAATTAAAGATTCTACAAATAATATTTTTGAACAGTTACAGCCTTACTTATAAAACAAACATTCGCCAAGCCGCATAAGTTAAGTGTTTTGCTCTCTCTCTCTAAGTTTTGTTTTTTTTTATACGTGGGATAGGTTTACAATTTTGTACCCTAGAAGATAAAAATATCTCGACTTATGCAACTGTTTGATCATTTTCTATGCGTGCGGTTGTTTGTATTGTATAGTTCTATAATAATAATAAAAAAAATAATAATAGTTCTATAAAAAACAAACCCACCATCAATATCTTGTTGCAGTTAGTTAATAATCATAAAAGCTGTCAGATTTACTGAGTCACCTACTGTCTTATGAACCAATTTTGTTTTATGTCTCTAATATGTTATGACTCCTCTACCACTATAAGAGCCTATGCCCAGCAGCTAACAATGCAATGGTCTGCTTACCAAATAAGCTATTACCCATCCAAATATCTCATGCGTTCTGCTTTCACTTAATTGATGAATTTAGAGATTTCCAGTAAAAGTGGCCGACAATCAAATTTGCATGTTTAATAACTATGGTACAGTTGTGATGAAAGATTTATTGTCTTGTCTGAATTTGTTACTGTTTTTGATACTAAAGAAATGACCATATAAACTATGCACAACAAGTAATTTTGTGTAGGGACATAACTTTAAGGGTATATAATTATATTGTAAATCAAATAGTTCAGACAACTATCAAGTTACTTAATATGTCTGATACCATGTAAATTAGTTACCTCATATATGGATACCATAAATATATGGCCTGTGCTATGAAAAGGCGCATGCACATAGTATACGGTACTGTAATTCATAATTTCAACAATTATTGATAACTGAAACTCTGGAGAAATGTGTAGTGTTTTTCCGCTGCGACTGCTCCTTAACCGACATCAAACAACAGACTTGAAGGTTTTTAGGTGTGTTCCTCCATATACCATCGCCACACCTCATCTCCTAACCAACGTGGCTTCCGTGGATCTCAAGATGTTACCAACACCGCACCTTGTATCATGAAACTTTGTTGTTCTCCTTCGGCAAGATATTCTCGTCAACACGTGTTTCGCCTCTCCACGAGGCATCCTCAGGACGTGTTGACTCCTCGAACGTCGTTCCGAAAGTCCGAAAGTTTACAATAGATTTCCGCAAAGTAACGCCTGATTCAATAACAACAATATCTATGTATGTCTATCTTCTATAGATATAACAGAAGTAGAGGATAAAAAATCTGTACATAGAAGATAGTAGAAAAAAAATGTTTGGATAGACATTAAATCAATAACAGAACACGTTTCAGCAGTTTTGTCTGTTTATCCGTGTCTCTGTTTCTTTAAAAATAATAGTTGTAGCCGCAAAAACGGCTGAACGGATCATTATGATTTTTGGTGTGTAGGTAGTACGAGATCTTAAGAGTCTCATAGGCTACTTTTTATTCTGAAATAATGCGGATGAAGCCGCAGGCGTCTACTAGTATTAAATAACAACAATTATGTCCTTTAAATATGAACATAATAACTATAGGTAAGGAATGCACATTACCTATTTGTCTAGTACTACAATAGTTCACCCACAGCCTTGCTTTAAGTACTCGGTACCTATAGCTAGGTACATAGCTATAGATAGGTATCGATAAAGGTCGATACTCCTACGAAGCCTTGCATTGTCTTGGACCCAGGCGGTTTGGGCTGCGAATGAAAATAATTACTTTAGTTCTGTTTGTAACCAAACGTATGTATTGTAAATAATGTTTATTTTAATTAAGCCAATAAGCGGTTTCCTGTGGTATTACCCGCATTATCCTGGATGAAAATTATCCATTGTGTTAATCCAGAACCTAATCTACCCCCTTCCATATGTTATCCAAATCAGTCCAGCCGTTTGAGGTTGAGGTGGTTTGAAGTACCAGACATACAAACGCAGAAATTTTCGCTTTTATAATATGTATTAGTAGGATATGAATTAGGATAGGATGTTGCGCTGCCAGTACACAATAACAAATATCCATGTATAAAAGTAGGTAAGAAATTTAATAGCTATTTTTAGTTTTCTTATTATCAAGTTACATGTTGGCAATAATGGTTATTTTACGTTTTATTTCACTAAATACTAATTATCACTATTCGGGAGATTAGATCAAAATTTTCATTGTAATATACACATACACATACAAACACATACTTACACATACTTACATACATTACATAGTGAAAATGTAATTTCCACTTACTACAATACAATACAATACAATACAAAAACGTTTATTGAGTTCAAAACTACTTATATCTAGGTTCACTATATTAATACATATAAAACAAGAGTAATTTCTTATAACAGTGTGTTGTCACCCGGACGAGATGTTTCTGTTTCCCGGGTGTTTACTACAAAAACGAAGCAATAGACCATTGTTACACAAAAACTAATCCACACGCGTTAGTTAACTGAATAAGTTTAGTAACATTTAATCGGTTGAATTTTAACGACATGTTGCTAAACTGTGGGTAATTACCCGGTATGTTGGTAGACACACCTCACTGGGTATTTGCTTGGTATTTGTTGGGTATGCACTTGACCGCATATTTGTGCTTATACTAAATGGATGTATTTAAAAAAATATATTTTATTTTTATTTCAGACTAGTAGATGTCTGTGACTTGGCTCATGTTGTGTTTGGATAAAAATAGCCTGTGTCACTTTTGGGACCCTCTTACAAAATTCATGATGATCTGTCGCTCCGTTGAAGGTTATGAAAAGTGTTGCTATATCTCGCGCAAAATAATCTCGCCTGTATTGGTATTGTTCTTTTTCTTCTTAATGTAGTATAATAAAGGCATAAGACTATGCCAAACACCCGCGACTTATAATATAACGTATTATCCGACATAAATGGTAAAGGTCAAATCGAATGCTTCGTTTTCGGTCACCCATCCAAATATTGACCGCATCAACAGTTGCTTAACTTTGATAATCGCAAGCGAATACCTCCGCTAGCTAAGCTATGGGCGTTTCTACTATCATAGTTGCATTGGCTACATAGTACCAGAATAACACATAGTTACAAGCCCTAAGTTACGACTACCTGTTTCCTACATTCCTAGGTCTCAATGTATTGCCTAAGACTTTCCACATTTTTGCAATACCTACTGATTAATTAGCTGTGTAGAGGAGAAAGTGGTCGAATGAGGTAAGTTACCTTAAGAAGTAAGTAAAAATAACTTGGGCTTGGTTTAGGAAAGGTTTTGATTTCCTCTATGTAGTGTTGATGTTTACTTCCTTATGGAAGTGATTAATGATTAAAAGATTAGTTTTGTGCAAAATGTGTTTTTTAATGTTTGAGCTGGTGTAAAATTGTACCTACATAAAACATATTTACAAGTAGATACACTGTACGTGTGACATATTAAAATATTTTTTACATTATTTAAATACGTTATAATAAGGAATTGTTACTTGTGTCCTAAATAAACGCCTGCATGTTGTAAACAATTAAATCTACATTTTAGAACAAAAAACAACTGAAACATTAACATTGCATCAAATAAAATGTAATTTTTCTTTTCCTTATGTTTTTTAACTGCAAAATTATATTTTAATTATTAAATGTATCATCATCATCACAAATTGAAGGGCGAGGCTGTTGTCTGTGGGGCATTTGTAAGATAAGTTAAATAAACTACAAAATCATACACACGTATAAAACGTTGCAATATACATGACTACCTACTATATACAGTATATAAGTAAAGGCAGCAGTAGTATTTATCGCCTGACTTAGTTTTGCAACGAGAGGTTGTTGACCCACTGCAGTTTTTGTTGACAGACGGTTTATGCCGCGAGTCTTGCAGTACTTGCAGTTTATAGGTCTTAAGAATCTTTAAGTACCTAGTTTATAGAGGTTTGTATATTTATTTTGAGTTTATAGCCTAGGTCTTGATTGGTTTATTGAAGTTGTACCTATGTGTTATAACTTTACGTATTTGGTGAATGGTTGCATAGTTGCAATAAAGTAGGTACTCTGAACAGTGTCTCAGTAAAAACTTTGTGTCGATATTTTCAAGAGTAAAATTCAGAAGAGTAGCTTAATTCTATACTAAACGTATCAAACAGTAACACAATTTACATAAGTATATCTGAGAATCTCTAGTGGTACTATAATACGTTGGTTTTCTGTTGTAAATTTTATATTTCTTTTGTGTGTTGCAATAACGTTTTATCAAAATTTTTTTTTACACCAAAACTATTGTAATATGAAACGTCTATACGAACTATCTATTGTTTTTTTGTTATAATGGAAATATTTATTCACAACTTATAAAACAAAAAATCTTAATAATAGTAAAACTAAATAGTATCTATCTATCTCTAAGAACCCTCGAATACTTTTTTTTGTTAATAAACTTCTAGGTCAAACAAAAAACAGTGTTGAATGAATTAATTAAATTCTCTCTCTTTAAGTTGTATTTCCTTATGACTGAGGGTCGTGACTCCCCCGCAGGATTTATTCGTCAGGGGAGTTCTCTTCGGCAGATACATCGTCGTGGGCGCCCATTGGTCCTTCCACGGAAGACACATGTCCTCGGATATTGTGGTCTCCAAACATGTCGGTTTCCTCACGATGTTTTCCTTCACCGTTAAGCGAGTGCAAATCCACACACAACTTGAAAAAACAAGTCACTGGTGTAAGGCCGGATTCGAACCAGGGTACATCTGGATGAAAAGCAGACACCTGAGTCGCTGAGCTACACTCGTTTATAATTAAACTACATTTTATAAATAAATGAGCAGATATTAAACAGATTATATATTGTGTTAACCAACTTACCCGTACAAAAGGGTTCTTCTTGGTGTGTAGATGGTCGAGCTCGTCCCTAGACTCCGCATCCTCCCCCGAGCTGACTCGCACACACGTCTTGTGGATTGGCTCACCCATACTCGCACATTATACACACACACACACACACTGGACTCACTTACTCATGGAGCAGATAAAAACACATTGAAAACTGAACGCAATAGATGAAAATTTACTTGCGCAACCGGTGAAAAATTTACTCAACAACTGGAAAACTAGTGTGTTATCCTGAATTACGCCACTGCACTTATATTTTGAATTTTCAAAGTATTTCTTTAGTCTTTAGCTTAGATTAATCACTACACTTTTTGGGCCAAAAAAATATTTTTTATGGTCTAAGCTTGGTTTTTAGTACACTTTTCTACGGTCACTACACGATCTGAAAAGAAGGAAAAAATATATTAATTAATACGATAGACATAGTAAAAATATTCCTAAAAAAGCATTTTAATACAACTATGTCTTTCTTTATCGTTATTACTTAAAAAAAAAACAATAAAGAAAACACACACTCACAGGTCAAAACACGAGTCTTATATAAATTAGAAACATACTGGGAGATGACTCTGGCCTCGACTCAGCCTAACGGCTACCACGAGGTCAGAGGGTTCGAAACATTTTGTGACAAAATTTCTTTGGCAAATAAATAATTTTCTAATTGTATATAATTCGTAAACTAATAAACTCACAATCATATCAGTTAACCGCACCTGCCCCAAAATTATCATAAACCAAACATAACGGCTCTGTTATCAATTTAAACCATTAATTTTATGAACTAACAGTACCTCGATAATAAGTTAATTACTATTATAGTTTTAACAATGCATTTCACTTTGACAGCTGAATTTAAGTTATAGTAAAAGTCTTGAGAAGCAATACTGTATGATTATTGAAAAATTGCAGGGTATAGAATAGACAACTACATACTCACTTACAAACTTATGCATTTACAGTCTTCTTCTTCTTATCGAATGAGAGTGGCCGACTCTGTTGTCGAGAGTTTATGAAGTCGCCCTAAAGGCTGACATGGCTGTACGACTGCCGAACTAGACAAACAGCCTTTATAGTATAATAGTGTATAATTTTAGCACAATAATAATAAATTAAGCTGAGCAGAAAATACGAGATTATGTTTAACGCTAAACTGACTTACGTTTGATTAAAGTTTAATAGTCTTTGTCGTAATACGCTTGCCCAGAACAAACTTACATATTTTCTCGTAGTCACACAAAACATCTGTCAAACACTTTCAAAGACTGCACTACCTATACGTTAACCTGTTAATTTCTCAACACCTCAGTAATTAGTAAGCGTGTTTGATAACGTTATCAGCAAGTCAACAACTATGTGGAACTTGTTTTGTTGCAAATACATGGAGTTACTCATCGCCAGAACGTTTCTTTGAAATTGTATTATAGTCATTTATGAATGACGGGTTTTGATAGCACTTGACTGATTATAAGAGTTAGTTTAATCTTTCTATACATATAATAAAGCTGATGAGGGTCGAAAGTCTGAACAAAAAAAAATATTCGGAGATATGTACTTCTAAACACGTTCCAACAATTTCTAGAAAATTTATCTGCTTATCTGTATCTCTGTTTATTTAAACGCTCATCACGCAAAAACGGCTGAACGGATCATCATGATTTTTTTATGGAGTGTCATAGGCAACTTGTTATCGTGAAATAAAGCCGCGGGTTCACTAGTAGGTAATTAATATAAATTTACAACACTGCAATGAGCGAACCTGATGCAAAGGCGTGTTTATCTAACTGATAAACTGTCAACTCATCCAAAATTTACTTGTCCAGTTTGGTCGAGTTCACAATTCAAAATTTTAACATTTTAAGTGTTTTTTGTGCTTTGTGCGTATATTAATGTTTAATTTCATTCTCTTTTTAAACGTTTGTAGAACTGTATTTAAAAAGCAGATGTTTTCTATAAATTTCGTGTTCTTGTCAACATACTAAACAACATTGAAGTTATTTTTTACCTGATTCTATTTGTAGATTTTGATTCGTAATTTAGTAACCTGTGTGGGCTAGTAAGACTGTATCTTGTAAAATCTAGAAGATTATATTTGAACACTGGCATGACACTGCAATGATTAAAATACTGCATTATATACTTATCATTTGAGCCAGATAAAACCCAGAAATTAAAACTATAAGTAGATGATATAAAATAGTTACGATATAACTATTATAATTAGTTAGAAAATGTTAATTACATGCGATCGACTTAGAAGTGACGTACATGAAGAGAGGTATATGCTCAGCAGTATTCGATAACAGCCCGATGATGATTATTTATTTACAGCTAATAATTATAATTATTTAATACTCTCAGTATAACGTTTAGAACTCACATTTAAAAAATATGAATAAAAAAAGCTAATGTAAATATTGCAAAATCGAAATTTACCCTCGAAATTCTAAGAACCACAAATTCCACGAGAATGATCTTCCAAAAGTTTTCATGACTAATTATGAGCCTGCTAAAAATACAGACTATTAAAACGACTGAGTCATTCTGAATGGAACCCTTCGTGAATATTATGCACCCCATGCGTGTCTTGTGTGTGACTCTAATCAAAATAATTTACACTGCAAGACAAACTTTGTAGCCGAACTGAATGTTTTTTTTTATATTACCAGTTTAAAAGCGCCCGTAGCACAGCTCGCGGAGGCAATCCCATGCAATCACCAATGTTAAGCAAATGTCGACGCGGTCAGTCTGGATAATAAATAAATAATAATAATAAATAATAAATATTCCAGCACATCGCACACAGCGCCATCTAGCCCCACACTAAGCTAACGCTTGTGTCGTGGGTACTAGATAACGGATATAATACTTATATACTTTTCTTTTGTAAATACATACTTATTATACATACAAACGACCAGACTCAACACAAGTAATTATATATTTTTTTAAAGTACATAAATACTTGTGTCATGCGGGAATCGAACCCGCGACCTCTAGATTAGAAGGCAGAGCCACTACCAACTAAGCTAACAGGCCAGTCAAAATGATGGTCTTGGATGGTCTTGGATGGTCTTGGATGGGTGACCAAAAAGTGGCATTCCATTTTGGGCGCTTCCGTGGGTCCGTTACATTTTAGGTTCCGGCTGTTTGCCTAGTACAGCAGTTGCTAAGCCATGTCGGAGGCCCTTGGGGCGGCTTGATAAACTCTCGACACCAAAATTCGCCAATCTCATTCGATAAGAAAAAGACCAGTATAAAATTATTACCAGTATTTTTTTTATTGCTATAGTAAATTTTTGGATCAGTTAATAAATTATATCATTAATAAAATGAACAGTATAATATAATACTGCGGAATTAGCTACATATCAGATAAAAAGTAGCAACATTATTAAACTGATTTTTAATTGATCTCTCAGTTTAGGCGAATATCCGTTATTATTGCTTAGATTCTATCAGACTAATATTGTGGTCAAGTGCAAACCCATTTTATTATAATAAATGTAATAATGGATCACACTCGCAATCCCCACAAAAATCAAACTTTACTTATACCAATAACAACATAATAATATTTCTATCACGATACAACAAAGAGGTGTCAAAATCTGACATGCATTATACGAATAAAGTCGTGAATCACACACCTTATAATATGTTCCCGGTAAACATGATAAGGACTCACGCAGCAGTGATTAAGTGATTTTGTATTATGATGCAATTTACAAATTACTGACGTGATTTGTTAATAAGCACTTGGTAATAAAATATAATCTCTGATAATATTGGATGAAATTTACATACATACATTTATATGTAAGTTAAATTTTAATTACGTACAATATCTTTGATTTAAACCAACAACAATCCGCGGATTACTCGAGTTTTAGCGAGTATATACACGTATGTATAGAAGGTTAATAGGTATAAGCTCATTTAAGCATGAATAAGAAATAAACCATTTCTTATTCATGCTTAAATGAGCTTATATTAACCTTTTATTTCCAAAAAAATAATAATACACAGAATATTTTTTAAATAAATAACTTAAAGACTATTTTTTACTTGGAACTATTACAAGTGGATAACATCTCGGGTCGGCAATAGCTTCTGTTACAATTGAGAATTATAACTATAAAACAGTATCCTCTCGGTACCTCCTAATAACTCTAATAGATTACAATATAAACTAGCTCCATACCGTGACTGCGCGTGGGCGGGCCTGTTACCTATACAACCGGCTTTTGGTTAATTAGTTCCGAATGTTCCGATAGAGGAAAGTGCTTTAATCACTTCATACAATACTAATGGAGTTTTTGAACTGGGTTTTGTGGTGTGAAAAACAATAGCTGTGCCTACAAAATTATATCTATCTTTTTTTACATTTATACCTTTATTAGCGATTTTAACGAGAATTTTTGATTACAAATTCGTTTGTGACCTACATTACAAAATAGTAATAATCAACCGTAAACACACTAATGTTAGTGTTACCTTATCGTTAAGAGTGATATCTTCCAGAAGGTCCTGGTTACGGCACCACCACGATATATCTGCCCAAAATAACTACCCCAAAAGAATCAACACCGAGAGGAGTCTCGACCCTCATTAATGAGCAATACGCCCGAGGAGGAGGACCAGTATAAACAGTAGCAGGCGTGGTATGTGGTCACAGTCCACGAGACACGGTAGTTGAGGAGAAAGATAGCCGTGTTGTGAGACGGTTGAAATAGACGGACATTATGCGAAATGACTAGGAATGGAGAACAAAAATTTGCTTTCTATTTTCTACTTAAAAAGTAATACACACGTCAATACAAACATGTTAACAAAAATGGACACCTGTGCCGAAATAGATCGTCTTACTGAAATTATATCCAATTCTGACCATATCCCATAAATCTCTTTATTTTGAAGACGTGATGTATAAACCTTCCTCTTGAATCACTCTAATCTATTAAAAAACAGCATCAAACCCGTTGTGTAGTTTTAAAAATCTAAGCAAACATACAAACGAGTACATACATATATGTACACAGGACAGACGCGGGAAGCGACTTTACTTTATACTTTGTTATGTAGTGATAGTGATACTTCCTAGATGTATTTGTGTTATTTGTAAATGGTATACAATTTCTTTTCATCGATTTCAGTACAAGTGCCTTACTACTGCAAATTAACTCGTATAGTAGTATACAAGCAGTAAATATGAAAGTTTTTTTGTTAAGCCAGCCATTTCCCCAACAGGCCGCAACTGCCCCCTGGCGGCAGCAGCCACGCTCTGTTTGCTACATTTCTACGCGAGGTCGCGCGCTGGTTCAAGGCAGCACGCAGCATGTGCTACTATCATTGCTGATCGTGAAGCGCCCGTAACTCAGCTAGCGGAGGCAATCGCATGCGTGCACCAATGTTAAGCAAAAGTTGACGCGGTCAGTATGTGAATGGGTGGCCAAAAAGTGGCATTTCGTTTTGGGCGCTCCGAAGCTATATTCCGCGCAAGCGAAAACTGCATATACTGTATAGGAATTTCTCTCAAACGAGAGAAAATACGGCGTTAGGCGTTTGCCAATATTTAATTGTATATAATGAAAGTCAGTATTTTTTTATATTTCCATTAATTTATACTTATGGTTATCCATCACAAAATTGACTATTCTATCAACGCACTAACCCATGCCTTATTAACATTCTACAAGTAAATCAGTAAAACTAAGGCCAGGAAAATCTAGCTTCAGGAAAAACAGATCCTACCTTGAGTCCATTGCCGAAACGTTTTTACAACCACATACATATTGCTCCAATTTAGCACTTAACCAGTTCTGATAAGGCATAAATTAGCGAAGACAGCCTTGGCCTGTGTTTCCTTCTTATCTGTGACGTCATCGCCTTGAGGCGTATGGTGGTGATAAGGGACTAAGGATAATTGAGATTCCTTTGGTTTGAAGGTTGTTGACATTTTTAAACAGTAATCTAAGGCAGTAATGTATTAATGTAAAAAGTAGGAGAATTTTCTTAGGTTTGACTTCTTACTTGAGAACAAGATATTTTAGGCCCACTTTCTCAATGATACTTATGTAAATATATTAAGCCGTAAAATAACGTATAAAATAAATGGTTAAATATATTTAGGAGTCGTTGTGTCAAAGGATCATAAAAATGTGTCTTTAAAAGTGTATCTCTCTGTAAAACAAGGAAAATAGGAAGCGCGTTGATGTCTTTTGTATCATATTTTAATTTAATAAAGAGATGAATTGGTATTCTTTGTTAATACTACAGAAAAACAAAAATAATAAAATGAAATTTCCAAATTCTAGTATCGAAAAAAAATATATCTCTCTCCCAAACATTTCTTCTTTTTATTCTAGAAAATTAAAGAACCACATATTAAATAGGACTTTATCGACTTAAAACAAAATTTTCTAAATCTTTTCACTAATAAGACTACCATAAAAATACTTTCAGTGGAATTGATAACCTCTTTTTTTAAATCGGTTAAAAGTAGGAAACAAAAGTACCACATTATTAAATGTATGTTTATACTCGTATCATTACTTATCGATCACCTAATCCATGGGGACACAAGCCACCATAATCCCACATGATGTCAACAAATCCCTGACATCTAATACGAGTACATTGTCTGTCTCACTCACAGTCACGACCGACTAACTGTAGGAGCGTAGCCACAGTTAGTGCGAGCGAGATGGTGAGATACAGGTCGAGGGGCTAGAGGGAGATGGAAGACGATCAATTTGTGCATGAACAAGTGGAGTGTGAAGAATCGGTTAGGGGTGGCACGAGGACAGTTATTTGATGGTTACATTGAAAGAAAGAAATATTTATTAAAATCATAAACATTGCAATTAAATAAATAATTTTATGCATTATGCAACACTACGATTGCTTGTCATAATTGTCATAATTTGACTGCTCTGTTAGCTTAGTTGGTAGTGGCTCTGCCTTCTAATCTATGGGGTGCGGGTTCGATTCCCGCATTACACAAGTAATTATGCATATTAAAATTTGTAATGTAAGTCTGGTCGTTAGTATCTATATTAAGTATGTATTTACAAAAGAAAAGTATATATGTATTATATCCGTTATCTAGTACCCATGATACAAGCGTAAGCTTAGTATGGGGCTAGATGGCGCTGTGTGCAATGTGCCCCACACTAAGCAAACGCTTGTGTCGTGAGTACTAGATTATAAGAATAAATCTGCATACTGTTGATATAAGTGACTACATAAAGAAATTAAAAAAAACAAAGTTACATACAAAATCAGTCTTTTGATGGGTTATAGATAATATCTAATTAACTTTACGTCAAGACAATTCCGTACATCGTTTAGCAAATTAATCATCATTGTCAATCCATGCCAAAACCACTTAAGCTGGCGTGAAAACTGCCAAAACTCTTGAACATTCCATTTTCACCCAAGATTTATCTGAAATCAGCTGTTTACTAGTTTATTTCCTTCCACTATGCAACCCTAGATAAAACTCGATCGTGCATGACGCATCGCACCCATACATACATACACATACATAAACACATACATACAAGACAAGCTGCATTTCCTGCACTTGTATGGTCGGAAGCGCGGTCAAGCGGCGCCGTGTTGTATGGCTTCTAATCGAACTCTTTACGGGATATAGGGGGTTTTACTTAGCGTTAGTTGATAGGAATCTACTTAATCCTATCTCCCCAGTGAGTCGCTAATAACAATCGCAGTTATTGGAGCAGTAAACCTCGTTAGTAAATGATTTTTGTATGATTATGCCAGTTTTTTTTTTTCACAAAATGATATCATTCTTTGTTCGTCAAATATCAGTTGATTATAGTTGTCCTATTCAATGATTGTACTGACATAAGGGTTTCATTAAAGGTTGGGATTTTTGTTTGTTATTTTTTTATTTAATCTGAAATCCTTTTTTTTAAAGTTAAGTAATTATTTACTTAACTTTTAAATAAGTAAGTCTTCTGAAGTCTGAATGAATTTGTATAAAAGTCTCAATAAAGCACTAACATACTACCAAGTATAACTTTTTAAACATTACCACTATCCAACACCAACAATACTCAAACTAAAAAAAGCTACTGTCGGTCTTCAAGTCGAGAGTAAACCGGTTTCTTCTAGCCAACGCGCTAGATCGTAGATTATAACGTTGCTTAACATCAGGCAAGTTGTAGTCAAGCGTAAGCCTTTATCATGTAAAAAAAACGTTTCGAACACTAAACAAATGCTCTTTAATTACCTATTCTTCTTATTTCTTATCTTGCAAGAACCTGCGCGGGCGCCACGCACCGAGTGGCGAGGAAAGCGCGCGGCAATCGATTCAACGCCAGAGGTCGCTGTGACTGCGACTGATGCTGGTATTATTAATACTGATAAGTAATATATTTGCTATTTTTTATAGTTTAATGCATACATCCCGCGGAATGGGCGCCCACCACGATGTACTTACCCTTTGAAAACTTCCCTTGTTAATCAATCCTTTTTTATTTTTTTCCGTGGAGGAAATGCATTTATGCATCCCCGCACTGTCACTACCGACACAAACCTATCACGATGTCCCTTCACCTCGGCAAGGACGGATTTCGCGAGCAAGCGAGCAATACTACTCCGCAATCTCGTTAATCAATTCTGCGGGGGAGACACGACCCTCAGTAACGACGAATACGCGGCGAGGAATAGGAAAATATAAGTCAGTTTTAAGAGAATCGCTTTGGTATAATCAAGCACTAGATTAATAAAAGGTAATTAAAATATATAAGATTAAACACATTTTAAGACAACTGAACTTTATTTAAGTACAATAATAAACTATAAAAACATGGGAAGAAAAACTAAACATACTACTTCTAACTACTACAAAAAAAGGGGCACTTGGAAAATCTAAACTACTATTGACTTCCTAAAATGTCTGTATAACATAAGATTTTCGTTTTTAGATGTATGAAAATGTGCGACTGAAAACGGACATCAAAAATATCATAACAGCACGCGGATTAAAAATAATCTCATCCATTCATGTACATAGGCAATCATAGTAATCATGTAGATAACAATGTTTACTGCCATAGTAAATTTTGCTTAACATCAGGCAGGCTATGGTAATGATAATGGTACTTGATTAGTTCTGTACAACACAAAAACATTAGAAAATAGAAACACTTCGAATAAGAAAAAAAATATTCTAAGCTCCTGATAGTTATATACGTACAATCCAAGTAACTTTATCAAAAGGAAGATAACCCAAAATGCTGGTTGAAATGAAAGGAAATGTATTGTCAGGCAACTAGGTTTAACAGGTGGTCATAAAAACTTATAACCTAATCTAGGGGCTAGACATGTTGGGCTTACACATATTATTAAAATTTAAAATGTCCCGTTTAAAAGTTAGAAAAAATATAAATTATACTATGTATAAAATACTACAGATGAAGGTTTGTTTGTGTGTGTGTGTCTTATACTTCATAGTCCCAAAACAAGCCTCTGTAAACAGTAACACGCCAGTAGCCATGTTATGGGAAGGCCATTGTTCGGTGAAACTTGTTGTGTGCTTCTAACACGTAGATGTGACACAGGAAACTTGGTAGACAGGGTTATGTGTCAACTTGGCATGGTGACTTCATCATTATCAGCGTCTCTTTTAAGAGCGTGTACTTCAAATCCAGAGTGTCGGTTCTTACTGGGTAAGCACGCTCCATCCTAGACCGTAATGATCGCTTACCATCAGGCGAATTATGGTCAAGTATACAAATACAAAATACAAATACAAAATTATTTATTTGCCAAAGAAATTTTGTCATAAAATGTTTCGAATCCTCTGACCTCGTGTAGCCGTTAGGCTGTGAACAAACACATTCCATGTAAAAAAAAGAACCCACTGCAGGGCATATATTTTCTTCTACGAACGTCAATACTTCCTGTTTTTGTTAATCTTCAAAAAGAGTGTGATCTCTAAAATGAGCAATTTTTCTTATCTCAAAAAAAAAACTAAAAATACCCTCTCTAGACGCTGATAATGCAACTTATACCTAGTAGGTATTTTTTCATAATAAATTAGTTGCTATGCTAAAAAAATATTGTCGTAGCTATCAGAGTCATTAGGTAGGTCTGTTTTGAATATTTAACTAAAGTGCATCACTTACCGACAAAAGCCATAAAAACAAGTTGGTACTATACAAATTGATGTTTGTATATGTTAGGTATCAGTAACGCTGTAATGCTATGTTGAGTGTTTACTGTGAGGGGTCGATTGGTTCGATTCTAGAGACAGCTCATTGAGGTGCCGTGTGACACCATTATGATACTTCACAGGAACATATCAGTAACACCATTGGATTGTATTTGAACTAGCTTCAGTTGCTTGGAAGACGATTTTTGAGTAAGACAGTAAGATCAATTTGTGGCATTAATTTTTACCCAAAAGGAGGAGAATTTCAATATGAATATGTATTTGTATAAGATTTTTAGTTTTATACTCGTATGATTATTTATCTGTGCATACAGCATCAAAACTTATTTCAACTCGGTTTTATTATGAAGGTATTTTAAAAACACAAGATAAGAACAAACCAGCAAAAATGCAAATCAGTATTAAATTACTTATTATGATGGGTAAACCAAAACATAAAAGTAACATTTTCCAATTAAAGTTACAGAAGACCGCATCAAAATCCGAGTAGCCGATTTGGAAATATGCGTAAAATTAGTTTGCGTAAACTGTATCAATTAGTTGGTTCATTGGTGTTTTCTCAAAAGTAAGGCTGATTGAAAAAAAATATGGGATCATTTCGAAAACTATCATCATCGAATAAAAAAAGAATTTTCGAAATCGGTTCATAAACAACGGAGTAATCGCGTAACAGCCCACAAAAAAAACTTTCAGAAGACTTGATAACCTCCTTTTTTTGGAAGTCGGTTAAAAAGGAAGAAGCATTTTATAATTCGACTGAATATTTTATTGTAATCTAATTTCATCTTTAGAAGTCTGTGAGAGCATCATAACTTCATTGTATCAGCTGAGTGACCATCAGGTTGGAAGACGTCAGGTCACGGCTGGCTGCGGCTCCATCATCAGTGACCTTGGCCACGGCACTGGTGCCTACTAGTTAGTATAATATAATATCAACACATTACAATAATATGATAAATGTGATAGTTTATAGCTTAATGTTTGTTCCTTTCAAAGACAGGTTCATACCCAGCAGGATAAGGAAGGCTGTGAATGATGTTTATGATATTTGTTCTTCTTTCACGTTTAATTTTACGATTTACCTTAGACCTTACATACATGGAAGCGAGTGTTACTTCATATTTGCCTA
Source organism: Macaria liturata (assembly GCA_964023185.1). Taxonomy (NCBI): domain Eukaryota; kingdom Metazoa; phylum Arthropoda; class Insecta; order Lepidoptera; family Geometridae; genus Macaria; species Macaria liturata. The sequence continues at coordinate 6,038,883 of OZ026814.1, read as the reverse complement.
TGAATAAATAAATAAATAAATATTTCAGGACATATTACACAGCGCCATCTAGCCCCATACTAAGCTTACGCTTGTATCATGGGTACTAGATAACAGATATAATACATATATACTCATAAGGATATCAGAAATAGGTACATCAATTATTTTTCTTTATTCGAAAGTGCACGACCACTTTAAAAGTCGGTTATATAATTCAAACTCACATTTTACGATCAGTTTCCACCTAACAAACAGGTTGGAAGACGTCCGTCACGGCTGGCTGCGGCTCCATCATCAGCGACCTTGGCCACGGAACTGCCCCAACTAGTTACTACACTGTGGCTGCTCGACACGTGATTTTAAGTGGTGAAGTTTTGCGAGTTTGTAATGGTTACATTTAGTAAACAACAGCGCCTCGCGTTGTTGGTTGCGTTTATATGGGACAAAAAAGGTAGCCTTTGGGATCTCTCTTTGGAATCGTATTTCCTTAAGACTGAGGGTCGTTAGGGGAGTTCTCTTAGGCAGATATCTTTTATCACATTATCATCATATTATTACATTATTTGAGATTGCTTTTAGCAATAAGACCGCCACTTGTGGCACTAGTAAAAGTATTATTTTTTCTTCTTTCTTTGTAATTATTATCGTGTGTTGCAATAAAGAATTTTCTATCTATCTATCTACACACAAAGTATACATATGTATCTCCGTATCTTGCTATATCAATATTTTCCCACACTTTGCCACAATTTGAGTAAATAAAGCTTATCTATGGTGTCAAGTGATGCAATATTAAATTACACACGAGACGGCAAAGTGTCATATTATTATTACTGTGGAAAATAGACATTTTTGTCTAGTTTTACTACTATTTGTGGCACATTTGACCAGTTTTTAACACGCATGTTATAAACGGATATGTAATAACATTTTATATTATTTGTATGAATCGATTTGGAAATGGCTTTTCTATTAAAATAAGTGCTCATGTTCGTTCATGGTTTGGTTCCATTTTATGTTCCCGATTACGAAAATAGTTGACAATTTATGTTTTCAATTAGCAACAAATGTAAAACAATATAGTGGTCTATCGCGCTTGCCTCAAAGATTCATAAGGAATTACTTATCTTAAAATTGACGATAATAATATACTATCATAAATCATCACCACTAAAAATATCATCACAGCCAATCAGAGAAGCCTGAGACGTTGTCATTGACTACATGATACCATTTTTTATCCATATGATTGGCGGATTCATCTGTCTGTCATCTCCATCCTACGGTTGCCTGGAAGAGATCGCTTTTAGCGATAAGGCCGCCATTTGTGGCTTAAGATTTAATTTTTATCTTGTTTGTGTTGTGTTCTATTTTATTTGTGTGTCCAATGAAGCGTTAATCTTTCTATCTATCTATCTATCTATCTGTCGGCTATAAAGTTTTCTCTAAATTCTTCTTAATACAGTCATTGCCAAGTAATTAAGCAATGACGTCATCTAACTTATGTAATGTAATAATAAACACCTTTATTATAAAACAGGCCTGCTGGGACTAGCAACACAATGGAACATTATAAACTATAAGTTAATCTGTAATACAAGACCAAACTACTAGTAATAGTATAAAGTACATTTTGTTAGTATGTGTGTGTGTACGTTTATGTTTTTTCTTTCATCCAGCTCATTTTGTCAGTCAGTGTTTCAAAAAATCCTGACAAAAATGGTTTTTATGAAATTTGAAAACCTCTTATTAGAGATACAAGTAAACACCGGGGAGTACAACTAGTCCAGTATCACACACTTAGGGTGGTTTGAAAACTCTCGACACCAGAGTTGGCCCCTCTCATTCAATAAGAAGAAGAAGTATCACACATTTTTTTGTAATTAGGCGAAACTTGTGAGATTGTGTTTTTGATAGATTTTCTGTTCAAACCTGGCTTAAATAAATTTGGATTAAAAAGAAAAAAGGGGAAAAATTAACTCTTTTAGATTTTATCAAGAAATACTCAGTAAAAAAAACAATAAGAAAACCAAAAAACACCACAAGTTAAGTCAGTACATAAATACACAGAATACTATCATAGTATGTACAAAAATTAAACCTATTGTTTGTAAGGCAAGTCTACTGTTTCAAACCTTGAACCTAAGTTAGCAAAAAGCAATAGAACTGAGTAAGAAACACTAGTTTTAAGTAATTTGTTAACTAGACGTTGCTTAAGAGTGTCTGAGTTGTGAAGCGATTGTGAATAGCTTTTAGCCAATTTAAATTTTAAACTTGGGTCGGATGGTGCGTTAATAAATTGTAGGTCCCGGCTGTTGGTCTAGTACGGCAGTTGTTAAGCTATGTTAGAGGCCCTAAGGGCGGCTTGATAAACTCTCGACACCAGAGTTGTCCACTCTCATTCGATAAGAAGAGCCAATTTTAAAATGAAGGTTTGTTTCTATTATTATCAAATTTTAAAAAGGAGTTTTTTTAATTTGACTCAATTTGTTCTTTCTGTAGGTACGTGTCTAATTTGTAGGATATTATTTTTCTGTTAACTAATTGTAAATTTTGCAGATTTATATATTTGCGCATAATTAAACTGATTTTAAATGAATAACCAAACGAAATAATTTATACCTATTTACAGAAACAAAGTTTTTAATTAACATATGGAGAAAAATAAACTTATTACAATATTAAAATAATTTACTCATTACTTGTGCCCATATTTTATGTTACGAGTAAAATCGTGAGAATTATACTATTTAGTTTTTGTTAGTATTATTAAAATAAATAACATAGGTAGTTATATCGCATTCGGAAATACCAAATGTGTTCGCAAAAAATATCATAATAAAAAGGTTAACCGAAAATGGTTTAGACAAAAACTGCGATTTAACATATCAATACAGTGTTACAGGCATTAAAATTATTCTTTGAATTTTATAAATATATGATTTTTTAAACTTGAACGGGTTTGCACTTGACCATAGTTTACCTGATAGCAAGCAAAGGCTATGGTCTAAGATGGAGCGTGCTTACCCGATAAGAACCGATTCACTCTCGCTTTGAAGATCGCTGGATTATAGTGCGTGGGGAACAGTGAGTCAGCCAGGGAGTTCCACAACCTTGCAAATAAATAAAAAAAAAACGGTATACGAATCTCTATAAAAATTTATAGAATTAAAAGTATATGTACTTAATAATGATAGCGTTAAAATATTGAGTATTGTTAACCGACTTCAAAAAAAGGAGGCTATCAAGTCTTCTGAAAGTTTTATTTTCATGTCTGTTAATGATACTGAGTTGCGAAAATCCCAAACAAGTTGACTAATTTTGATCTTTTTTTTTAATTGGAAAGTTAGTAAACTTAGGAGCGTTTTTCATTCTTAACCACTTGGAGAGGACGAGTTATCATCAAAAATAATAAAAATCGATTTTTATATCCGATTTTAGATACCTATGAGGCCGAGTACTTTTTGGATGAGTTGTCAGAAAACCGACGATTTAGTGTTCCTTTAAATTTTATTCTACTTCGAGTAGTATAAGTATTTTGTTCAATTCGAAATCACGAGCAGCAAAAATGTATACGTGTGATTTTATATTTAAAAACAACTTTGTTACGATAATATACCTCACAATTAGCACGTTGTCAATATCTACGTATTCTGTTTACTTAGTTATTTTGCACGTGTTAGCAAACCTACATCATTTACACGTTTTTCAAACGTATGTCGGTGAGAAAAATGATTTAAATATAAATTACAATATTATTGATATGATTGCAGTTTTTGCTTATTATGAGTGTAATTATTACAGCAAACAATATAAGCAATATTTCTGTATTGCTTTTACTTGATATTTAATAAAATGAAATAGTTAGGTACGAAGTAATTGCTTTTGTATGTTTCCTAGATTCAACTATTGTATAAAATAATAGGTAAGTATGTAAATATAATATTATAATTGTGTCCTTTAAATATATTTATATGGCTTCAACCTGTGCTTCAACTATTAAGTAAATTTCGTTAAAATTAAGTTACTTATTGTTGGCAAAGCTCTCAATAATAAATATCTATTATAAAAAAATATTATAGGTCTATCTTATGTTACGAACAGTCACAAATAATTTGTAATATAGGTACATTAATTTACTTACTATGCTTTTTAATTGTAAAATATACATAAACTACAACAAATTTTTAAAATCTAATGCTATTCTTTATGAAAATTCTGAGGATTTACCTAAGTCACTTCACATAATATGTATAATACATACTTACATATTTGTATAGGAAATTTAAACACCGCGGTAAGAAGGTAGGTAAATATAATTTGGTAATACAAACAAAAGAACTTACGTAAGCGAGTTTTTTCTACACAAATAAGCAAGAAGGTGATACTTAATATGAAGACTTTGCCCCGTACCTATTTAATTATATTATTATTCTAGATAAATGTACACACGTTAGGACAATAATAATGAACCTCAATGACAATTAGTACTGGGGTTAGCACGCAGCTACAATTCCGCATAGCTACTTAATTCAGAAACTGATTCATATTGACACTCATGCAATATTTAATAGCTGTTCGTTGTTATTAAAATGATTTAAAAATAGGAAAGCAAGGTGGAGATTAATATTACAAAATAAAAATTTGAAGTTAAAATTGAGATCCATCATCTAGGTATAAAACATCCTGCATACATTCACAAAATTGAACACACGTGTTTTTAGAAACCTCCGTACTCCAATTTTGTCCAATTCTGCCAATAATAAAAACATACGGGTCGAACAGATAAATAACTTCCCTTTCAGAAGTCGTCTAACAAATGACAAAAAATATGAAACTTCTTTGTCAACTGAATCAGCTAATGATTCACCATTCTTCTCCATACTAATATTTTAGTACCTACTTAGCTAATTAAGTTAGAGTTATGTGCCGTACTCGACCTTGCTATGTGCGTGTCATGGTATTATCACCGTATAACATGTGCTTTATTTTGCTTTGACAAACACAGTCTATGTACATAGGTATTAGGTACCTATATATAGATACTAAGATATCTTAATATGGGTGTAAAAGGATTAAGGTATCGCAACCAGACCGCATTTTCGTGCAGACAGGTGTAGAGTATACTATTTAATATGCTTTTCACATGTTTTTTTCGTGTAGAGTTAAGTTAGTTTGTCGGTTTTCTGTCGGTTGCATTTCGGAGAGTGTGTAGGATTGCACGAACGCCGCGACGTTCTATGACCAAACGAGCAGAGATACGGCAGGACGACACCGGTTTATGGTGGAAGTTCCTAAGACCCCTGCGAAGCGGTACGCTTCTACCTTGATTGTTCGTACTGCAAAGTTGTGGAACTCCCTGCCTGACTCTGTTCCCCACGCACTATAATTCAGCGATCTTCAAAGCGAGAGTGAGCCGGTTCTTATCGGGTAAGCACGATTCATCTTAGGCCGTAGCCTTTGCTTACCATCAGACAAACTATGGACAATTGTCCATACAAACCCTACTATTTTATAGTCCTACCTCCTTGTTGTTTTGAAACGCACATAGTGTGTGAGTATAGACGCAAAACAATCGTAAACTTAATTATCCATTCAGATAGATAATTTTAATTCTTGTTGTGTTTACTAAGAGTTAAAGCCACCATTAGATTTAATTGCCTTAAATTTGCGCAGTTTTTGAATAAACTTTTGTAGGTAGTTAGAATGATTGACGCAGTTTTAAATAACAAAAATGAGTTTAGAAACGATTTTTTTAAATTTATGTACAACATTTACATGCTTTTAGTTTTTTTTTTGGGATTTACATCCAACAATCCAGGGTTATCTAGATCTAAATTCAAAAAGTTTCTTCTGGGCATGCGTGCATCAATAATTTACAATCTTGTAATTTTCAGGCTAGCTTTGCTTGAATGTGAGTTTATTATTATACATAAAATAAACTTTTAACAGTATTCTGGTGTATTGAAATCCATGAAAATAATATTTGGATACAAATATAAAGGAATCGAATTCATATTTATCTAGGAAAACATACCAAATATGTATTATACAATCGAATACATTCAAATCTTTTATGAATCACCACAGAATCTAAAGTTACATAAAAACAATAAACCAAAAACAGTTATCGTGAAGAAACGCCGAGAAGAAAGGCGGTACGTTTCGGTTTCGTTAGAAATGCATAAAAATCAATTTAATCCGAGCGTGCGATTTTATTACTAGCTCACATGAAATAGTTGTTTGTGAGGAGTTTTTATACATTTAAATTATTAGAATTAATGGCTCATCGTATTTCTAAATTGTATCGAAATAATTCAAGACTAGTTCTCATATAGACTCAAAAAAAGAGTTTGTCATAAAATATACTAGAAGTGCATCATTAGCCTTAAATTAAAGTTATTAATTACAATATTACTGCACTTAGTAGTTCAATAATGAAATATTTTGTGAAGTTATTAGTAGTAGAATGATTGCAATTCATCAAATAAGACAGTAAGTAATTAGTTAATTTAATGCGAAATTATTTTTATTATATTAGGTCATATCGGTCGAATGTCGCAAATCGCAAAGAGGCTTGCAAAATTTTGTATTTAAATAAAGCAATATATTTCAATGATAAAGAAGTACATTCATACTACCTACCTTCGTAATTAAACAATAGGTAGGTAGATATTTTACCCAAACTTCGTTTAAAATAATGCCCATTTTATACCTTACGAACTGAGTAAAATATTACATGAAGGTTACATGTCTATAAAAAGTTTCATACGTAGTTCTAACCTTTTTAGTACCTATGTAAGTAGGTGCTAATAGATTTTTAAGTAAACAGCGTCCATTCTGAGCGATATCGTGTTTCTACGCATTTCTACCTCAAAGGAATGCGGTTAGAACGCTCATTAGAACTTATCATAATCACTAACAAAATACCTAAAAATCACCCAAGCCATTAACTTATCATACCCACCTTTGGTTAGTTATCGTTTATCCTCACAGAAACAAAAAACTTCACGAAAAAATCACTTCAAAACAACAACACTTTTTGCTCGTAAACTCTTTTTGGGACAACAAAAAGTATTTAATAATTTATTCGTGCACAAAGCACAGACTGATTGCAGGATTCGAAACTCAAAATTGACAGCTCGGAAAAGAACACGCGTTTTGGCGGGAAAACGCGCGACTTGCGTCATACACGCGCCGCGACATGCGCTCAACTGAAGTTAAACTTTTCAATTGGGCAAGCGCTTAATCACTTACCTGCTGATACTATCGCAAATCTAAGCAACCATTGCTGGCAATGTTTGTTCTTTATATATCCACTCTTCGCGTAAGCAGCAATGTATAGTACAGCAAAACCTTCACGAAAAACGTTCGCAGTACGAACATACATTGCTTGCTGACGTATACATTTTTAACTAGTTATAAATCAAAACCATTAATGTATTGGTAAAATTAGTAAGAATTTCATGGTAAGTATTGAAGAAACTGTCAATCAAGATCGACTCAATTCTGTATTGCGTCATTGCAACTTGATTTGTGTCTCGGATATTCATATTGATTTGATTGTTGTTTTGTTAGTTTCGGTCAAGTTTAATCGAGATTTTTTTTGTAAAGGATTTTATACATGTAACAATATTATTTTTTATATATCTAAATGCTTTAGTTTAATATCAATGCGCTCCATAGTATATGTATCTGTTTCGTGGTGATAGATGTTGTGTAGCTTCTTTGTTATAAAATAATAATAAAAAACTAAGTACCTACTTTGAAATGTATTAAAATACAATTTTACGTAGTAACCTATTTTAAAGGTTAATAAACAATATAATACACCAATAAAACTAAATAAGATTATGTCCATTTAACCTAAATTTAAAACATTCACATGTAGTATGGAGCCAAGAACGCTGGCTGCATTCCCACGCTGGATTGCTACATAAATCCTTTGCGCAAAACTAAGTTGTCTTTGTTGGTTTTACTTAATTAGGTAAATAAAAGAAGTTAACTTGTAGAACTAAAAACAGGGTTTTATTTGTATTAAAAAGCAATTTTAACCGAAAAACGTATATTAATTATGAAATGAATAATACGAGTATGTGTGTGTATTGTGAAGGACTTAAATAAAATTAGCATGAAAATTTATTATATCTTTATTATTCATTATTTTCTTACTGGGACAGAAATATTACAAGGTCTGTATTGACGATTAAAAAGATGGATTTTTTAATTTAATTTATATAAACATTAAGATATGATTATTCTTTTGATATGCATACAATTTCCGAATTAAGATTTGCTCAAGTATATAAACGTACCTACTTAATAATTGATTTTTCTAGAAAAGTTTACTTGAGCAAATTTAATGTAAGGTTCCGTAGGCTGGTTGTGATTTTATACAAACTGTTGGCAACAGATACACAAAAAAATAAGAAAGTACCTAAAAATATGTAAATTTGACTAATACTTTATCACTAACCATTTGGTGAACCACTTAACACCTTGCAGTTAAATCTAAATAAAAAAAAATAAGTGTCTTATCATAACAAATTGTGTGACCAATAACAAATTGTTTTTCTTTATCTCATAAGCCTTACAACACCCTTCATAAAGTGTCTACACATCTACAATTTAAGAAATTAATATATCAAATATATAAACTTGCTAGTTATTTTTGAACCACACTATACAACAGTTAATATGTAACCTTTTTTGATACTTTTTTGTGAAATAAGAAGTCTATTTGATACAACAGTTTGTAATTTTACTTGAGAACTGGCACAATACAAAGTTACGGCCAAATAAGAAATAAAAAAAAAACGGTTTGTAAAAAAACACATTCAGCAAACGTCACAACCATCTCAACTTACTTTACAATGACCAAAAGATGTCCAAATCGTTTTCCAATATTTGTGCGTGGAGAGATCTAGCGTATTTAGAAATAGTTATTTAGTAAGTACTTATTTAAATTTTTTATCGAATTTTCCAAGGTAAACTTTCATACAAACTTCGGCTTTTGTAAACTAATAAAAAAAAAACAATGATTGTTACTCAAAGGAGGTCTTCAAATTAAAAATAACAAAAAATACTCATATTTTTTAATCAATTTCGTATTTCTACTGAATTTATATTTTCATTACAATCCGTAGGTATAGTAGGGTTCCCTACTGGTAACTTATGTTGTACCTTACCAGAGTGGTTTGCTTTTAGTTCGTTTAAGCAAATAATTAGTTATCCTTTTTACTAAATATACTATAAATATAAAATATCCAGCAATGGGTGGATAATATTAATTTAAATAGTCTCCAAAGATTGTATGAAAATATTTTGGAAAGTCCGCCTCAAGACGATGAATTGTTCGCAGTAGTTTTCTCACAAAATTATATGGTATTACAAAAAAAAAACCATTTATTTATTGATTTACTTATCTGATAAAGATATTTTACATAACAAGAATCCTTCGCTCAAGATTATATTCTTGAATCAATCGCTACGCTCGCTCGTGAATTCTTAATAGTATTTTTTCGTTTGTCCCGGTGGCATTAGCAGGAAAAAAAAAGTTATACACTTCATATACATACGTACGACACATACGTACATCTCAGTACGAAAACTATCAAGGATTTAATTCACCGTCTCACTCTTAAATGTAAAGTAAACTACTATTAATTATATCTACACAAAGACTATATAATAAAAGTATTCTAATTTCCTTTGGCAAATTTTAAACTTTTATTTACATTTTACATTCGTAAATAAAATCTCATTTTTAATAATTTTCAAATGTAATAAGCATTTGGCAATAATATCACCTATAATTAAACAGTCTTTAAAGAAATAACTAAAATTTTAATAATACCTAACGATAATAATTTAAACAGTAGGTATTCCTAGGTACATGAATTTCAGAATAGTAGAATAAAAATATTCCTAATTATCTAGACTATTTTATAGAAGGAACAATTTGGTAAGCATAGGTAATTGAATGAAGCGAGTGTGGCGTAGCGGTTCCAGTGTGTGTTTTTCATTCAGACGCAACCGGGTTCGAATCCGGCCCTACACCAATGACTTGTATTTTCAAGTTATGTGTGGATTTGCACTCGCTTAACGGTGAAGGAAAACATCGTGAGGAAACCGACATGTTTGAGGACCACAATATCCGAGGACATGTGTCTTCCGTGGAAGGACCTGGGCGCCCACCACGATGTATCTGCCCAAGAAAACTCCCCTAGCGGATTAATTTTGCGGGGGAGTCACGATTCCAGTCATGAGGAATACGACTCAAGAGAGAGGTAATTGAATAATTGTCAAATCCTTGTAAATTCCCTTTATTGAAGAGGTAAGATAAATCATGTGTAGCTATTTTTTATGGAATCTATTGTCTTATTTTGTTACTATGATGTTTTAAGCAAGCAAATATCACGTAATACTATAGCGTCATATACTTTATTGTATTTACAAAGGAAAACGCACTCAAATCCTGTCATCACTCATAGAACTAAACCACCAAAAATAAGCCACAGAAAAGGCACTCAAACCACTGAACCCTAAATAAACGAACCAACCGAGAGAAAAAATCAAGAGAACGGGACAAAAAATTATCTTTCCCCGTCTCTTCTAAGCAACCTATTGTATCTGAAGATTCTATTCTTGTAGCTTTCTATGGGACCTCGGCGGAGCATTCTGGAAACTGCTGCCCTGGTGACAGCTGCTTTATAGCTCTCCGGAGACAAAATGGCGGGAGTCTCGCGCGTTTTCAAAATGTCCGGCAAGATGGCGGCGGCGCTGGGCAAGATTGCGGAGTCAGACAACATGGCGTCGATGTCACTTGTTAACATGGCGACAGAGTCAGCTGATGTGTAGTTTGTCATTGGTGTGCAGAGCGGGATGGCGTTGGACCATTTGCGATTCCTGGAAAATATGAAAAAAAAGTGTTAAGTATCCAAACAATAATTTGATATTAAAGATGCAGATTGTAACTTACTTAAGACACCTGAGCATAGGCGCTCCCTTGAGCCTGTACCCCGGCTCGCACGTGAAGGTGACAGTCTCTCCTATCTTGTAGTAGAACTTCACACTCGACATGCGACCCGAGATCGTGGTTCCGGGGTATGTGCAGGCTTGCGCACCTGGAAGTAAACAAAACAAAGTTGAATCGTTAATTGACAATCAATTGAATAAGTTGCTGATAAATATGCAGCGGGAACAACGTGAACATATCATAGAATGCCACTCGCAAGGTATGGAGTCCTGCCAAGCACGTAGCCAAAGGCAGAAGGACTTACCTCATGTCAGCTAACCAATAGATGTTGGCAAATTTATGGTCAGAATCAGAGTCAAGTTTGTCAAATTGAACTTTCAATAATTTTCAAATGACCTTGACTTTTTTACTTAAGAATTTATATGTTGCACTCACAAGTGGGTGGTTTGTCGCTCCACCGTGCAGAGTCCTGGCACACGAGGATGGGTCGGCCGTGCAGCGTGTGCTCGGGGTTGCAGTGGAACTGCAGCACGTCGCCCGCGCGGTACGGGGCCCGGCCCAGCACGTAGCCGGAGGCAGGCGGGGGCAGCGCCGGGCAGGACACCTCTGGAATAACACATTTGCAACGCAACGCTCAGTTGATGAATAGAAAAACAGGAAGGATGCATCGCATAAGTGGCTAGATTGCTACAAAATAAAAAATAACGTTCTATGGAGCTTGTCGAAAATCAAAACTAATGGTAATTTGGAAACATTAAACAGAGTACATGGCTGAAACTTGAATATTTGCCACACGTGTTTGGAAACATTAATAGATCTTCTTACTTTAAATGTATCTAATACCAACAATATCTATCATCCTATCATTTGCATACGGATGAATTGATAGCGGTTATCAATTCGGTCTTTAAAGGACTTGGTCTTCTTCTTATCGAATGAGAGTGGCCAACTCAGGTGTCGAGGGTTTATCAAGCCGCCCTTGGTTAAAAAACGAAAGCGGTTAATTATTATTTACCTCTGCAGACAGGGAAAGGCTTGGCCCAGCTAGCATGCGGCAGGCAGACTGTCTCCGGAGCCCCTCGCAGTGCGAACCCAGGCGGGCAGCTGAAGGCAGCTCGGCCTCCGACCCCTCGGGACACGATGGCCACGCGAGGGGCTCGCTCGCCTTCTGATAGAGGCGTGTCGAGGACCACGTCACCGCATTCTACACCTGGGAGGAAAGAGTAATAGATTAGTATACCTTTTTAATTAATCTCAATAAATTGGGTCATAAGATCGGGAATACAGATATTGATGGATTTTACATTATGTATGCGCAAAAGTTAGCGCCTGATGTTTTAATTATAATATTTTGAAAGTCTATGAATAAAACGGCAGGCGTTTGATGTATCAGGTTGGCTCACCTATTTGAGCGATACTTAAAAATACAGACATTATAAGCAGATACTCGTAGGTAATGAGGTACATGACAAATATAAATCATTGTTTTGGTTTCGTAAGCTAAAAAGCCACTGAAATCCACTGAAAACAAAGCTGTGGTTGCTGCCTTACAAAAATTGTGTTGCTTAATATCCACTTAATTTATTTTAAAAACATATAACACATACTTTCACAAACAGGCAGCGGCGAGCTCCAGTTCCCTGAAGCTCGACAGACGAGCGACTGCGCGCCGAGCAGTGCGTTGCCGTTGGCGCAAGAGAACCGTATCTCAGTGCCGAGGCGCGTGCCCAGCGCGCTCGCCACCAGCCCGCGGCGGATGGGGAGCGGGGGGCAGTGCACGTCTGGAAGAGAGGTGGGTCATTACAAAATATTCCGGAACAATTGACACGACGCCATATTCTAGCCCCATACTAAACAAACACTTGTGTCTTGGGTACTAGAAATAAAAGTTTACTGTATGAATAAGTAGTGTAGTTTGAAGTTGATGAACAATATGTACTTCAAGAAATATGTTTTCAGGCTTTTGTCTTTGTAATATTACTTTGATAGAACAAATACCATGTCTGATCCTATAAATAGAACACAAAAGTTCATGCAGTTTTAATTTAACTTTGCCGTACGTCGATAAAATAGTAAGAAATGGCTAATAATATGCTAGTTAACCGGTATAATACGATACAGAAAGACCAGTGCCTAAGCCTTAAAATAAAATTGCACTAAGTTTAGTTTGTTTCATTTGTAAAGTGATTTGCTATTCTAAAACTTTCAGGTGTTATTTTTTTTTTATAAACTCATCGTTTATCAGTATTTTGCCAAATTTTAAAGACTTAACCCAAGGACCTACCTTCCACAATAATCTCAACCTGATGGCTCTGCCGGGCCGGGGTCTCACACCGGTAGATGCCGGAGTCTTCCTTCACGGCGTCAATGATGCTGAGTCGGTACTCCAGCTGGCTGTCTCTACCGGGGTCTGTGGTCCAACCCTCGGCGTATTTCTTGTCGAGTCTGAAAATGTATTAAAGATGGATTCCTAAAAGGCATGATGATGAGTGTCCAGAGCAGTAGTCAAGACTTTTTATGTCGATAGCTAGTATTTACTCATGTAGATGCTAGAATTGAGTCTTTGAAATATGGGTACATCGCGATTAAACTTGCTTATCGAAAAGTTTATACATGGAGAAGTGTTTGTCAAGTATAGTGAATTTTGGTATTTCACTGTCACCATGGTATTTTTAATGGCTGACGTTATCATATCATGATGAGCACCTGGGATTTACAATTTAACGTACCATTTGACTTACAAAATATTCTAAATTTCAGTCATCTACAGCGGTTGTCAGGGACACCTACAATGTTAACAAATGTATTGACTATATAAGCCTACCTATCCATATCTATAATACCTACCTGCCGGTAGATAAGTAACTTAGAAATAATGTACTTACTCTGGATCAAACAGCGTGACATTCCACTTGGGATTCCCGAACCTCCTCATCCAGAGACACTCCATGTGCAGGCTGGTGCCAGGGTACACCAGCAGCTTGCCGTCGTTGGTCTGCGCGATGGGCCCGTTGGAGTGCCGGAACAGTATCGTGGGAGGCTTATCCACTGAAAGGAAACGAGACGGGCCTTCAGCTCGATAGGGGAGGGGGGAAGGAGGTAGGTGGAGACGATTGAGAAGAATTGAAATAGGAAAATGTGAGTAAGTACAAGTACTTTTGGTTTGGTACCTTTATGGATAGTTTGATAGACACCTTGTTTCCCTTCCGTTCTGGACTAAATGGATCATTATCATAGCAAATAGCACAAGAGTGGCGACTCTTTAACGCCATTCAAAACAAATGCTTCATTCGCGTAGCAAAATAAAGATTAGCTTGCATTAAAATATCATGCCCACAAGAGACAATGCAGTAGAATGTTGAAAAAGCTCAAACGATATTCTCGTAACCATGACTACCTACTCATCTAGTCATAGTTTACTGCATAGAGTAATATAATTTACCAGTTTACTGACTGTCTCTTCTATCAGTCAAAACAATCTGAAACCCAAGTAAGGCCAAGAAAAGAGTTAGAGCATGCGTTCACAAGCCCTGCACACTTACTGGCATAGTCGTTCTGCTGGTTGAGTCCGATGCAGGTCGGCTTCACGCCGTCCCATTCGCCGCCCACGCAGCGCCGCACCTGCGACCCCACCAGGTAGTACTTGCCTATATCTGAACACCTGAAATAGACATGGTAAACTGAATTATCACACTTCATCTTTAGTTTCACGTGACAGTGACCTATATTGCAAATTTCTTATATTTATTTTAATAAGAACGATTGATTAAATGTACGCGTTCTAAGTCATCCCTTGTCCCAGATGTGTAACACGTTGCAGTTTTAAATTCGGTGTGCTTTTTTTAAATCTTCGGAAATATAGAAGAATGACCACTACTACTTATACTGGCACAGAATACATAATACAAACATTACTACGGCCATTTTGCAACAACAAAATGAACGAAGCGCACATTCGCGGTTTTGGGCAAAGTTGCGTCAGGAGCAACATCAAAAAGTACCAGGGCATCATACATTACAAAGAGAGACCCTACAAATACAGTAAACGCACAGACGCGTTCATGGGCATGTTGCGTCAGGAGAAGTAACCAAAAGTACTAGGACATAATAAAACACAAAGAGACTACGTTACAGTATTATGGCGCTGTTTTAGCTAGCTCTTCAAGAACGCACCAACGCGTTTGAGGGCAAACTGTGAAAGACGAGTACTAGGACATCATACATCAGAAGAGGACCATAAGTTTTGCATTACTATCGCCCTAAAACCAACCATCGAGTCATCCTCTGCGCCAAAGAGAGAAGCGTTACTACATTGTATGAAAAGTCTCAATAAATTGTGTATAGAGGCATGTTGGTGGCGCCGCCGCCCAGTGCGGCCGACACGGTATCTCGCCTACCGCCTAAAGTAAAGTAAACTATATCAATTGCTATCGATTATGACATCATTTGGTACCGCAAATGATTGAAATGACGTCATAAACGATAGCAATTGATATAGTTTACTCTTAGGCTGTAGGCCCGCGGGGCACAGACCACTCACCGCGTGTCCGGAGATGAGATCTACAGAGGTATAAGTTTAAAATTGTTGTAATACTTAAGTTTGTGAAGTGTTCTATTTTGTTTTTGGTGCTGTTTAAGAAAATTGTGATGGTTCATTTCTTAAAATTTTATGTAGATTAGTGAGTAGTGATTACTTTTAAAACCGGTTCTGACACGCATGTTAAATTAAAAAAAAAGACTGAAATTATTGTCAAATTTAGTTATTTTATTGTTTCTGTAAAGATTTCTGCAATAATTTCATTATACAGACAAACATACGCATTAGCAAATTTTTGGACTAACAGAACAGTAGTCAAACATTTTATATATGTTGTCTAGTTTGTAGTCCGCTTACCGAGAAGAAACTGAAACCATTGATGGTGGTTAATAAGTCTGAAATAAATTTCTCTCTTCTTTATTTATTTTCATTTTAATATCATTAGCAGAAGTTATCCATCTATCCATTAATATTCTCCCGTAGCTAGTGGTGTCACAATACTGGTTGAAACTCTTTGCAAGTCTTCAAAAACCAATTGAAAGTGCGATAAACATTCACTAGCAGTCAAATTCACATACAGCCAGTAGGTACGGCGTCTCGCGCCAATATTTTAAGCACTAAAGTGTTGGCCTGTCTGACAGGCTGGAGACCGTACTATGTGGCACGTTGGAGAGGAGGCCTATACTCAGCAGTGGGTGAACACGGGATGACATGATGATGATGATGATTATGACGATGAAAGTGTTGGCGCAAACAGCTTATTAATGAGACTATAAAGTTTTGTGAAAAGTGTATATACCTGGCAACAATAACAGCTCCGGGCGAGAACTCCACGGTCTCAGTGACTTCCAGGTCGTTGTAGAAAGCCACCACGTTGGGCTCATCGTTCTCGAAGGTGCAAGTGTTGTTGTTCATCAGCTCTTCATTCTGGGCTTCCAAGTCATCTAGAACAGGTAAATAAGATTTATTACCATCTAGGCTCTGCTATGGTGAAGTTCATGTGAGATTAAAGTTGGTAAATAACAGGCGTGACGGTTGTATGAATAGTGAAACTTAGATCTTTTAGTATCGCACAATAAGATCACGCGTTAAGGTTTTGGCCTTGTGGTTAGTAGTTACTCCCCTTTAAAATTATAGTTCTTTTGATAAAAAAAACTGCTAAAAACCTTCGATTCTGTTCAATAATGTGTGTCAAAAATTTTCCACGTTACTAATACATAACTCCAACAAGTTTGCCGGTTTTCAATAAACTAAAAAATACTTACCACAGCTAAAACTCTTGCCAACCCAGTTCCCCTGTTCACAAATGAGTTTCCATGTGGTCTTCTCCCCCATGATAGAAGCTATGCATGAGAACGTGATCTCAGTCCCATGAGGGTATCCTTCCACTCCCATGGTGCTGTTCACTTCTGTTCCATCCTTGTAGATCAACGTGCCTTGGACCCTTGAAGAGATAGAGGAGGTTAGTGGAACTGGTGACAATGGTCGGTAAAATAAGGAAGGTGGTAACGATAATTATTTTCAAGCAGACTTCGCCAGAAGGTCGTTTAAGTAATTTTAGCCAAAGTTCTACTGTGATATTTGTTCAGTCAGTTGTTTTATTCCTCTCTCCCGGTGGAGATGAGGGAACCCGTTTCAAGTTTACACTCTTTACAGAAGTATGTTTAAGTTAGGTACTGTTTGTTACAGGTATATTTTTATGTAAAAATTGTAGAATATTTGCAAGTTTATCTTGTTAATTAAGTGGCCGAAAGCCTCTTAGCAATTATGGTAAAATATTTAATTATATATATTCGTAACTTGTCAAACTTATTAAACTGGACTGATTTGAAATCAAAATAGTGACATATTTAGTTTGTAAGGAAGACATTGAAAATGATTGAAAATTCAATAAAATCTAAAGATCGTTAAAATATTTTAACAAGACAAAATAGAATAAAGTCGTTATATTAATTGGTCCTGTTTCTTTGACCATTAAATTTATGTACAGTTTGTTTAACACACGAATATTCAGAACAACATGCACTAACACCAAGATATTATACAGCAACAGAAATAAAGCTGGGCCAAGACAGAAAAAGCCAAAACCACGGCCATTCAATTAGCGTTCTTACCAACGTATTAATAAAGCACATTTTCCTAAAGAACCTAGAACACTAAGCCCTGTATGGAGGATTTGATCAAAACAGTCCCTTCGAATTGAAAACTGAAGTAATTGAACAAAGATCAATTGTTACAGATTTATCAAAAACTGATGAATGTGATGTTGGAACTGATGTGTCTGATGTCTCTGATGAGGTAACTGATGAAGATGATGACAGTTGAAGTGAGGAAGTCAAAGAAGCAAAGTCCGAACCTATGGGGCTCTCACCAGGGCTTGGCATCCCTGAACGCCTGGGTCCCTTTCAGTCTTTGCAGCCAGCAAATAAGAAATGCAGACTCTTGCAACAATATTATTTTTTCTGATGCTATCTCATCCTCTAGAGGATGACGACAAACATATCGTAGAAGTTGATTGTAGTCGAGATATACAATGAAAATAGAGAAACAAATAGACAAATCCTTTGGCTGGATATACTTACAGCTCTTTTCAGAGATCTCGAAAACACTTTGTATTAATCAAAATAGTGTTTTGCGATGTCATTTCTGACTAGCATAAGAAAGACTACGAATTTATCTTGAATACAATCAAACCCCTGCAATCGCTTACAATCATACACATACGACTGCAAATCATAACGTAAGAACCAAAACAAACTAAAGCATGAAACCAAATGACTCTGCAGATGAGTCGAACAATTTGATCGAGATTTTGATTAATTTATTATTCAAAGCTGTAATACACCAATGAGTTTGTATAACAAAGGAAATAAACGAAACCATTGAAGCTACAATGAAAGCATTTATATTCATAAGTTTACCAAACTTTGGAGCTCAAGAGCTTCAAGTTTGAAATTTCAATACAGAAAAGTTTTGTAATGGGATTCCAAAGATGCATAATTTTAGATTTTGAGGCGTTCGCCGTCACAGGTTTGATTAATTTATTCACGAACTTTGCGCTAGTTGACGGAATATTTACGAAACAACTTGATATTGGGTGCAAAAACAAAATATTGAACAAAATCAATAGCTCTGCTGATTTGTTTTTTTTTTCATAGATTTTATATAGGTAACTATGAATGTATAGATCAATCAGCCCTAAATTTAATTTACCGTATGTACAGAATGCATGTCTTAGCTATAAACTAGTTTAAATTCATGTTTGGCTCAATAAATGAATACTGAATTTTTCTGTACATTAATCTTTATACTTTTTAGATTTTAATTGTATGACACATCTTTAAAAATCCCACTTTCCCAATAATGTTCCACCACATAGTTTGTAATCTGTAATAATGGTTACCTCGCGGGTGGTCCACACTCTGTGATAGTAGTTCCATCCATATCTGGTTCCAGTTCTGAAATATCTTCCCTGACGATGTCAGATCCACTTTGGAACTCCGAGGTCGGTCGCGGCCTGCTAAGATTTGCTATAAAATAAATTGGATTTAGTAGCGAGAAAAAACAAATGACGAAACATAGATATTCGAGTTCTTATCAATCGCGTAGAGCGACGTCTTGTGTCTAAACCACAAGTTAGTACAAAGTATGCAAGTAATTATTTAATTACTATACAGGTGGTTCCTAAGTGCACCACTGCTGCTTCACCAGACAGCTAGTAATGATGTTTACTATGTCCTCTCTTTATCATTTTGTATGTTACTTATAGAAAATGCTTACAATTTACTCTGCTGTAGACAGATTTTCCGTTATACCTATTCCGTAAAATGTATCAAATATCAAACACTCACCCAGCGGTCTACAGAAGTCGTGTACAGTAGGCTGCAGCCTGCCCAGGTGACAGTTGAGCGTAGCTGGTGGAGACCGGCCAGCATCACACGCGATGTTGACGGAGGAGGCATGCGCCACCGTGAGACCGGCTCGGTAGCCTGCCTCGTAGGACGCGCCGTGCAGCAGGGGCAACTCGCACGGGGCTGAGATTAGAAATTTAACATTCTTAGAAAGACGTCACTATTGGATGTACTGAAATGTAAATAAGTTCTACTCTTAGGTGTTAAATACATGGCAATTTAATAAAGTTTTCCCTTATGTTTCAAAAACTGCTGTAGTACAGTGTACGTTAACCGGCTCGTCTTTTATACTAAACCGGCTAGTTTTAAAACTGATTACACTAGTTATGACAATATAGGTTGATAGAAAATAATATGGTAATAGTTACCGGGTACACATTCCGGCATGCTGGTGACGGCCCACTCTCCGAGCCAGCAGCGAAGGTTGGTCGGGCCTTGCACGTTATATCTGTAAAAAAAAACAAAAAAATAACATCATAATCGACAGTTGTCCTTTATGGACCTTCATGTTTCGTCAACCTCGTGGCTATCAGTAGTGAGTAAACAATATAATTGCGATTATGTTTGCGTGAAATTATAGGTACATGACAATTGAGTGCAGTAATTAGTGGGCTCTTAAATATATCGGCATCTCGGTTTTGTGTCCATCATAGAATAAAGATTCTAATGAAGGGACAAACGGTGTCTAGATCAATGGAAAAGGGCGGTATCATCGTACCTGAAATGGGAAACCAGACAGTTTTCAATACTAATTTAGCTTTTCCTTTTACAGTCACTTAATATGACACGACTCACCCATATTCACAAGAGAAGTGCACCACTTGTCCATTGGGCACCGGATCAGTCTCGTTGAGCTCCCTCTCCTCCTGCAGCGCTGTGAGAGCTCCTGCGCCGGCTGACTCGGCCATCGTGTAGATACCGTACTCTAGTGATGGCACGTGACAGGGTACTGGGAATGAAAAGGTGAAGAAAAAGGTAGTGGTATTATCAGGACACGCAGGACCAGGCATATAGCCTCGTCTTTGTTGGCCAAAGCGTATTTGACGAGACAAGCCTAGACTTAGTAGGTATATTAAATTATGAGAATTACATTTTTATCAGTAAATCAACTTGGTTGAAATCAATCTTCATAAGTTAGTGGAACTAGTGATGCAAAACATAAAGAATTGTGCTAATGAGGCATGCAATATGCACATGACAAAAGGAAAAATAAACGAAGAAGAAATGATGAAACTTACGTTTTCAAATGCTGGTCTTAAATTGACATCATTAGTATATAGAGTAGTTAAGACCACAATTATAAGAAACAAAGAGAACGTAGAAGTTAATGAAAATTTATCATGTAAGTAATCAATATGACTGATTTGACTTACAGATTTCGCATTTGGGTTTCTCAGGCTTCCATCGTCCTCTCACACATTTGGCTGTCGCATTTTGTTCCAAATTCAGTCCGTAGCCTTTCCCACATGCAACTCGTACTATCGTTCCTGAAATAAATAATTAAGTAAATATCTTTAGTACTTCAACAGATCGACATACAAATATACCTCATCGTTTATGTTAACCATGTTACCATGTAATATCTAGTTATACCTGAGCTAAAAGTGTTGTTAGGATCCCTTCCGAACTTCACAATCTCGATATTCACATAAGGTTCACTCTCTATTGCTTCACAAGGACTCTTTGGCCTTCCTTTCTTGCCTCCGCCTCCACCATTCTCTATCTTGCTTCCATTTTCTGTGCCATCTTTTGAATCTCCATTCTGCTCTTTTTCTTCACTAGAACCATCTGCCGTTTGCTGACGATTTCTACCACCTTTGCCTTCTCTACCTCTGTAAAAAAATTCAATTTAGTTATAGTTTGACAGTGTTGGTTTGACATACAGCGTGGTAACGCCGCCAGCATTTAAGTACCCTTAAGACTCCAAATCGAGGTTCATATTATGTTATTCACTTACGTTTTAGGAATGGTAGCTGTAGTTTGATTTAATCTATCTGTCTTTCTGCTCGTTCTTTTGTCTCTTTTGTCAAGAATATTATCCACTTCTGTCGAATTGGTTTTGTTATATTGTAGAGGAATGACAGCCATTTCTTTATTCAGATCTTCATCTGTATTGTTTTCAATTTTTTGTAAAGGAATCACTCTCAGCATATCACCGTTTATGTCGTTATTAATGTCAGAATCTTTTTCTGTCGGCCTGAAAGTCCAATTTTCCCTGGCAAATTCTTCTAAGTTTATATTTCGCTTTCTCCTAACTTTGCTAGAAGTTTCAGTCGATTTTGTGCTTTCTACGATTGTTTCCTCTCCTTCTAAATCTGTGTCTAATTCTTTCTTAATATCATCCATGCTCTTATTCAAATAGCGTTTGCTTCGTTTATCTAAGTACTTTTCGAAATAGTCGTGTTTTAATTTATTAATATTTCCTTCTGTGTCAGATCTATCGTTAAACATGCCACCTTTTAATACTGTGACATGTTGTAAATCATCTGACTCAGAGGAATCTTCGTATTCGGATACATCTTCATGAGAAATACCTATCTCAGGTTCGTATACAGGTTGATACGAGTAAAGTCTGTGTCCTATTGGTTCGCCGTGGACATTGTAGACTGTATAAACAGCTGTAGGTAGATTTTCGTTCGAGTTTTCTTCTTTGGAGACATCATCATCGAAGTCTGTATCAAATTTCTTCATGATTTTGAAATTTGCGTGTCTGAGAGTAGGTTTTTGTGTCTTGTGGTTGTATTTGTCATAAAGTTGGTCGAGGTACTTGTGGTCTGGGTCGGTTTGTCGTCGCAGGTTAGAGTAGTACTGACGCAGGTAGGCTGACCGTCGATGTCTGATCTCTGGTTCCGTCTCTGGTTCTGTCACAGATCTGCGTCGGCGACTCCATCTGATACGTGGGTGCTGGTATAATGTGCACCTGAAAGATTATTGATGAATTATTTAATCATTGCCATAAAAAATATACAGAACCAGAACACACTTTAGTAACACTGGTAGAACAAAAATATGATATACGAAAATGGAATGATAAAAGTTTGAAAGAAAATGTGAATTATCGTGTCAGGCCAACTCTTGACCGGACAAGATAGCAAGAGAGCATGTGCTTACTTAGGCAGTTCCCGTGGGCTCCAATGACCTCCGACGCAGGTGGCGCCGGGAGGGCCCTCAGACAGTACGTAGCCCTTCTCACACTCGTACATTATCTGCTTGTTGTTCACTACCTGCAAGAATATAAAGTTTTGTTATTTTATTATAACAAGAAAAGGTAAGGTATTGATTATTGGATATTTTTTTTTACACGGGACAGTCAGGCATCTGACCAGGTCGTGAAGTGACATCTGCATAAATGATATTGTGGCCCAAGGAGGACCAACATGTCCCGCTATGGATTCTACCTCCAATATGGTTCTTGGTAATATGTAATGAATTATTCTCTGGTTAAATATGGTTCTTACCTTTTTGACATAAGGTCTGTAGTCGTACAGCCCCATGTTGCCGACTAGAAGAACTTTACCGTTCGGGATGTAGCCGGGGAAGGGACAAAACACTGGTAAGAAAAAAATAACCTCACTTTAGTGGTAGGCAATTTTCCTTACAATCTTAACATACCTACATAGCCTACATACGAAGAAGTGTAAATTTTGTTTACGCCTCCTGACGTAAATGGGAATAATTTTCACCAAACAAATTGTTATCTAAGACCTCCCATACTTTACAAATAACTTGCATGTTAAGTTTTTGCTAAGTGTTGGTTCTAGAATTAAGTACCTACGCATTGTACGTAGATTCGAATCAATACTTTCAACACTAGAGGTGGCTACTCTCATACGTTCTCACTAGGCAATTATTCACCTACTTAGTCAATATCAGAGTCAAGGTCAAGGCCATAATCAAGGTCAGAGTTAGAGTCGACGGATTATATGTTTAACTAGTGGGTGCTTGCGGCTTCTCTTGCATTAAGGAGTAAAACTAGCATCCCCTATTTCAGCCCTTTAAAAGCGGCATTTCCAAAAATCCTTTCTTAGCGGATGCCTACGTCATAACATTAACCTTCATTTCAATTTTTAGCCCAATCCGTGTAGAAGTTTGGGCTGTGCGTTGATAGATCACTATATCAGTCAGTTAACCAGTCACCTTTGAATTTTATATGTTTATTGACACACCTTCCTCGCACTTGGGCGTGTCCCCGCTCCAGTTCCCGAAGGAGCACACCACGATGGGGTTCCCCTTGAGCTCGTACCCGTCCTTGCAGCGGAACCGCGCCTTCATGCCGTGCTCCGTCTTGGGAGCCACCACCATGCCGTTGCGGGGGAACTTGGGCATTTTCTTGCATCTGGAAATATAAGTTTTGCTATCACTATGTCAAAGTTAGTGATATATTCATACAAAAGTATATTGTAGATTTCGGTTAAAAATTGCTTGTGTGTATAAAAATGTTCATAAACGCACTTATAACACAGTCCTGAGGGAAGTAATCTGAGGTCCTGCTATACAAGCTGTGCAAGCAGACCTAGTGCTGGACCCAGAGGCCTACCGAGGTAGGTACGTGAAAACATATATTGTAAATATAATTAATGAACATCTAAATGTAAGTACCTAAGTAAGAATTTATGAAATAAATAACTTTTACTTTACTTAACTATAGTATAGACTCAAAACATAGATAAATAACAAATATTTCAATTACTCTAACCTAAAATAAAAACTAGTGTAAGATAACCCTCACTTTACAGGGATAAATTAAACACCAGCTTCATTATTTCACTTCAAATATAATAATTCATCTTTACTTATTACTCTAAATCACAATCGTCAATCTGACTTAAATTCCTTTCGAGCTCCAACGGCCGACTAACCCCGTCGCAGCAGCAGCAGCAGCAGCGCAGATCCTCTGCCCCCACCTCTATGTCATCACCACACTCACCGTTTTGCTAGTCTTTGAGAATCAAATACACAACCATGTTCATGACACTTTAATATTATTGTGAGCGATGACTAAAGGTGCTGGTATTCGCAGCATGGCAGATAATTTATAAAAAACAATTACAGTATTGAAAAACTAGATCCATTTAAAAATAACCTTACACTAGTAGTAGCATAAACTGTCATCAACTCAGAGAACAACAAAGATCTGTTATAAGAATGATAGAGACACTTGGAAAATATTTTCGAAAAGTTTAAGTCTAGCCAAATGCCCAGAGAGGTTCCCATCATGTATCAAGAAAATCATCTCGATTTTCCAAAAAAAAAATAAATGAAATTAAGTAAAGGCTCAAAAAGAAACTTCATACCTAGCAGGTTGACAGCGCGGTATTTGCGTCCAGGTCCCATTGTTGCATGTGACAGCCGCATTGTTGGACGGAAACTCGTAATTCTTCTCGCAGTCCACTAGGATTATCTCACCTGGAAGTAGTAAACAGACAAGCCAATGTGAAAGTAAACAAGCTCCCAACGGAGCGACGAATCAACTTGAGTTTTGGTATGGTGATAGTACTTATAAAGTCCTTAGTGACATAGTGACTATAGTGACATAGACTAAAATATTTATCTCGAAAAAATATGAGCAAAGCTGCGAGTATCGAGTAGTTCTCCATAAAATTATAGAGTACCAACTTATACATTCAAATTTTTGTTCAATAAATCGCTTAACAAATCTTAAAACAATAATGAACAACACAAAACAACAAGTAAAATCTGCCACAACACAGCCCCAACTTAGCATATGTTAATAATTATGTTAACTAAACGGTTTTCACTCACGTGTAATTCGCGTAAGTTTGATAAAATGTCTCACGACTGTTTTAATATTAAAATTAACATATGTTTGTGTGAGAACAACTAATTTTATGAGATTCTTAAATTATTTGTGTTAGTAGTGCGGGTACCATGTTGCACCATGGAGGAGCTGCCCACTATCTGCGTGTTGGCCTCGTAGGTGGTGTTGTCTCCTGTGCGGTTCTCAACCAGCACCACGCGGCCCTGGGACACGTGCGGAACCACGCACGGGGCTGGAACGGAACAGAAAAAACAGAGGTTACAAATAATCGTTACACATAAATTGGAATATCGGATCTTTGATAACAGAATGCAAATTTATCAGAATGCAGAATTCAATGCAATACTCATCGCTCCCATTTTGATTTAGAATGAAGGCCCCTAAAATTTTGATGTTGAAATCAACATGATTGTCTAGTTTTTTCTTTCAACACCAATGCACCTAATGATGAGACACTCGTTAATGAATACCAAGTAATGGCAACACATTAGAAACAAATACACATGTAATTTAAAATATTTACCTAGACACATAGGTAGCGGATGACTCCAAGTCCCGTCGCTCTGGCAGATAGCAGACCCGTTCCCTTCCATTTTCATGCCATCCTGGCAGCGGAAGATGATGGACGCTCCTAGTCCTGTTCCTGAGGAGATGTTCTCCAGCCAGCCGTTCCAGAGCTGACCAGGGTGACCGCAGTTTATTTCTGGGAAAATTGTGTAGATTTCAAAACCCTGTATTAGAACTTGGTTTATTGCATTTTGCTTTTTTATAAAGAGCGACGAAAATCATTCCATCATTTTCGCACATCAAGGATAACATGATCTTTGTCGCTCTTTTTAACTACTTTCTTTCATTGTATTGAAATGACTGGCTCTTGGTCGTAAGACGAGTTTTTTATTTGTTATTTTTGTTAAGTAACAGGAGAACCAACGGCTGTACTGCAGTTGAAAGGGTAAAACTATCAGATTACTGAGAATCGTCAAAAAACCCCTTACATCCTTCTATGATAAATTCATGCACGTTTAGCATTTCAGACATTTTTTTAATATACAAGAACAAACGTCAAGTTTATCATCAGGTATTTGGTATGTGTGATCTTTCAGATTAATGAAAAAAAAAAACAATCTCACCTTTGCACATAGGCTGCGTCCCGGACCACTTCTTGTCAGCCCCGCAACGCCTCGTGGCGTCTCCCACCAGTCTGTATCCGTATTTGCACTCATACGACACCACGGAGTTGTAGGCGCACGACGTGTACACCGCCTTGCCGTGCCGCGGCGCTTCCGGCGGCGGGCACTGCACCTGCGTGACCACTAGGTGGCGACACGCGTCGCTTTAACGTAACTCAACGAGCTGGCGTTAGATGGCGCTGTTTACAACTTAAGCAACTGTTTAGTGGATTGTTTTTAGTATGGTTTTTGGTTGAATATTATGTTGCTCGTAATTGAATTGTGAATTGATTTAGTTTTGCAAACTTGACAATCAAAAACCATACACAAAATACTAATTTTTAGTTCATTTATTACTGTATTTAGATTATTATGCTTAGCAAAGCTGTTTCACTCGTGTGATTTCCACAAACGCACACTCCCATGCAATATTGACACATGCAAATTGAAACAACAATAAAAGTTTCACAACTTTATTTTTTGTTCACTACAGCATAGTATAGTATAGAGTAGAGATAAGAAAAATCTTCACAATAAATTCTTATAAGTTCAACATTGTTTAAAGCTTCTACAATATACTACTAGCTAATACAGCTATAGGCAGTAAATTATTGTTTTATTTAATGTATCATGGCCATACATAGTTTTAGAAGAAAGGCTATAATATTATATAGCATTTGAATGTTGTAACAACTCTATATATTATGAAACGTTGGATCTACGTAATATGGATGTATGCCCCCTTATCCTTCTAGCAGCGGTAAAGGAGAAAAGATCGTTTAATTTTTCAGTTTATTACAACTACAATTAGTGAGGACCACACTTGATATGTTTTATATGAAGAAATTAAACGAACCGAGGCAAAACTGCAGTAACATAGATTGCTGTATGTACAGGCAAATCGTAAGCTTCAACAATACAATTTAACAAAAACAAGCATATAAAAAATATCGTAAGAAACAAAATATACAACAAAAATATATAGGTAGTTTTATTGATAAACCATTGTTTAAATTAGCTATAAATAAAACAGCAATCGTTTTATCAAACATTTTGCCTTTGGGTAAAAATAATGTTTCTGGCAACCAAAATAATACATGTATATACATACCATACCATAGATAAAAACAACATCAAAACCAAGATATAAAACGAAAAGGAGTAAAATATACCTATATACATAAACTATGTAACATATAAAACAAGGTAATAAACATTATAAAGTGTGGCTCCCATATAACTAATTGCGTCATGACAATGAAATTGCGCGTAGCCATGATAACTGAGGCCTTGTTTAGATATAAGAGATGCGCGCGCATTGTGGCTTACTTTGGAATTTCAACCAAAATACAAGAAAAAAGCGTTTATTGATTTACTATAAACAGAATTAAACATTGTTTATTGATTTCTTACTATTATTATTTCTTCTTTTACATATTATAATGTTCCAAATCGAAATATTTATTTGATGCTTTTTATATTGAGTATATAAAAAATATGGCTACTTTTTAAAGTTTGATACAAAAATCTTATTTTCGGTTGTTTAATCAAGAACATATTATTTTTATTTTATTTTCGTGACTCGGTTGAAATTCCAAACTAAACTTTTGCGCTCGCTTCACTCAGACGTAAAGAAGGCCTGAGAAGCGCCATGCTGGGCATTCCTTGATGAGCTCGGTACACGATGACAGTCCATGCAACATTCCATCAAAAACACTGTAAAGACGGCAACTACATTGTCACGAAGCAATGCATACTTTGTCGACCAATTAGTAAAGGAAAATGTGTGGCGATGAGTCTGGTAGGTGCTGAGTAATAATAAAAGGTTCGTTTAGTATTACTTTTAGGGCCGCATTAAATATTTTTTATGCTTGTTCAAATTGAGGATTTTTAAAGTTGGTTTCAACTTATAAAGTCAATAAAGTATGTACAATACACAATTCTCGTGTGTTTCTCCGTGATCTTGAAAATATATAAGTAAATAATATTTTAGACTACAGTAACCTTCTTCTGAAAACCTAAAATCTTTCTAACTCGGGCACAAATCCAAAACCTACTACCCACATAGCTCCATTTTCATTGAATCGCAACGTTTCCAGCCCACTGACCTACCTACTGATAATAATATGAAACTACCCGCACCCGTATTGTCACGACATGCTTATTTGGAGTAGCATAGTGTACTAGACAAACAAAGTTTGAAAGCTCTTGGATGTGACAGGCTTGTTCTGACTAACTAAAATAGTAGTAGGTACTAGGTTAGATTATAGTTTTTACTACATCACGGCAAACGTTGTGCTATATCACAAGTAGGTACTTATTTCAAGTAACTGATGAACAAAATGGATACCTTTTGTAAATAATACAACTATAATAATAGTCTTAACCATTAGTAAGAAAGGGCACCGTTCGAAATATAAAAACGAAATGAAAATTGCTAGTAGATATTTTATGTTTTTTTTTGTAATGATCTTTTCTGAATTATTATCTTCATGAATAAACTTAATTTGTAACATGCCTGATGGTAAGAGAAAAAGAGTCCGTAAAAGGACCGATGTAAAGAAAACTAACTTAATTTAGTATATTAATTTTGCGGGCGAGTCATGAAAGTCAGTCTTGAGGAAATATGACTCAAAGAAAGAGATAGAGAGAAAGTGAGAAAAGGTGAATTAAATTTTGGTAAGTAATTAATCCTTTAAAAAAACCTTGTACCAGTAACCCGGTATAAATCTGTTTGTATGCAAATTCCACGTTTTGCCATTTACAGCACGGATTACGGCTGTGGCTTATTAAAATTAAATCGAATGATTTGTATTTTGGACGCCGGGCAGGTAATTTCATTGTAAATGTGCCGCTTGGAAACTAATTTAGTTGTAATTTGGTATTATTTGGCTCGGCTTTGAACTAGCTTTAGTAGGTATCCGGTTTGAATATATTGATAAGTGTTGTAATAGTTTAGTGGGAAAGACAACGCGAGGACAACATACATAGTCGGCATAATCGAGGACAATTAAATCCAAGAATATATTGTTTCTCGAAGAATTTAAGAAAAAAAGTTTTCTTTAAATATATTTTTGGACTCACCATACCACGGACAGATAAAATACATTCTTATACCTTTAGGATTTTTTATATAAACATCAGTCATTTTTTTGTTCACTACGTAGGTATTGTCACTAATTATACTCTCTCCAATATTATTTTATACATTTATGATCAATGCTGTCGGTCGAAACCGCAAAACATAACTAATATAATTTATACAACCACTAACCCCCAAAACTATCTGAACTCCCATACAAATAGTATAGAATAGTCGTAATTACTGGAACTGCTAACTGAAACCTCGTTATTGGTAACACCCGCGTTAGATGGCAGTTAACAAGTTTAGATGGCTCGCGAATTTAGATAGCTATAAACTAGGGTTTGTTTTATAACTGTCGTTTTATGTGAATTATAAGAGATGATTACACTAAGCCTTTATATGCAATGATATAGAGAGTTTATTTGAATTAAAGCAAAGGTTTTGGATTAGTCTTTGGAAATTAATTCGAATAGAATGTCTGATACTATCATATTAAATTTGATTTTATACCTTTGACATAGATCTTACTATAACCTGAGAAATACTTGACCTATACCTACGCATACGCATATCAAATTTCAGAACTATAGAACGATAGTAATGCTACTCCAGTTATCGATTAGCGATAAGCAAATATTTCTCATGACATCATTGAACTGATGATGTATTTTTTTATGCCAATTATTCGCAGATATAATGGATCGACATAAGCCTGTTCGCGAGAATTTTGCTTGGTTTATATGACCGCTCTTTCATGATTAGAGTCAAGATATAAAAAATCTGAGTTTATTTTCCTTTCGATCTAGTACATCTATGTCCTGAGCTATTCCACGTGGCAGATTGGGACAAAGACAATTTTTGTGCTATATTTTCGTCTACCAGACTCATAACCACGCTCAAAACGTCAAAGTTCCAAAGTACTCACGGACACAAGTGGGCAGTTCCTTGGGCGCCCAGGCCCCGTCGGCCTGGCAGTACCGCTCTGCTTTACCGACGAGCTCGAACCCCTGGCCGCACTGCACCACCGCGCGGCAGCCGAACGTGTGGCAGTCCGCTGTCACCCAGCCGTGGGGCACGTCTCCTGGCTCGCCGCAAGAACGAGCTGAAGGTTGGAGGATGATTTTTCATTCGGTCATTGATCGTACGGTCTCTTAAAATTATATTAAGTGAACACTGTGGTTTAAGGTAGAGCATGCCTCTGAATGGTACTGGCTCGTTAATGACCGAGGTATGGATTTGAAAAGGTTTTCCAATGTTGAATAAAACAATGTCTAGTGTTCGGTCTTTTTAAGATACGTTGGACGCAGTTGACATGACGTTCTATAAAGATAGTACATCTAGTATGACTGTTGTATAGTATGCGACATCTAGTTAGAAGACTGATTCTTTTATATCATAACATTATTTTTGGCCAGGGCATTTAGACCCTTTCTATGGGTTATCTGAGAGTCAAGACTTTTTTAGAGGATTCTCATAGAACAATGCGTTTTCCAGAAGTGTCTGCGGCAGTCAAAATATACTCACGTTCACAGCTAATATCCGGTCCGTACCAGCTGGCTTGGCCGTCGATAGCCAGACACTTAGCCCGAGGGAAGCCATTGGTGACGTATCCAGTATGACAGTTGTACTGCACGGTGGCATCCAGGTCGAAGGTGGCTTGTTCCGGGAGGGCGGAGTGGCGCGCGTGCTCGATGGTCGGCGGCTGCAGGCAGTAGACTGAAAGAATAATAGGAGTTGAATAGTGTTAACACCACACTTTTTACAATAAAACCAAATTAATTTCTTTTTGTACATTATGAAATAACTGCAAATTTTAGTTGAGATGAAGATTGTTGTTTCTGTTAGAAATAAGTCAGTCAGTTAGATTTCTTCGTTTGAGAATCTGTCTGAACGAAAATGTCGCGACATTAATAAATAGATCAAACTCTAAACCTCAAAATCTCTTCACAGGCTTTAGGACATAATTTTTGATTTGAGGGTAGTTGTTAAACAAGCGAGAACAGCTTGGAACTATAAACTATTAATACTTACTATTCTCCTTGCAAGCAGGCGGCTGGCCGGCCCACTTCCCGTCCGCCTGGCACGAGCGGCTCTGTAGGCCCACTACGTGGTACCCGTGCGGGCACGAGTATACTGCCCTGGACACCACAACAAACAACTATAGGACCCACAAGCAACTAAAAATCTACCAAACCGAGCGCTAAGTTTCATGAAATCTATAGTGTTGATTGTAGAGCTTCTTGCCAGTATCTCTAATCTCCTTGAACTACAAATCGATCTTCAAGTCCAAAGTGAACCTGTATCCAATACGAGTAGTCAAGCGCTTTAGATTGTGGATTACAAAATCATGTTCACAATTTACGGAATATTGGAAGGAAACATGGTTAAGGGGAACAACAACAAAACTGAGTATCTGAGATAGGCTGGCTCTGTGTAAAGACCAATATCCTGCAAAATTAGATAGATCGGGAGCGGATTCAATTAATTAGAAACTTTACTAGAGAGCCAACTACTCACTTGTCACCAAACAGTCGTCCAGTCAGCGTGACCTTCCCTATCTCAGGCTGCTCCAACTCGGGACACTCTCGGTCTGAAACAAAAAATACATACGCTTATATATTGATTCATACTTATAATGTAGATATATAGCTAATAATGATATGAGATATTCATGTAGAGCCCAAAGTATTGTCATCAAAGTAGTTTTTTTTTTTTTTTACGTGGGATATGTTTACGTTTGACTACAGCCTGCCTGGTGTTAAGCATTGCTGCAGCCTAGGGTGTAACACGTTTACCTAGAAGATACCTATTAACTTGTAGAGAGATCAATATAGCACTATAGAAATGTAGCCGTTCATGTAGTGTTATCGATGTAAAGTTATGAAGATAGAACCATCAGTTTCATAATATAAAAGCATTGTTTGTGTAACCTAGATAAGACGTAACTATAAATAAACTAGATATATTATACTGGGAGATGACTCTGGCCTCGTAACACAGCCTAACGGCTACCACGAGGTCAGAGGATTCCAAACATATTGTGACAATTTATTTGGCAAATAAATGATTTTGTATTTGTATTTGTATTTGTATTTGTATTAGTTTCGCTATCAATTTAGAGCTATCTACGATTATGTGAATCGTAGAGTTGTCAATACGAAAAATCCTTTGAAAAACTTTTGTAACTGTGAAAATGATGATGATGTTTTAGTGCAAATAAATGATATTTAGGTATCTTATCTGTACGTGATTCCTCGGTCCTATTGGGATGCCTTGGATAAATAACACGAGTTTAGTATGGCATGAGTGGACTGTATTTATGTATATGTGTATTGATGATTATGATTATTGACTGATTGCGCGTGCGATGCGATAGCCGGGTATCGAATGTTCTGGCGCGCTTCTCTTGGCGCGCGTGCTGCCACCTGTCGGCGTTGGCGGGAACCTCTCTGGTTGGACGTCGACCTGTCCCGCCGTTATGTTGGCAGCGGGATGTGACGCTCCAACATATCTTTATCAAATTAATCCAATCAAAATGAAAACATATCGTTAACAAGTTAACATGTCGTTATCACAATCACGTATCAAAACAGTGATGATGACTTTTTTGTGATACTAAATTAAATCACATCAGAAAAACCCTGTCAAAAAATATCAAATGAGAGCACCAAGTGTTAAAGACATAAAAGCCAGACTCAATTTCGTGTCATCGTAAAATCTCTTATTAAAATTCCCTCCCGAATGTCATTCACCTATAACGACAAATTTAATCCCGAAATCCCGCCATTCAGTTACAAAATAACTGAAATCATTTATTTCGACCCCAATTCGTTGACATGATATAAATTTTTATCATTTATCAACTTCGTAGACATATTACCGAGGAGAACAGTCATTGTTCAAAAAATCCAACACATGGATTATTTTTTGTTTGGGATAGGTTTTCGTTTGACTACAGCCTGCCTGATGTTAAGCATTGTTGCAGCCTAGGGTGTAACACGCTTACCCTACTTGTATTTTTACTTCGTTGCAAAGAAAGATACATGAACTCTTTACTATTAACTAGTACCACTTTCGATGTTCTTATTGCTAAAAACAAATATCTACATATACATGTATGTATGTATGTATGAGAAAAACATTTCGTCGCAAAATAGAAAA
Source organism: Macaria liturata (assembly GCA_964023185.1). NCBI lineage: Eukaryota > Metazoa > Arthropoda > Insecta > Lepidoptera > Geometridae > Macaria > Macaria liturata. The sequence goes on along the minus strand of OZ026814.1, from coordinate 6,005,281 downwards.
AAAAAATATGACAATATAGACAATCTAAATATACATATAATTCTGGTTATTGACTGACTAACATAGTGATCTCATCAACGCAGAGCCCAGATCACTGGACGGATCGGGCTGAAATTTGGAACACAGGCCGATGTTATAACGTAGGCATTGCTACGAGAGGATTTTTGGAAATGCCACTTTAAAAGGGGGTGAAATAGGGGAGCGAAGCCACGAGCACCCACAAGTGAAACATAGTTTTGCTTTTAATTTCTATTGAATATTTCAACAACATTTTTCGCGCTAAGCAACGGTATTACAGTTAGACATCTTTATCTGTTGTTGTCTATGTCGAACCCCTTTCTGGTATTTAATTAAACTGGCCTCGGCTGGAAATCTGTTTTGGGACAAATTTGACGCAACACAGTAAAATATGTTGCCGTAAAATTTATGTCATTGATTTACCTAATGAAATTTTACGAAGTTACTTTATCAGATTTTATTGTCACTTTACTGCTTGCTTTTGCTATATTTTAATATGTGTATGGTAAAGGACAGGGTTTTTTTTCCATTACGTTAATATCATTTGGCGCCTTTTAATATAATCACTTTTTAAATATTTTTTTTAGAACTAATAAGTATGTCAAAAAATAAATTACGAAATTAAATTAATAAAAGAAACACCATTTTTTTTTTATCAATTTATAACTAGATACTAATTTAACATTAAGAATTATCTCCAACGCCTAATCCAGAATGCTATACTTTTTTGTAATAATGGCTTTACAATTATTAATCACACTATAAGTTTAATGGCTCATGTTTAGAATAGGCTAAAATAAGTAAGGCTTGTTACCTAAGTAATAAAGTAAGTATAGTGTTCTAACACAAGCATCACTGCGAAGATAGAATAAGTACCTACTGTTTGATGCAACATGATTAACTGTTATCACAGGCGTATATTAGCAAAGTAACCGAAATTAGTTATTTATCTTCAGCAAACGAACCTCCGTTCGAGTATCTCAAGACTTTGAATATTTAATTACAAATCATAAAGAACCGCCATAGACAACATTTTCCATAGATGTGTCAGAATAGAAAATATACATATATGACAAATAAACCGATAGGATAGGTTAGTAATTACGTGACAAATCTACGATATGAAAAAAAAATACCTACTTATAAACTTATATTGAATTCATACAAGGGTTCTTAGGAGTTCTGTATTTGTACGAGATATTATTGTTTGGATCAAAATATCCATATATGTAAAATTATAGCTTTCTACCGACCGCAACATTATGTACTGTGCGTAGCTAAGCTAGCGAAGGCATTTGGATATATTAAGGTCAATCATATCTGGCATTATATTTGGGTACTTTATTTGGCTGGATAACATGTAAAATTTTATAGGTGTGCGGTTTACTGCAGTTTTTAAGTAATGTTATAGAACCTCACAGTGGCAGTTCAAAAACTCTCAACTCTAGTGTAAGGTGAGTTGACATGTCTGGCTCAATTATCCGCGCAAAATATTATGTTTGAAAGAAACGATTCTCATCAACTATTCAAAGACAATTAGGTGTTTGGGATTTTTACGTCTATGAAATTCATAAAGAACCGCTATTGCCGATATTTTACCAGAATTTCGGAATAATTACGTCTGTTGTTTAGAAAATAATGAGGGATTTAATTATTATTCATAAGACATTTCCGAGTTACGAAGCCTTTGCCGATGTCAATTTGGAGTTAGTCCGATAAATTATAATGGGACAAGGATATTTAGACCGATGACTGGCAGATGAAAATAATATTAAAACCTTGGGATTTGTATAAAATTTTGACAATGGTGTCTATATAGGTATATAGGTATATAACCGTAGGAGTGCGTTTATATAAAGTTTCGTACGGAAAAAGAAAATTCAAAGAAAAAAAGGATTTTCAAAGCGATAGTGAATCGGTTCTTATGGGGTAAGCACGCCCCATCTTAGGCCTTTGCTTACCATCAGGCAAACTATCGCCAAGTGCAAACCCGTTCCAGCTAAAACAAATAAAAAAATGTGAATACTTAAGTAATTACAGATAAATTTTTTTCAACAAAAATTTAGGATTTCCCTGAAAATTTTATGTATAATATATAATCTTTGATAGGCACTTAACCAAACTAAGAACTGGGTAGTTAAAACTCCAACAGAATTTTCGCAAAAAAACACACATAATTTTAGTTCCAACATTTTCTCTCCGGCGCCACCGTCGAGTGAAGTGGGTACGAGAGGTGGCTTTGATGCAGTTTTCCGAAGGTTGTACCTACTTGCACTGCACTAGTTCAAGGTTAACTGAGTCTTTGCAAAGTGAGTTTTTAACTGGCCTAAAAAGTACTCTAGAATGAAAGGTCGGTGCCTTTCGTAGACTATTTACATTAAAACTAGATATTTATTGGCCTGTGGTTGTATGTATAATATTTTAACTATTGTTTGTTACCGCATTGCTTTGACTGCTCTGTTAGCTTGGTTGGTAGTGGCTCTGCCTTCTAATCTAGGGTTGCGGGTTCGATTCCCGCACGACACAAGTAATTATCAATTATAAAATTTGTAATTACTTGTGTTGAGTCTGGTCGTTATTAAGTATGCATTTATAAAAGAAAAGTATATAAGTATTATATCCGTTATCTAGTACCCATGATACAAGCGTAAGCTTCGTATGGGGCTAGATGGCGCTGTGGGATATGTCCTGGAATATTTATTTATTTGTCAAGTTTATCATTGTTTGTTGGATGTTTGATAATTTAAAAATAATCTGCTGCATCATTTTTGCGGTCAATAACAGAGTCAGTTAAAATGTAAGTCGGTAGGCAAGTTGATGGAAGCCCCAAATGAATAAATACTAAATAAATACATGACAGATAATCAATTGATTGTCACGGTTTGAGGTGTATCATTAGATGAAGGCGCAATAATTAACCCTGCTATTACAAAAGAATCATTTTTTTAAAAATTTTTAAGTCCGTTCAAAGTCGTTCCGTCGTTGTAATCCATTTCTCACCAATAAAAAATGCAGTCCACCCCTGTGAAAGTTTCACAAGCTTTTTTGCACAAGGTCGAGAACTTGACATTGTTCTATTGTGTTAGCAAAAAGTTTCGTCGCCGCGCAGTTTTATGTTTTCAAAACCCGGGGGAGGTGAGCTTTTCCGGTCCTTGCCAGTTTGATCAGATTTTTTCCCAGGATGGTTGAAAAAACACCGACATTTTGTAAAAGTTGGTACAAGTAGGTAAATGTTTTTAAAAAGTATTTTATTTAAATTGAATTGGTACTTTGTTCCTTTTGAAAAAGTTTTTGCAGTAGTTATGAAAACAATGACAAATTGTTTATTAAACTGGTTTCATAATTATTACCAGAATAATATGTTTGTATGTTTATTTACCTGTTTTTTTCTATGCTTATTAATTTATAAATCTTTTCAAACAGCAAAGTTTCTCATAATTTCAGTATTAATAAACATACCTTCAGTAAACAAACCGTTTTCTCGCAACTTCACATCCATTAAATAAATAACATTCCCTCCATCTCACCAAAGTTTTTCGGTACATTTTTATTTATTTCCAAACTCGCCAGAAAGTTCGAGGATCCATAGATAATTCACAAATAGCCTTCACACAAACGACGTTTAGAATTAGTTCTACGAAGTACTGCGAAACTTTTAATTCAATATAAATGTCTATTTCAAAAAATAAATAAATACCGTTATTTTCCCGAGAAACTGCTATTTGTATAGCTGTTCAAAAACTATTGAATTTATGAAATTCAGCTAATCAATATTTTGTTTAAGACTTGTAAATAAACGTTAATTTATCTCGTTGAGTTGAGAGAGTGCTGGAATTGGCATTTTAAATAGACATAAAAATAAAATTGTTACCTCTTAGACATAAATTCTCTTGAAATACATTTTCAGATTTTAAAGTAGATGAACTAACTAAATAAACTATGGCCAAAATGTGGTATTTTAAAATGAATTGATATTATTGTAAATATGGACCAATGTCAGATATAAATGTTTTTAATATTAAAACTTTCGTGAGACATTTTATCAATATATTAACTAAACGCCCCCACCACCCCAGGCCCCCGCGCTCGTGTCCCGGCGGGCCGCTCGCGCGGCGGCGCGCAGTCTGCGTGCTGCCGCGGTCCCAGAACATACGTTCTGAAGATGGATGTCATAACATCCGAAACGCGTAAACAACTTACGCGATTTACACGTGAGTGAAAACCGTTTAGTTAATATATTGATAAATGTTTTTATTTTATTTTAACCAAATTCACGATAAATTGCGTACTTCTTTAAACTTAACATATTATTCAGGCATATGGCCACTAGGTACCCAGAAGCAATACCTGCTAAAACGAACACTGTGACCCAAATTAGAATATGCCATTACTTGCAGAGAAGCATATTATTAAATAAATCAAAATCACACTTGTTTGTTATCAAATTTCATCAACATCATTTACACACTCTAAACTAGAGGTCGAAATGAAAGTCTTTTAAAAACTATTTTGAATAAATTGAATTTATAAAATAACACCTTACTGCATAAAATATCTTGCAAACTTATTTCGTGTGCACATAGTTTCACCGAGTAAACAGAAAACTACTAAACACTAAAACTGACACATTTTCATAATTCATAGCATATGAGGCGTATTTACAAATTTAAGGCTGGCCACATACTAGCGTGTTTTTCCGCTTGTATTTTGTATAATGTGCAAGGTTTTCTTTGAATGAAATATTATCTAGATAGTTTTAGAAATACTCATTGCTTAGTACAGTGAGTGAATATTTCAAAGCTTTCTTCAAATTAATTTATAATACATATTTCCAATTATTTTGTTATAAAATCGGTAAAGGTTGAATGCAAGGATATTTTATATTCCTTTGTTGGATGGAAATAAAAGATAAAGATAAAAGAGAAATAGCCCATATTAATACTCTGTAATTCATATAATAATCATTTCCATGATCGTTGTTGTTATACCTACATGTGATATCTACGCGTGAAAAGAAAACAAACAAACATACATACTTTTTTTTAAATAAAATTAGTGTAAATATAAATTCCTACCCACGTACGTCAACCCCGCACGTGTGTGGCAAGCCCACAGTAAGCAGGCGACCGTATTCCGTGCGCGTCCAATGCAAATTCAGCCGTAGGTACCTCTCGACCCTCGACCCATGCCACGACTGACTATCGATGGATTACATCGACAGGCTTGGAAATCTTTCAGGGCTTTATGTTTCAGGTAAAAGTGATGTTGTGAATTGTTGCGAACGATTATGAAGGATTTGAGATAAATCACAATAAAATATCATAATAATTCGTCGTTAAATTGTAGGTCCCAGCTGTTTGGTCTTGTACGGCAGTCGTTAAGCGATACCAGAGGACCTTAGGGCGGAGGCTTAGAGTTAGCCACTCTCATTCAATACGAAGAAGAAGAAATCACTCAGTAACTTAAACTAACAAACACACTTTTGTATGTAAAATATGATATTCAAATACATTCGTAATGGAACACGACATGCTTATGAAATAATCATTATTTATAGAATTTTATTTTGTGTCACGCGGGAATCGAATCCGCAACCCCTAGATTAGAAGGCAGAGCCAGTCCAGAGGCCAGTCAAAAATATTTCATAAAAAAATCCCTAGTTACTAATAATATAACCATGTATTTTGTGCTATGTTGCTTTTAAAATAAGAATAACTGGATGTCACAACACAGGAATAGACCTAGTGTGATATCCAAGGTTTGCCTATTTAATTAGTGAATAAATCCCTAGCTTTGGTCAACCTTACTGTACAACCCTTTTGAAAGCTCAAATAAACAATGATATAAACTGAGGTAGATGCGTTATACCCCGTTCTGTGTGACGAACTCTCTAATAAGGCTAATTAGCCTGTGTCGGCTCAGTCGCCTCGAAGCTACGCGCAGCGACGCACGTGGACGGCGCGTCTTTTTATCAGTGAAAAATATTCACAATGCCATCGTATGTGTTTAGAAAGTGCAATAATTACACTGGGACGAGTGCCAAAAGCAAGAAGGAAGTGTCGTTTCATTAGTAAGTTTTCTTTATCCTTTTAAAATGAAAATACAAATATTTAATATTACTATAAATCAACCAGTGACGCGTTGCCACTTTGCCATCTACACGAAAGAGACAAATAGCGACTCACGACTCACGATTGACGGCTCACGTAACTGTGAACATACGTTTATCTCTTTCTCACAACGGGGCTTTATAGATCACTTTTACTTTCCTGAATGATGTAAACAACGCTGCGTATATTCTACCTAAAAAGCTATAGCATAATTTCGCCACGTGCTAGGGCGATTTTTTATGAGTGTAACGTCTCTATTAGTAAAACCTCATTGCAAATAAACGTTTTTTTATGTTTTATGTTCCTTCTTATTTTATCTTTCATACTCTTTTTTTTTACATAAATTTCTCGTAGACACATAAAGTGCGTATAAACTCCAAAGTTCAATGACCTTGGTAGAGTTTCATTGAGACAGACCTCTATTACATTTTATCGGTCTCCGGACAATGCGAGGGCCTAACGATGTAACTTATAAGGTCCTTGGCCCAGTTTGGGGATAGGTAAAATGTAATGGTAAGTTATGTACTCTTCTTTGAGGGAAAATTAGGGATGTTGTGGGTTAAGTTTTTGTGTCTATCGTCTATATAATAGAAGTTTTCTGATTTAGCAGTTGTTGCTGCTTTTAACCGACTTCCAAAATAAGACCAGTAATATATTATAAATATGTGTAATTTGGCAAGTTTATTACGTACCTAACTATCAAAAATTTAAAGATTATGTCGTATGGCTTTTACATATATTTTTTTGTACATTTTTATTTCATTTCTCTCACATTCATGTTGATTTGTCTACTATTACAATGCAATACAAGAATCGTTTATCAAACATTTTTTTGTCTTATAGAAAAATCTTTTTAAGCCTACTTTTATGAAGAATCCCTATTGTATATCGTAATAACAGGCTAGCTCCAGCCTCAATCAGGCCGGCATATTGTATCTACGCAAAAAGAGGGCGTGTTCAATAATTCCAGTTGAAGTCTGAGTCACGCGCCACTAGACAGAGGTTTGATGTGTTGATACAAGCTACAATGTTACTACTGATATACGGGACAGTATTGTGCAAGAAGACTTACTTTTCTTTACTTGGTATAAAACAGGAAAGGTGTTCAGATTCATAGATGTGATTATTGTTTAAGTTTTTATTTATAAAATATTTGTGTGTGATAAATTTAATTATTACTGTCTGTTCTGTATGTTTTAGAAGAAAATAGCATGACAGATCTCATTATTGTCAAGTACGTATGGGCGCATATTTATATAGTAACTACTGGTAACTGGCCGTTATTAAATCTTTTAACTTCTAAACTATCATTTAGGATGTTCGAAACGACGAATTTTAAAATTTTGAACGATTTTTTCATGTTCTTTTCTATTTAAGGTCCTTTTAATCTAAGTATCTAAAAATATCTCTAAGGAACCTATGTATATAAAAAACCTAACAATCAGCCAAACTATCCCTCCGTATATTTTCTACCATTGTATCAAATAAAATAGTAACAGGAATCACTTCGACCCACAATATATAAGCAAGAAGGTATGGAGGGACTCCCTTACTTTGCCCTTGATGTAATGTTTTACTATTCCTTCCTTTGTTTTCTGTTTGTTTGGCTTTTCGATTGATTTTATATGGCCTTTGTTATGTTAAAAATAACATAGATATGTTACTGTAATGTTGTAACATCAATAGAAATGTTAAAGTTTGTAAGACAAAGAGTGTGTATGTGTATGTATATATGTAATTTTTTCTCAGTCTAACGTCTGAACATAATTGGATATGTTTTTATGTAGTTCTCTAAAGCCAATGCAGAAGCATTAACGCAAAAAAATCGCGAGGCGTTGCGTCTGTCATTATATTTAGAATTTTTATTTTTTTATTCACATAAAATGTTTAAAGATGACAGCCGCCTAAATAAATATAATACGTGGACAGAGAATGAACAACCTTACTATTTCTTGCGACCAGCTACAAGCAATAAAGTGGCAATCCAAATATCAAAGAATCGTAGAGTTAATAATAAACTCCTATTATAGAGGGTGTTACAAAGTAGTAGTTTTATTGGTAGAGTGTGGCACTCCTCCACTCCACTGAGGAACTTTGTCTTATAGGGATCCTACTCAGGACTGAACAGGAGAGAAACATACAAGAATATTTCTCATAAAATTTTGTTATAAGTACTTATTTATGTTTGTTTACTATCAATAAATGATGATTACTGATTATTTATTATGTAGTGGGCGCCCGTGACTTCGTTCTCGTTGTATCGAAATAAAAAGTCACTTTGTATCTATTTTACTATATAGTAGTAATTGTATAATGATGGCATAATTTTCATCTTCTGTTATATTACATTTTTAACGTGCATGATAAGGATTTTTTAACCATGACGGTTTTTTTATTTACATAATGATAGCGCTCCGTGGTGAAATTATATAAATATATGTACACTTGCAGTTGTAGATAATACAAACAAGTGATTCTGATAAATTTACTTGCAAAAAGCATCACGAAAATTCTCCAAACTACAAACAAACAAATACAAACTATATGTAGAATACAAACTGCAATGCTTAACATCAGACGGGCTGTAGTCAGACGTAAAATTATTACATATCTAAAAATACAATAGGTTTACAGTTACCCCCCTATTTTGCCCAGGTGTCGTATCAAGTGAAACTCTCGCAAAGTTTGATAACCTGGCTTATTTTAGGTCCAACTTTGGAGGTCCCATTACTTAGACGCAGCTTAAAAAATCTTTTAATGTAACTTTGACTGAGGATTTCGAATTTTTAAGTGAAAAATGAAAAAATTAATCCGGATTTTTTGTGTGTAAAAAATTAAACTTACTAGGGGAAAGAAAGTTCTTTTGGAATTGTGCAGGAAGCATTGAGCGGACACGCAACGCTTTAGAAAAAAATATATAATTTATTAGTAACTTTCACAGTCGAGTCAATAAAAAACCCCACTTAGATGCTAAATGTTGATAAGAATAGTACTACTCTTCAATTATTTGTACTTAAACAGAATAAAATCATTTCTTCCCATATACCTACTTCTGTTGTTATTCTTTCACACCCCACGGATCTGAAGCTGAATCACTGGCTACGAAGGTCACATGCTACGCGCTACGAATCCTGCTACGAGACTACGGCTACGGGCGATAAGTCGCCCTTCTACTTACCCCCTCTGTTTTCTACCAGACTAGTAATTATCACACTAATATTGTTAAGGTGAAACTTTATGCGACTGAGCCCGGCACTAACTGGATGCAAGCACCCAGCTTTGGTCAATCCATTTTATTCCTTTCTGTTATCTGTGATCCTATATCGCGGAGTTTTTTAAACTTTAAAATATCTTGTAACTATATAATTATATTAAACTAAAACAACCACAACACTGTAACTTTATTTGCACAAAGACACATTTTACAGAGGCGAGCGCCATAAATGTCCAAAGTTTCTTTTTACATCATAAACTTACAAAAGCAAGGAAGGAAGTGGAGGCCGGACATAGAATACGAGGCAGTTTCTAAGGAACTGGAGGAAAAAGCAAGATAATACAATGTAGGAACAAGTTTCAAACAAGGTGAGAAATACTAGTGGTTTTTGTTGTAGAGAAATATACTTTACCAGACTTCTTAAAAAAAATTTGTTCTAAATTTTATCTTGTATTGTAACAGGGGTGATACATTTTTTTATGGTGACAGGTAAGTAATCTTACCTGTCACCATAAAAAAATGTATGAAAATATTTAAATTTTCAGACAATCATAACGCAGAAAAAATTATTTGCAAAATAATGAATCTGAAAGTCTAAACAATTACTAATAGAAACCGGGGGTAAGTGGTCTGGGGTCCCAAAATAAATAAATAGAGTAGGTACCTTTTATCTTTCTAGACTACATAATATTTTTATCCCGATACATTTCCATACATATATATACATACCATAAACTCAATATAAAAAAAAACATATTGCAAAGCAGAGAGTTAACAAACTAAATTTAAGAGGTATCTCAAGTAGGTACCTGTCTGGGATTAAATACCGCCCTTCCACTTAATCCCTGAAAGCCTTCTTAAATCCCCAGCCAAGTTGTTACTAAGCACCGCTTCAAGGGTATCTTCATTAAACAGGTTGGAGGTAGTCGGGGGTTTGGATACTTCATGATATACCTCAAGATATTGCCTTCTGTTTTTTTAACTACCAGCAAAAGGTAAAGCATTTGTTAATTATGTTATGTACATTAGATATATTTATATTTTACAATATGTTTACCTTATTAGTTCTCTTTGTGTAAGCAAAGAGAAACACTGGTGTTTAAATGAAGTGTTTCATATCGTGTTAAAAGTCTGGAAAATAAATCACGTGCCATGCGATATATACCCATCCAAAGACTGACCTAATCGATACTTGTTTTATTAGGTAGTCAAAGTTCTGTAACAATCTTAAAAGCTTTTCCAATTGACTTGTTCTATTTAAAAATTGTACGTGACCATCAAACCAAAAATAAAGTGCTTTCCCTAACATTTCCACAAAACAAGCAAAATCTGTCAAAGGCTAACAAAACCTTTAAAAGCTAAAAATCACAGGAAAAATTGTGTGTTTTTCTTTGATTTTTCACGAGCTTTTCCTCAAAAGGTGATGACATAAATCAAAGTCGAAAAATGGCCAATTTTTCATTGTTGTTTGAAACATAGACAATATAAATCTAGGGACCTGATAGTCTAATTTATGATGGATGCGATTATTCTCATCACGCTTGATGGCGCTGTACCTTACTTTAACCAAAATAGTTTTCTTCATTTAATTAATGAATATATATTTATTTTCATTTATACAAGATTTACAAGAAATATATTATACAATAATAATACATAAAAACAAGGGAAGAACACTAAACATACTACTTCTAACTACAACAAATATACAACAATACAATAAAAAATAAATAATACAAATTTATTTATTAAGCAACAGCACGAAAACAAAAAGGGGGCTGGTATGGTACGACTTTTGATCTACTTTTTTCACATTGGGATGTTTATCAAGCAAGCGTAATTGGGCTTTGGTCTGAAATCAACGGAACCCCGCTTTATCATTGTGCGGTGTATTTATATAGATGATTTTATACTGGCATTTTATTAAAAATGACAGATTTCTGACTCCAGGGATGGGCATTGATGAAGCAGAAAGTAGGTCAGTCTTGTTTGAGTAGTCTTGAAAATTATTAAAAACGAGACTCGCTTTTACAAAGTGAGAATTTAAAATGAAATGAGGCTTATTTATATCACTTTAATTTCATCGTTTTTATTGACACTTTATTTTCGCAATATATTTGACTGAATATGATCGTTTTTATGAGATAAGTTGTGATGCGTAATTAAATATTACTTTACAGCTAATCGATTGGGAAAATATAACTTAAAAGCTAGGCCAAATCGCACACTTATAATATCTTTTGACGCATAACACATACATATTACTACTTGAGTATGAAAAGTCATAAAAAAATTTGCTACAGTGTCCCACTGTGGTTAGCTATCTCGACAGTGCAGTTGCAAATAGTGAATTCAAACACGAGTAACGCCGCGGGTACAGCTACTTATGTCATGAAAATCAACAGATTTAACAGTCTTGTATCAGTTAGCAGGAACGTTCATCCCCCATGTCCCATCACTACACTAACACAAGCGAGCAGAGTGGCGACTGATTTATCGGGCAATAAGCGCCTGTTTGTTTTACACTCGCAACACATGCCGGGCAGATTGCTTTGCTAGATTTGTACATTCGCATGGGTATTTAATTATTTATTTTGTTTATCTCGCACTCTGCATTTTCGTGGCGCTAAAATTCATTTTTCAATCTGCACAGGTCCGGAACGAGTGGTGTACTAGATGAGAGGCCTATGCTCAGCAATGGGCGATAGCGGGTGGATGATGATAATGATGCCACTCTCTATTATGCGTCTGACTGAGCTAACAAACTTTTGCTTAACACTGTGTTGTTTTACAACTTTTTCTTAAAACCAGTTCCATTCGCGTTCAAGCATACTCCACCTTCAGCCAAATTCCTAGCAGTCAAATGCTTGAATACACTGTGTCAGAAAAAAACTTTCAGAATAATTGTTAGTCTCCTCTTTTGAAGTCGGTTTAAAACTCAAACGTATGGGTATATATTTGTAGTAGGTGCCATCTGATTCTTGAAGGTTTATAAATGTATAAATCGATTTTTTTTTGTTAAATGTCACCCATTTTACATCATCATCATTAGACTACAGTAGTGCTAAACATCAGGCAGGTTGTTGTCAAACGTAAGCTTATACCATGTTAAAAAAAACTAATCGTGACTCTGCGTACGAACAACATTAAACTGATAGATTTGACTTTCTTAAACACGGTCATGTCATCGACCCATCTCACGACAGACATTCACTTTACATAGGTACCTAATACAAATTAGAAGTCTAATTTAGAAATATTCGACTAAATCCTGAAGCTTCTAAAACGAGGGCTGGAGCCGCTGTAATAATATGCTGAATTATTCAACATGGGACTTAGATAAGCTATCGATACATAGATATAACAGATGGAGTCTTTCTGACGATTTGTTGGAAGATATTTTGACACGAAACAGTCTGTTATTTAACCAATTGTATGTCTGAATCAACACCCGCATAAACGACTGTGTGTTATAATATTACAGTAGTCTTAAACTTTTATTGGCAAATGAGCGAAAATAATCACGACCGGCAGGGTTCGAACCTGCGTATTTCTGCTACCGTCAGAACACCTTAACCAACTAGGCTACGGTCTACTAACTGCCAGGCGCGAAAATCTACACTCATGTTAACACGTGATTATTTTCGCTCAATTACAATAAAAGTTTAAATTAAACAACCATAGTGCGGGTTTTGGACTTGTCAAAAATAACTCAGAACAATAGTCGTTAAGCCATATTTGAGGCCTATTGGGCATTAGCAGAACTCATCATGTGAAAATTATTTGGTTTGACATAAAAATTGCTGTAGGTACGAACACAATTAACAAACTACAGACAGAAAAAGAAAAACTCAAGTAAATAATTGTACATACAAAATTTCTTTTCACCGGTCTGTGAACTGATCGCCAGTCTTAAGGCGAGGCATTTTCGCGCGAACTACGATTTTAGGAGGTGAGGTGTGGGGGGCCGCCCGCGCGTCTCACTCCGCGCGCTGTCCATTTCTCGTAACGTTAACACTACGCCACAGTATAAATATTTCAGCTGTTATACTATGATCAACTTCTATTAATTTAAAATGTTATTTTTGTCAGTTTTAAATAAGCTAAGTAATAATTTATTACTTTATATCAATAAATATAAAACAAAGTCGTGTTTGTTGTTTGAAAAAAAATACATAGGTTATATTAATAAAATTGCCGTGACTTTGTATATTCGCTGCTTAGATACATTTATTATCGTATACATTCTGTTTGGATATTCTGCTTGGATCTGTTTTTAGGGTTATACCCAAAGGGTAAAAAACGGGACACTATTACTAAGACTTCGCTGTCTGTCTGTCTGTCCGTCCGTATGTCACCAGGCTGTATCTTATAAACCGTGATAGTTAGACAGTTTTTTTTAGAAGATGTATTTCTGTTGCCGCAATTATTTTATTTATTTCGAACACATACAGTCGTAACAACAAATAACAACAAATATAAATTACCATAATTATTACGTTTATGATTGTATAAATTCAGCTTGGTTCTGTTTTGTGTATTATGTGACATACTAATGATGTTATAATATACTCACTCATCATTGATATTATTTTGAGATAATTTATCATCACATTCTGCAAGTCATTCTTTATCAGCTGTAGAGTTTATAGTCAATATTAATAATATAAAAAATAAATAGATCGGCCTATTTTATGGTATTATTATTTAGTACATGATCCACTTACCCATCTGTCGTTGAAGTATTGTAATTCACAGGTTGCAATTCTACTAATGGACTGGTAGTATTAGATACTCGTGACTGCTTTTTCGACCTATATTAATTATATATAGGGTTCTCGTACATAGGTACATACTTTTGGTCATACTGATATAATTTAGTCTGTGGCAAGTAATGACGAAAATTTACGAAATCAACTAAAATTATAGAAAGTTCTCATATACCTGAGGAGAAACATAAAGAATAAAAAAATTGGGCCACTTTTAGAAATATTGTTGCGTGCTTAGTAATTTTACTTTAAAAAAGGAGTAAACTTCATAATTTTACTATAAAAGGGAGTAATTTACGTACCGTTTCTTATAGTTCTCTTTCCCTGTCCTTCTTTTAGATATTAACACTGATTTCTTCCTAACTTTATTTTTTTTATTAGCCATTTTCAATTATTACACTGTGGCAAGAATGTAAGAACGGGCGGAGAAAATTTGGCACAGGTCTAACGTTGGCAAGCGCCCGATTGCGACTGACGGGGTAGCGGGCGGCGCGGCGTCTTGTCAAACTGCTGAGAAATATTCAAGTTTTGGGATTAATAATTAACTCAAAATTATAGGACTTTAGTTGAAACCCAAATTTTAGCAGGTTCTCTGTAGTATTTAAAGATAAACATTTCTATATAAAAATTATGTGTAAAGTCAGAAATTTTATTAATAAGATATTCGATTTAGACTTTTACATTAAGCTGTCTTTGGATTTTTTTATGATCGAGTAAAGTATACCCTATCGTGTAACAAATTAGCACATTCCTCAGACAATATCCTCAAGTATATTGTATATTTTTTGCAAGACCGATATTAAGGAGTGAATACCAAAAAAAATTGATATAGTAAAACGTTTTTCTCCGCTTTTACACTGGTGACTCGCCTTAACTCAGCATGTGTTGACTGCGAATAATAACCAGCGCTAGTGCGTATCATATTTTAAGAATATTAAATCTTTATAATACAAAACCAAGAAGAGTAAAGTGACTAAAAGACGCGGTTAAACTTATTTCTCTATAAATATGCATGCGATGGACCAGCTCTCAGCGAGGTGGAAGGTAGCTAGGTGGTAGGTGGTATTACAAGCCTGGAAATTCTCTCACGAATGCATTTTGAAACGAACGAATAGACAAACTGAAGGCGCATTTTCTATACAGTGTTATTATAAAACAGCAATTTTTAAGTGTTTGTTAAATCTATTAATGTACCCGCAAACCCGGCGAACTCCGTTTCGCCACCAGATGGCTTCGTTTTTTCTTTTTTTTATAAACCTCACGGAGCCCGTGACCTTTCCAACGAATGCTAAACCGTGGAAATCGGTTCGTGCGTTCTGGACTTATAGTTTTAGGAAGGAAAACCCGACTTATTTTTATATAGTTGATTTAAAGAATAAAACGATCATGATCCCTGATTGATCGCAGTTGGTATCTTACCAAATATTATGATTGAAATTGAAACAAACATACCCTCATTAACATCACTCACAAACTTTTGTACTAATAATCCAATTTTGCGTAGAGGTAAATAAAACTTTGATAGGTACATATTGATAAGAATATCTCATGATAGTTTAAATAAAAAAAAGTTTTATAAAATTAATGCAAGTTAGTGAACATAGATACGATCAAGATTTATTCTGATTTCCCATATAGCTTCTCTCCCATATCCCTGTACACTGCACACCGTATGCAAACGATGTGAAGCCAGTAAATGTAGGTTATCTTTTGTAACGGCCGCCGGGAATCTGCTGAAAAGGCAGTTTTTCAGGAATCTGGCACGGCTTGCTAGTGTGGCCATTCAGTGGGAAATTCGAGTATTACTGACCCACTATTTGATACCTGGTGGGTCTAATAGATGAATATACTTTTTTCTGCTGAAAATATTTTTACATCAATCCGGTACAAACTTGTTTTGTGCCGTTGATAGGAAAGGTCAAATGATCTTAAAGTATAACAGTATGGGCTCCATATTGTAGCCTCGCGGCATGCAAATGATGATGACTTACATAATCTATTTTATCCTCTAATTACAATATAATCTCATATTTGGTTACGATTTCAAAACAATACAATATTTATTTATACACAAATGTCAAATACAGTTGATTAATATGTTAGTTACCTTGTCATAAAAATAATGTCCAAGAATTATCAGTAAAAATGTATACAATGTCAAATAATAAAGTGTCATGAAAAATTATTAAATATATATATAAATAGTACTTATTATTCATTTTATAAATGTTCATAGCAATCTTGTAAATACTCATCCACACTGTTGTATGCCTTCTTTATAAGAAAGTGTTATAATTTGTTTTTTAAAACATTATTATTTACTATGTCTATAAGAGTTTTAGGCAAATGATTAAAAAATTCCGGGGCCATGAATACCACACTGTTGTTGAGCATCACTGATCTGCTATTTGGTAAAACAATTCTATGCCTGTGACGATGGCTATTTGGGTGTCTATACATGTGCATATTATTGCGTACTAACATAACACACTCTAATATGTACAGACAAGGCAGAGTTAATAATTTGATTTCTATAAAATATGGTTTGCAACTATCCATTCAACCCAACTTGCAGATGGCCCGTACACACTTTTTTGAGCTTTAAATACTTATTGTTATTTTCATCATTATTGCCCCAAAATATAACCCCATACCTGAGCAGTGATGAAACATGGCCACTATATGCTGCTAGGACTGTTTGTCGGTTTACTGTTTTTGCCAACATATAAAGAGCATATGAATACCGATTTATCTTCATAGCTAGATCTCTTATGTGCTCCTTCCACTTCATCTGATAGTCAATGTTTAAACCGAGAAATTTTGTGATTTTTATATTGTCTATGGTATGACCATTGTAATTTATGTCCAGATCACCAAGTTTAATTTACCCTATTCCTAAATGTCATAATGCATGTCTTTGACAAATTGATTTTAAAATTATTAGATGTCAACCATGTTCAAGGATTTTCATTTCATCCCTCTCTTTAGGTACTATAATATATTAATTCCATGACCATGTTATAAATAATGTTTTATTTATATCTCTCTCTATTTCTATTTTATCTGTACCACTGAATATGACGTATGATTTTAAAACCATTTATTGTAAGATTTAATAAGATTATTTTTATGTAATTTTAATCTAACCTGTATACAACAGTATTTTTTTACCAACACTGTTACTGTAACAAAACAACTTCGGAGCAAACTTTAAAAAAAAAAAAAAAGATCTATGTCATAGTGAATTTATGAAGCTTTATTAACTGAGTAATTTATAAGTCCACATACAGAGTTATCTGTCTTATAACAATTTTAAATTTACTCTGAAATGGTTCAACTGAATTAGATGATATTTCCTTATAACTTATAAAGTTTTGCTTAAGATTAGATTATTTTAATCCTGGATTAAAGCGGCTGAAACTTTCAAGTACCGCTTCTGTCTAGTAACAGTTTGGCAGTTCAAGCCATGGCGAAACCATAATCTCATTTAAAAAAAAACATGATTTTAATTTGAACTGAAAATGTTTTTGAATATAATATTTATTTTCATTTGACTCCTTCCTGCTACTCCAGTACAGAACCCTCAGAAGCTAAAATTACACATCAAAAGCGTTTGACGTAACCTTTATGGCGTACAAAAGACTCACAGTAAAGAGCAAAGAGCCGGCAGAAATCAAGGATCAACCTCATTTGGCCCTTTCATCCCTTTTTACTCATAATTAACCTTGTTTTTAGATGCGTGTGGTGTATCCAAACATGCCTTACCGACTTCTGAAGAAATGGGTAATTTAAGTTGTATTTTTAAGCAAAATAATTGAAAATAAACTGATACCAAATGGTATCTCTTTTTCGATTAAGAGCAGAGTAACTTACAACGTTCTCAATGCAGTCAATTATTATTCAAAACTTATTTACTACAATAAATTCAAATGTTTATAAAAAAAAATTACAACAATACAATTTAATTTTTTTTTGTTTTACTCGTTTTAAATGTGTTTTTATGATAATCGCAAAAAAAATAACAAAAAATAAATTTTGATGAGTCTCATTATAGATACCTACTCATCTTTAAAATGACGGATTAGTTAACAGTATTAATTTTCCAATATTTTTTACTTTAATTCTGCTAAGCCCGTCCTATCAGTATGGTCACCGTAACGTCTCTGATGCGGGCAAACACACGGCGTAAAACATGTATGAGGTCACCTGGGGAAGACACGATTACTGCCATGTACTTACATGACACTGCGCCCAGTGTCATGTAAGTACATGTAAGTACATGATAGATAGATAGAAAAATATACGCTTTATTAAAACACCTACACAATACAGCCAATTATATAAAATATAATTAACTTAAGGCGTGTCTTAACTGGCGACCGTATCGCTAAGAGCGATCTCTTCAGGTAACCAATCTGGCCGGGATAAGACGCAAGCATAATGGTAGACGAGGTGTTTAAATGTATGTGAAATTGTCGTAAATTATTAATTCATTCAATCATTTACCTTTTAATGTAAGCAGCATCTAAAATGAGGCATCAAATAATATGTTTATTTCGTTCATTACCTGGATATCAAAAAAATTATGTGAGCTCTCTAAATGAAGCTAAAAACGGCATCAAATACTTATGTTATAAGTTTTGACATTAGTTAAGTATAATTTTTTTTCCTTTTGAAATGTTATATTGACGGATTCTTTTCATTCAATTAGATATCTTATGTCTGTAAACCTAACAAGGTAAAAACTAGCGTGCTAAATGTAAAATGCCGATTCTATTAGCATTATTTAAGATCTTTACTATACCTAGTTTTCGGACAATAAATGCATTCATTCATTTATTCAAAATGTAACTACATATGTACCAAATTTAATTTAAAGATGTCACAAACATAAAGATGGGCGTCGAGAAATAATTAACTTTCTACAAGCAAATTTCACTTTTAATTGAAAATTTAAATTGCCTTGAACAAGTAGGTGAATCTTAAAGTAAACTCAATTAAATTGAATGAATAATATACTTTAAAAAAAATTGAACCGCAATCTTTTCACCTTTCTACTCACAGTCACATTATATCACGTGACTATAAAGAATGCAAAAGGTGACCGAAACACACGCCCCTGGCGCGAGTAAACCTCTGTTTATTTACATCAACTGAACCATGTGGTGGGTTTTTTGTGTGGGCCTGTGAATAATTTATACTGCAGAAATGTAACTTCTTATAAATTTCGCGTCAAAAATGCTCCCACATTTCATCCCTTACACACCACTCGCACACAAAGGTTGTTTGATTGGTTGCGATGGCGGATATACTTTTTTTTGACCCAGGAAAACCTTTTTAAGATTTCACATCACCCCGGGGAGGGGGAGTCTCCGCCCCACCCCAAAGGGCTGCATACCCACTAAAAACCTGGGGTGTTCCACCTCCGCATCGTTGGCCCAGGGCCACGAGAGCGCGGTGCATTCATCCGCAGCTTAAATGGCGGAAATACCTAAGAATTTAGCCAAATACTTGGTCAGCAGTTTGACGATAAAAAATTTTAGCACCGCCCACCAACTCGACCATCCATTTTATGGAATTATATTTTTGGCTCCATTACGTTTCCATTGTATCATTATTCTTGGGCGGGATTCTTTCATTAAGCATTTTAATGTGAGGGCACAAATTTACATTTTTATAACTGCCGGTTTTTGAACGAACGTCCTCGCAAACAAGAGTTTTGGAATGTTTTTTGTTGTTGCAATTTTTGTTTTGCCATACCATTGTAATAAATGTGTGCAAACGTGTATATTTATAGGTAGGTAAGTTTAGTTTAGACTTTCGTGTTGGAATTGAAGGTTTTAGTGTTATTTAGTATACATGGGGGTAAACCGAGAGCTTGCCTAAACCTATTGTAGTCAACAATTCATATATTATACCCCTTCGACCACACTGTTGTTTGTGCGGAAGTCGTTTCCAGCAGCTTTGCTAACTTTCTTGTGTAAAAAACCTGATATTTAAGCAATCTACTCGTACATTGAAATCCACCCCAAAAAGAAGCAATACGAAAATAACAAAGGCATTCACATAAAAATAACAGTAAGAAAGAATTAGACAGTCATTCGATAAAGAAAATTTAATTCACTCTCGCTTTCCCTTTATACAACGAACTCCATTATTTCTAAGTAAGGGGAAGGAAATTTCTCTGAAACTCGACAATGTTAAAAGGTAAGGAAAACGACATGAGAAAGGCAGGCGGTATTTACTTATAATTTATAGCAAAATCATATTTCGCTTTTAAGAGGGATTATACATCTAAAGGAAAAATAAAAAAAATTGATCAAAATAAATAAAAAAAGATAGATGGTTCGTGAATGTATATGTATATTTTTATTCAAGATTTTTGTTTCAGTAAATATTGGTATACTGTAATTTAGGCGTCAGTGATCAAACGCTTGAAAATATATTGTCGACACCAATTGTACGTAGTACGAGTATTTAGGCATATGTAATATTGCAAGTTATTATGTACAGTGATGTTTTTTATGTTATATTGTATGTGCTTATGATTAAATAAAGCCAACTGTGTCTAACTTTAGTGTTTACTGGATTGAAATCAAGGCAGTACAGGTAGGTACTTAGTTTTAAGCACACAATCATTCTGTAGTTTAAAAAGTTTTCGTTTGGAAAGATTGTTGCCGTGTTGTGCAAAGTTTGCTCAATGTAAAACCACACTAACTCATAACTTTCCTCCTTAATATAACAACTAGCTTTGTTGTTGTTTATTAGAAATAACTGGACATCATCACACAGGTGATGACCTAGTTTGATGTCCAGGGTTCACCAACTATTGTATAGTCATAAGCCCTATCTCATAGTAAAATTTTATGTTCACTACTGCTATACTTACCTGTTTCTTTCTAATAAGGTCAAATAAACGTTTTTATTATTATTATTAATTTAAAATTAAATAATATTGCAATACTCATAAAAAAGAACGTCACAGCTCAATGTTTTATAACTACAAAATAAAATAAAAAGAACTCAAAGTATAAAATGTATAGTTTTATTTTTCTACTAAAGTATGTACATATGCGTGTGTAAATATTAATAAATGTAATATCAACGTATAATAACTTCTATAGATTTTCAGCAGGAAAAATATATTATTTTGTCTGATATTTAATATTTTATGCTAAAAATATATTCAAAATAACTTACAAAACATAAAGTACTTAACTAATTAATAAACTAAAAAACTTACAGAAGTCATATTACTCATGTCAAGTAGGTAACTTAACTTAACATTTACTTTTAAATTATATATGTACCTACAATATGTATAAACACTTACATTTATTTTAATACAAATCAATTTTATCCTCAATTTTCAAGTCGGTTAATAACCTCAACTCCCCAAGTAATTAAAGTAAGTAATTATCACAGAAGTTCGCAAACAGACTCGGGAAACTCAAGTTGAGGCAACTGGTAACTTTGCAGATTTCTCACGCAGATACGATATTTCCATTAACTTGTGGAAATTACTTGGATCTATGAATTTATGAAGTCCTTTCTCAAGGAAAAGTGACTGAGGTAAATTGACATTAAGTTGATTTAACTTTGTTAGGGTATACCACAGACCCTGGTGTCTTTTAAAAAACGTGTTTAGTCATAAACGAATCATAGAATCTAACTAAAAATGCACCGTTTTATTAAAGGCGCTAAAATATATTGTTATTATTATTTGGTTCCTTTGTTTCTTGGATATTTAATTTGTTTATCACGCCACTACGGAAACAAGGATGATCATGTTTTTTTTAATTATTATGGGTATAAAGGGACTCTGACGGGGCTAGGGTTATTATGTAATATGTTGTTCTTTACATGTTCAAAATTACGTATTTAATGTACGGTTTCAAAAGTGGTATAAACAATTCATATACAAGTTAAATTGTAAAGTTGTTAAGCCATGTCATTTAGGTTAAATGTAAGTACATACTCTTATTTAGTTTTATTAGTGTATATATGTGTATATATTGTTTATTATTGAATAAAACTATACTGTTATGTAAAATAATACAAATTTAACTAAATTGTTGGACTTATTAAAAATAAACGTATGTAGTAAACACGTGATTAGCATCTTAACAATATATTTATATGTTGCTACCAACAATATTAATGAATTTAGCATTTATTTAAGGTATTATTTAGTGCAGCTTATATAAACGAAATCACGCATTGTTACTAGTAGATATGTAACACAAGCCCGAGCTCATTTAGCTACAAGAACCAAGCAAAGTTGGCGGTCGGAATCCAGCACATTATTTCAAACTTAATTAGATCTCAACTTGAGCTCTACCAGTAATTAGTTCTCTAAGAATTTGGCAGCGATAAGTTCTTCTACGTGTGTAGGTACTTGAACTGCTGATAACATGACATGTGTTCTTGGGTAGAATTTTTACTTACTTATTTCTAAACAAGTGGACGCCCGAGGCTTTGCTCTCGTCATTTCGGGATAAAAAGTAGCCTATGAAATTTCCGCGACCTCTTACCACACCAAAAATTATGAAAATCCGTTCAGCCGTTTTTTCGTGATGAGCGTTCATATAAACAGATAAACAGACCAAAAATCTGTAAATTGTTGGAACATATTCTGTCATAAATTTTAAGTAAGTATATCTAAATAATTATTTATATTATCTTCAATGTTCAGACTTTCGACCCTCTTAGGTTTTATTATATGTATAGAGTATACTCGTAGATTACAAAAATCAAAGACTCAGCCCAAACCACTGGACAGATCGGGCTGAAATTTGGCATACAAGTAGATGTTATGACGTAAGCATCCGCTAAGAAAAGACCTTTAGAAATGCCACTTGGGTGAAATGGGGATGCAAGTTTTACTTCTTAATGCAAACAAAGCCGCGAGCACCCACTAGTAACTTTACCTACCGATGGCTTAAATATTGTACACGGTGTTTTTTTTTATTAACATGTGTTTTGGGTTTATATTACAAATAACTATTTTTTTTTTAATTTACGGGCACAATAAACCTTATGACTAATCATTATGAGTAAGTACTGGGTCATATTGTGCTATGAAATCCAATGATTTATTTAGTCTTTAAACAAAAGCTAGTCTTGGCAATTAAGCTTCACCGTTTCAGCTCGTGGCAGCTCATTTTGGGATTTTGAACTTTGATTAAATGCGTTGAATTTGAAATTTAATTTAATCGCACATTTTAGTAATAATTGTATATTATATAGTAAATAATAATAAGCCTTTTCTTTTCTTTGCCCGTTACACGTGTAAGAAAAACAAACATGTTCCAAAATCCACAAACAACCACCAAAACATGTCATTTTTATAACATTACCAGGTAATTAATACGACTTTTCCTTCGCTTTTTCT
This sequence comes from Macaria liturata, assembly GCA_964023185.1. Lineage (NCBI taxonomy): Eukaryota > Metazoa > Arthropoda > Insecta > Lepidoptera > Geometridae > Macaria > Macaria liturata. The sequence continues at coordinate 5,981,776 of OZ026814.1, read as the reverse complement.
CCACGTGTAAGATTACAAACATTATATTTTCCAAAGGTCACAAAAGCCGACATCACATTAGACACGGGGCGTATGTACTCATTAGACAAATAAACCTACATTTGACTTTCAGCGAACAAATAAAATAACGTTTTAGTACCGCCGCAAACATTGCCAGCGTATTTGGGGAGATTTCCCAGAAAATGAGGGTAATTTACGTCGCTACTGTCGTTTTGTTGAAACACAAGTCTTGTAGCTACTCTTTCTTTATTATAAAGAAAATTATTTTTGAAGATTATTTTTGTAATAAAAGAATTAAATATAAGTATTTAATATTAATGTTATTAAAGTTAATTTATCTATGTCCAAACAAAATGTCATCCAATTCATTTTAGCCATTTGAGCGTGATGAACACACTCATGATCAAATATTGCATGTATAACCTTAAATTATAATTATTAAAAATTGTAATAGAATTTATAATGTATGTAGTACATTGCCATGCTTTCTATTTACATTGCAATATTATTACAAATTCCGATTACGTAACCAAATCACCATCAACAAATTTCCTAAAAAGACAACACCAACAAATAATTACCAAAACTCCCGACTCACGTTCACCATAACCTCTAAATCCGTCGCTCATTTACCAACACTGACTTGCGAAATTTTCACCCAATTCCCTAAAATCCCGCGCCATCTGGCAACCCCATTTAAGGCATATCGCTCGTATAAAAAGTCCTTTCATGTAATTAGTTTTGGAGATGGCTTACTTAGCAGCTACGAATAACTGAATCTATGGAATAGTTAAGGAGAGTCCTCTACCCGCAGGCAGACAACCAGCCAGATGGATCAATGACATCTATCTACCTTCCTATCCATCGAGGGGTCTCTCTGGACAAGAAAAGCACTAGACCGACACCAATGGCAGCTAGAGGAGGCTTATACCCAGCAATGGGACGACAAAGGCTGAAGATGATGATGATGATGATAGAATGGTCAACCCTGGATGAGGCTGGCGTTAGATCGAAGCCAATAACATATTAAGAGAGAGGCCTACACCCAGCAGTGGGACGAAACCAGCTGTAGATGATGATGATATGATGGTAACTGCTAAGAAATATTATGTCGAAAATGCTTCCACATCATATCTCTCTCTCACTTATCAATCGCCCACAAAACTTGGTCGTAAATGATTACGATTTTTTAAAATAATTAGTTTTAATTTTAGCTACGCCCTAATTCCCCTATAGACAGGGTAAATGTAAAGTTAAGCTAATAAAGAAATTGAATTGAATTGATGCCAGAAATAGCCTAATGCTACCAAATGCTTGGTCGCTAAAAGTAAAGCCCTGCCCTCGAACTCAACCGCGGCGGAGGCGGTTGACCATCTCGTGGAATATTTTTATTACCCAGTTACGTTTCTAAAATATAAATTATTCGTAACTAAGTACCTAAGCAGTTTCGTTTTAGGACGCTTTTACTCAGAAATACTCAGAGCATATTATACGAGACTGATAAATTGAAAGAAAAACTGTACTTTATGGGAGCTATCTCTTTTCGTAGGGCTTAAAAAGGTAGATAAGTAAGTAATTTATATTGTCTACTCGAGAGAATTAACTTAAAGTGGAATGGATAGCTGGCTTTGATAACAATATAGAAAGATAAACATTCTTTTATAAAATACTGAGCTAAGAAAATAAAAGGGTAGCGTTCTAAATAGATCTATCTATGTAATTGTTTGTTTGGTTCGAAAAAATATATCGCAATTTTATTCTAAATAATTATTTCTAGACTTGTACTTCAGAAAAAATAAAATAAAAAAATACTATTGTTTCATCTGGTAATTTCTATCAATCTGTATTGACAAACAGCCGCTACCTACTATTTAACGTGGCATCCTATCCACGGGAACGCCCGAATGGGATAGCACTCTTGGTTACCCATCCATACCGCGATCGCGTCGACAGTTGCTTCACATTGGTAATTGCGATTCCTTCCGCGAGCTGATCTCGGGCGCTTATGAGTTCTAGATATTTTTACTAACAATTTTGTTCTTAATAAATTATAGGCAGAAATTCACTATGACTTTAACTTAAAAAAAAAACTAGAACATTCACAATAATGATAAAATTAACTAAGCAATTATTAATGTTACAATGATTGTTTACTAGCTTTAGCCCGCGGTTTCGCACGCGTTATTATGTTCATAAACCTTCCTCGCGAATCACAATTTAATCCGTTGTGTAGTTTTAAAAATCTATGCATACATACATACAGACATAGGGACAGACGCTAGAAGCGCCTTTGCTTTATACTATGTAGAGCTAGTGATTTATCATTATTGTGAATACACTAGAATTTAAACTGGAAAATTCAACATTCATCTTATTAAATAGCACACAAAAGTTTAAGACTCCATTTTCCTCCGTAACAGCGAATATTCCGAGCGAAGTGATGAGATGCTAGTAGTTCAAGTAAACCCATCTGTCGCTAGTCGCTAGGTATGTTGTAATTCCGGCGGGGGAACCAGGGACGAGCTGTAGTGGGTTTGATAATACTTTACTTGATATTTTATTGTTACAAAAGTTTTATTAATATCCTTTCTCATAAAATAATGAATTCGAGGAGATTTCAATGCTGTAGTTACTACGCGAACTAAGTTCTGAGCAGAGTGACGTAAAAAATATACTTGATTTTGAATGCTCTGTTAGCTTAGTTGGTAGTGACTCTGCCTTCTAATCTAGGGGTTGCGGGTTCGATTCCCGCATGAGACAAGTAATTATGAATACTAAAATTTGTAATTACTTGTGTCGAGTCTGGCCGTTTCTATGTATAATAAGTATGTATTTACAAAAAAAAAGTATATAAGTATTATATCCGTTATCTAGTACCCACGACACAAGCGTTAGCTTAGTGTGGGGCTAGATGGCGTTGTGTGCAATGTCCCGGAATATTTATTATTTATTTATTATTATTAATGATTAATTCGAATACCAATTTTCATCTCAATTTTTCGAATCAAGTACTTACCCGCAAGTTTCTTCTAGGCAATCGTGCTAAATCCTAGGACAAAACGGTGCTTAAAATCAGAAGGGCTATAGCTAAACGTATCTATGTAAGAATGACTTTGAAAACTTTGAAATCTCATAACGTCGTGATCAATTGTTGATGGTAACTTCATGTTGCTAATTCCTATTTATAAGAAACGCGAAAAAACCAGTTAGCTTAGTCGGTAGTGAACTACGAGTAACAATAACATGATAATAATTTAACTAGGTAAATATGCTTATTCAACTATCCCATAGTTCCCGCCGAGCCCCAGAAATGCAAGTGTAGTGAAATGCCGTCGACAGCGCGGGAATGCAATACAGTTCCGACGCATGGAGCTAGAGGGCGCTCGCTCAACTTGGAACTAAGATTTAGGTGTTTATACATTATAGTGCTTGGGTGAGCTTGTTGTAATAGGTTACTGTTAAGTTATGCAACACCTTTTAAAAATGTGTTTTATGGTATTTATTTCTTTTTCACTTTTGAAAATTTGTTAACAAATTAAATAATCCTTACCTACGCGCTTCTTTTGGTGAAAAGAAGCTTCGTGAAGTGACATAAAACGCCGTAGTATTTGTAGGAGTTATGTGTTAGTTCGGTTAAAAAATGTGACAGCATCGTAATATGGGACATAAATGCATGATGTTGGGCTAGATGGCGCTTTGTGTATTACCCCGGATTATTTTATTTCTTATGTTAAATCAGTCATGAGTATTTTGCACCTCTCAATCAATAAATATAATAATTAGATAAATAGTTTATTACAGTTCAGCCTAATAAAAGCGTGTTAGACAAACATGTTTTCGATTATTAGTCTTTTATATCTTATCTTAATATCCTTGCTTGTCTAGAACATTCATAAGTCTGTGGTATCTGTTTTGTATACGCTGAGTCGATTGGCATCTTTGCATTCGTTCAAATTGTAGATGGAATAGAAAGATAACGAAAGATTTACTGAATAAAATATACATCTTGAGTGTATTGTGTTCTAGATTACTAGAAAACAGGAATAATGCAAGCATCTCGGAGAGTTTCACAATGGTTCAGTAGCTTTTTAAAAGTTTACAGTTGGATTATGTGTCTACACAGAGTAAACTAGAGGTATAAATAAATAAATAAATATTTCAGGACATATCACACAGCGCCATCTAGCCCCATACTAAGCTTACGCTTGTATCATGGGTACTAGATAACGGATATAATACATATATACTTTTCTTTTGTAAAAAAGAAAAGTATATAGGTATTATATTTTCTTTTTTTTTTGTATGCATTAATAGAATGCGAAATTAAAAATACTCACAGGATCTACGCAAATGGATACCCAGTTGTGGATTTCCAAGGGTTGTAGATGATGATGAACAGGTTCTATCAAATTAAATCATTTATTATTGCAAAGCATGAGAAAGTTGTACATATTATGTACATATTTTATTCCAAGTTATATAAGGCGCGCCATGTTTAACCATTCTCATCTAATTGTCTATTCGTTCCTAAATCATAATATTTCTTTTGATTTTCTATGAATAATAACATAATACAACGTTTTTCCAAAAAAAAAAACATACGTTATGCCGAAAATAAAATGGCATCAAGAAAGAAGCAATACTAATAAAACATATACTTTCATTGTTAGTGCGATGATTAATTTACTTCTTCAGTCGTTGAACTCTGAAAGATACATGTAATAGTAAACAACAACAACAATTGAAACTAATATGGGGTCACTTGCATGCGAAACCACAGTTTATCATTAATATCTGCTAAATTACATACAATATCAAGTGAATGTACATTTAACGACAATGAATCTGGTTTCACTGCAATAGTACGAGTAGGTATGTCATTTGGTGAATTTATTGTTATTATTATGGTTAGGAAGACTGTAAATTGTGTTTGAATGAATGTGTTGTGACAATTATTACTAATGTTATTAAACTGCTGCTGCTGCTTAAAACGAAAATAACTTTGTTTGTATGTTTTTTCCTGCTTTTATTTCAAATGGTCGAAGTAGCAAATTCTATCTATTCCATAGCTTTGAATATGTCGTCACCTACTCGGCCGTTGTCGCTAAGAATTAGAACAAGCAACGATTTGTACCGAAATAACGCTTCCAAGTCCGCATACTAATAGTAAATCGCCAGATTTATCTGCAATTTCTATAATAGATAGTCAAGTTGGTTCACTTTGTCTACTCTTCATAACTGCTTAGTCTTTGACAAAAAAATGATTTTTATATGATTTTTTAAATTAAGTAAATTTAGATAGAGCTAACTAAATGCCAGATCCGGAAATGGTTAAGCTAACTAAATGCATAATAAAAATAAAATAAAATAAAAAAGCCTTTATTTTCTATTACTCCTTAAATTAACTTTGTATATCCATGCATTTTTAAAATTTAGAACTTATCAGTATAAGAATTTTTAGTATGAGTATACTTTAGACATAATCCAATGAATGAATGAATGCATAATAGCTAAAAACATAATACATACAAAGTGTTGTACTTACCAGGTTTGATGCAGGACATGCCGCAGGCTCCGTCGCAGAGGCACTTCTTCTTCTTGCTCTTGCAGTCCTCGTCCGAGGAACACTTGCGCAGACATTTCTGGCCCTGGAGGGAAGAAAACCCATCAGACATACATATATAAAGATAAGATAAAGATAAAGAATCTTTATTGATAATGTAAAGTTGTAACATACATAGGTATAGGTATAAGTACTAATATCACAGAATATGCTACACAAATTACAATATCTCGTCAAATTGAATTTATGACATTTAGTTTTATAAAATTTTAGAAGGTACAATGTCTAGTTTTATTAATAAAATAATGAAATTATTTATAGATATGTGGCATATTAAACCAGAGTTTGGATGTGTTATATATTACAAAATATAAGTCAGATAGGAACGTTAAATATACTGGAAGCTTACATGTAGTTGTGTATTCTTAAAATCAATTAAACAATAATAGAATTATAAGATTCTCTAAGAATTATAAGAGAAATCTTTTATTTAAAGCAAATTTTAACAAGATCCATTTATTGATACTACATTTATACAGATAAGTGGCTGTACATTATAAAATATCTACAGCCTATCCAAAAAACATAGAAATTATGTGTGAGAAAGCTTATATGTGTCAGTGGCATACAAGATATGTTAGTATGTTCTTGTGAAAGTTTTATTCAAGTGTGATACAGCAGGACGACACCGGTTTATAGTGGAAGTTCCTAAGATCCGCACGAAACGGTACACTTTTACTTTTATTGTTTGTACTGCAAGTTGTGGAACTCCTTGTCTGACTCTCTGTTCCGCACTATAATCCAACAAACTTCAAAGCGTGAGTGAATCGGTTCTTATCGGGTAAGCACGCTCCATCTTAGTAGCCTTTGCTTGCTATCAGGCAAACTATGGCCAAGTGCAAACACATTCTAGTTATAAAAATAAGTGCTCATTTAAAAAAATATATTAATAATCAATATTCATTATACTCAAGAAGGATATTAAAAGCACAAGTTACCAGCAACGTAGCCTGCTCCTCATCCCTGGGGCACTGTGCGGAGGGCGAGTTCCGCGGGTTCTTGTACACCCGCCCGTCGTCGTCCGCCTCGGGCCGGCCCTGCTGCGGCGCGTCGTCATCGTCGTCGTCGTCGTCGGCCGTCGTCGGGCTGGGCAGGGACGATACTGGGGACAAGAGGGGGTATTTTCATTACAATATAATGACGCATTTCGCATCCTTATGCAACAACCAAGATATTGCAGCGCGTCGGGCATGTTTGCTAAGGCACGGGTTCCTGACTTCTTTGCGGTTATTCGGTCTCGTATTGCGTCCTTCTGGGAACGAATAAGACAATCGAATAATAGTATACTGCAGTGCCTGTCCAAAGATTTGTACAGTCCTATTTATCGGTCGTGGATCTCTGTGCACCAATGTGCAAACCGAAAATGATGCTTGAGTTACTTTAAATAGGTAAGTAAGTATTTGGTATTTTTGTGCATTGTATTTTATTTTGTAATTTGATATGGGTCTAGTGCCTGAAAATAAAGAACTTTTATTTATTAATTTATATGCATGGTGTAACGTAGTACGTTACTTGTCACCTAGGTCTATGTTTATTCTAGATTACCTTCAACCTTGATTTCTGGCGAAGAAAGTTGAGTTCAATTCACAACTCCTTTTTCACATCACAGTTGCGTAACATAGTTTCTGTCAAATATATTGTTTATAGGACACATTTGTCAATACACTTGTGTTTATTTTTATTCACTACACTGCACATAATTCGTATTTTTCTACTTAATATTTCCAAATAAATAAACAAAACTCGTTTGCAAACAGATAATTCCCGATATTTGCTAGAATGAAGCCGGTGACGTTGACTTTGACAGATCGATCCATTTGAAGTACGGTTCTGGCAAAAAAAGATAGTCAACTCATCCACACCACATCTCAGCATCATCATCAGCTCATTACGCGTTACTAGGGATTTATCTGTTTGCAAACGAGTTTTGTTTATTTATTTGGATATATTAGAAAAATACGAATTATGTGCAGTGTAGTGAATAAAAATAAACACAAGTGTATTGACAAATGTGTCCTATAAACTATATAGTTGACAGAAACTATGTTACGCAACTGTGATGTGAAAAAAAGGAGTTGTGAATTGAACTCAACTTTCTTCGCCAGAAATCAAGGTAATCTAGAATAAACATAGACCCAGGTGACAAGTAACGTACTACGTTACAATGGAACAGAAGTTAAATTTTTGTAAATAAACTATAAAAATATAGTACCAAAATATTAAACGAGCTTTGCAACCCCCATTTATATCCACTGAAAAACAAAGAAGTTATGACCAATTGAAGATTTCTTTCCATCTCTTTCTTTCAAAACAGAATTTTCTATGTATTTTGTATGACGTTAGTGCCATGTGACGTCACATAGCATGTCGGTTCTCTCTGTCTAATCGTAAACTAAAAACGTGTATAACTGCGCTATTGTTAAAGCTAATTGATAAATAATTTCACTATGCTGATTGTCTACTAAAAAGCTTTCATTGAAGTAGGTATTAAAAAAAAAGTTGTGCATATTCTCTATTATGGCATGGACAAGAATCTTGTAGGTATGTTGTTGTAGGTATACGATTTATAAAGAAGAGTATGAAATGGTGGAAACTGCTTTTTTATTCTAACACAATCAGATTGGATCCCAGCCCTACGAAAATTCCTTCATTAGTCCAAAGACATAGTGAAAAAACACGACATGCATTAGAACCATAAAAATTGTTTTCGCAAATAGGTAATCTTCAAGTTAACAATTGGTCAAATAGATTCATGTAGGTATAAATAATAATAGGATAAATTTTGGCATTACAACTTTAACTTTTTCCTTGTTTGTACAGTAATCGAATAGGTACTTCCTTAAATTTTCGCTTCGCCCAAGTTTGTTACAATAAACAAAAATAAAATAATGATGGTTGTTAATCAAGTCGTAAGACATTTAATTAGCTTCCACTCTTCTTAAAAACATTTGAATTGGTTCGCTTCATTTCCGTTACATTCGCTGGTTTTTAATTAAATTTAATCTTTTTATGTTTAGTTAATTAAAATGGCATTATTGATTACTGTCAGCTAAGTACTCTTTTCATTGTTTCTTCAAAAGAAGTAAACAAATGATGATGTATTTTACCAAAATTATAAAAAAAATACTTATATTAACCGCTACAACTAATTAGTTAATACTCACTAATCGTAAATTGAAAGTTATATACACATAAAAACCAACAATGCTATCTAAAGAACTTTAAAAAAAAACAATGTGTGAATTCTGTGAATATAATGAATTTCAAAATTCAAAATTTATCAATACGATCTTTTAAACTAAAATTGCACTCCAAACTTATTTACCTTCTACAATACGCCCGTAAAACAAAGGAAGGAAACAAAGGAAGGCTTTCAAAATAAGTCGAAAGATGTTTAAAATTCGCTGACACAAAGTTTCCTCAAGTACATTGGTCAAACACCGCTCTCCCCAGGTAAGCACTTGAAAGAACCTCACTTAGCTTTATTCCTTTTATTATTTAACTTTATAAAAAGGTTCCATCATCAGTTTATTAATTAATAAGCCTATTCCGTGTTAAAAAAAAATGAGGTCGCCATTGACCTTGAGGATTCTTCAATTATATTTTAAGTCTCATTTTAGCTTCTTTTACAGTTTTGAAACTCTTAAAATTAAGGACTTTGAAGTAAGTTCTTAAAACTCGGTTGTTATTTTTTAGGTCTATGTTAACAGTCTAAGTTTAAGTTAGTGTTATATCTGATAGAAAATAGTAGTAAGTAAATACGTCTACTTTGTGTATTTTTCTAGTAATTTTAATTTTTTATCTCCTTCTTATCAAATGAGAGAGGCCAACTCTTATGTCGAGAGTTTATCAAGATTTAGTTTTTTATGAAAAGACCTTTGCCAAAAAGTGAGGCATGCAATGCATAAGTGACATAACTCGCAGACATTAAAAAACAATCAATTCATAGAATTCCATAGAGGTTTATTATGTCTAGTTAGGCAACCATAAGACATGTATTACATCATCATCATCTACAGTTACGGTACTCTTAATATGCCATTGGCTTCCATCTTATGTATAACATAGTTTAATACTTTTTTGGTTATACAATGGAACAAAGATTGTTGACAAAATGTTTACTCATATCTTCATTCATTCAGTAAGTATGTAAACATGAAATCTAGGCGCCCTGTTATCGCTTGTCATAAAATTGACAAAGTACCCTCAAAATTTTACCTATCTTGGTCTCTCTCAGTGATGTTCGATATCCTCGCAATTACCGTTCAAAAATACACCTTATCTGCCTAATTTAAGGTAGATAATGGCAAAGCAAGGCCGGTTGTGGACAATTTATCATTCGAAGCACACAATTTAGCGGTTTTGGAATGATTTCTGAGGCAGCACTTTAACAGATAAGCCGCCGGGGCCTTGCTTTATGGGGTTAGGTGAGGTTATCAGGAAAAGGTTTTAATCAAGGGATTTTGAGAAAAAATTTAAGGGCATTATTGGCTCTTTTACACGGACTAGCGACGATTTATCATGATAACGTTATGAGGTGCATCGTAATCCAAGAAGTTAAAGCTAATTTTCATTTTTGAATAATGCAAATAAAGGCGCCTGCAATATGTTTTCATAAGATAAGTATGTCTGTTACGTTACATTTCAATTAATTACAAAAAATGTGATATTTGTTAATATTTCGATTATTCGATTATAAGTATTTTTATCTACACTAATGTTGTAACATTCTACTTATGTTTCTAATACTTGACTTATAATTACTACTGTTATAGCGCAGACAACAAAACACTCAATTTAAGCAATTTCACATGATGGTATAATATCCACATCGATATCGTAATAGCTCATTATAACATCGATAAAACGCGACCAACCTGATTGGCGCGCAGCTGCGCTCTCATTGGTTAGATTTTAATTGCGGCAAAATCACTGTGACAATACACGTACGCGTGAATTTAATTTAATAAATGAAAAGTTAAAATGTTACAACATTAGTGAAGATAAAATAGTGTATGCAACTGCATATAACACGGGTATTAAAACACTCGTTACTATTATGAAACTCGCTGCGCTCGTTTCATAAACTCACACTCGTGTTTTAATACCCTTCATTATATGACAGTTGCATAAACTACTATTATTGGATTTAATTTTAACGGGTCCGGATAGGTCAACTGCGGTGACAACATAAAACCTTATTTCAACACTAGTGGGTGCCCGCGGCTTCGCCCGCATTATTTCGGAATTAAAAGTAGCCTATGACACAGGGCTTCATACTACCTACACACCAAATCATGATGATTCGCTGAAACGTTTTAGCGTAATGCACATTGAATTAAACAGACAAAAAAAACTGCTGAAACATGTTATGTTATCGTTTTAAAGTATAAACAAGCAATTTTTTTTTTCGAATATCTTCTATGTGCAGATTTTTTACCTCTTTTCTATACACGAGTATATTATATGTATAGAACATGACCTACTTTTAAAGTACCTAGAACCTAATACAGGTACCTAGCATGGTATGCGCTGGTAACCTAACTTGCAGTATCGAGTGGTTTCCGGTAAAAGTGAGTTCGTACTACTCACTGCACGTAACGAGCGACCAGATGCGTGGTGAGCGGAGCGATCAGCGTAGCGGGGAGCGGATTGTTAGTAAGATGGTGAGTACTGTTATTTAGCAAGGGAAGTTGCTTTTATTGAGTAATTAAGTATCAAATAGTCTCAAACCATATATTTTAACCTATTTAGTATCTTACTGTTCCTACACAGACGCACAACATAATAGCAAGAAACAAAGTCATAAAATATGTGTTAGACAGCTATTAAACATAAAAAAATTAAACAAGGTTAGTTTACTGTTCACCGCGTAAGGAATCAACAACTGACATGATAAACTGCGTAGTGCACTATGTACAAAATAACAATAATGTATATCTGACCATCATCGGTACAACTTAGGACGCCAAAGAATCTAAAACTGTAACATCAACCTCATATCGTTTCCACCTATGTATCACAATACAAATCGATTGCTGTACAGAGTAGAAAAATAAACAATACGTGACCGTTTAATTTTGTGTTTGTTTGAACCTGTTTTAGATATGGGATATGGAGGATCTGTCACACTCTCGCTCCCGCTACCTCTCATCGCTACGCTCGCCACAGCCCCCTCTAGACGCCACGAAGCGTGAGCGCGACGTCTCCACTGAACCGAGTGAAGCTATGCTCGTATTCCGCGTCTTTGTGACGCTTTAAACGCGATTTTATTGCCGCGATTAAACCTCACTATTGCGACAATCGTCCGTTTTATGGCCCGACATTTTGTTGGATATTTTATTTTGAATGGCGCTGTAAACAGTTGGGTTGATTTTTAATGGTAATTGCTTTTTTTGTAATACTGAAGGATAAATCAAACCGTGTTAGGTTTTACTGTTATTAGCAGACGATTTTTCAGCACATGCATACTCCTGTTTCAATGTAAGAAATCGATATTGCAGGTTACATGTAATAGGATATTCTGATCAAATGTCTGGACATTAAGTTAAAATAAATACCTATTACAAGACAGTTTCTGCAAGTTCTTTATTAACAATATTATAATATTTAAGTATGAACACTAATATGCCTTTACAAATACATATATTAAATTCATAAATCTTAAATTGAACAAGTTAGTCAAACAAGTTTTACAATAGCCTTTTTATTCCATTTCCCAAACGAAACAAACCGTTTATTTAAACCCCACATAGATTGAATTAAACTCACAAAAGGCATGCGAGCATAATTCTCTCACAAACGGGAAATACAAAAGAATATTAAATTTTTTCCTCCACTAAAAGAATGGACTGGCACACACCCAGCAACTTGTGTTTCAACCATTGATTGTAACAATTTATGTAGAATGGCCATTAAAGGTAATGTGCCTGAAAATATAATAAAAAAGTGTCAGTTCATATAGCCAACTGTAATATCCAGTGTTTTCTGACCACCCAAGCAATGGATAAAGTATTTTTAATCTTCGAAAAAACAAATAGAATATTCTGTTATCATTTAAATAATATTACTACCTTTATTTACAATAATAAAATATAAAAACAAGGGAAGAAAAACTAAACATACTACTTCTAACTACTACAAATAGGGGCACTTAGAAAATCTTTAGAAAAGCCTAAAGATCATTGATTACTATATAGCATAGAATAGGCTAGAACTTGTCACTCTCATATAATAAGTAACAAAATTACTTATAACTTTTAGTTGTAGCAAAAGCTTATAATTCATAAGGTTAATAAAACGAAGGATTTATAAATTATTGTAAGGCTTGAACTAAATTAATTAATACGTATCTACTTTATTTTTCAATCCAACGAGTCATGTTCTGCGCCAAACCACTATAGTTAGAGGCATGCTTTACTTTTTTATATACGGCCTTACTAAATGCAGCTCAAATAAATCACTACTTGTGAAAATGGGAGATTTTTCCTCGTTGTTTCTAGTTTATTATATACGGCACTAAATATAGTACATATTAGTTCATAGTATAGTATTTTATATAGCTTGGTGAGTGGTAGTAAATTAACCGTTTAGTTTCGTTTGCGATGTTTTATGTTCGATACCAAAGTCTCACGATATCTCGATACATAATGTAAAACATAACATTTACTGTGGGTAATAGGCAGCGAAAAAATTATAAATTATATGTAAATTGATAAATTAACTGAAATTTTTTTCACGTCAATTTAAACGACGCGTTTTGACAGACACGTAAAAGTATGTAAATTTTAATCTTGCAAATTTACGTAAAAATTAATTTCCTACTATTTTATGTAAATACATAATACCTACAATAATTTATTGAACATTTTTTCAAGGAAATATTTAAATCAAAATTTTGTATATTGATTACCAGACCAATTAAAAGCGTCTATTATTCTATGTTGATCAAAGTACTTTACTTCATATAGTAAATGTTAAGGATCAGAATAATACAACATAGTACCAGTAACACATTATATAAAGGATTGTAGCAATTTGAGTCCAAAATTGTCCAGTGTTAAATCATAAATTAAATTCTCCTTTATTCGTCTTGCTTCAGATAATTGGAATTAGGTATTATCCCTTAGCTTAGCTTTGTAATGAGTTATCACCAACGTACTTTTAGAAGATTTTTCAGAAACTTAACGAATGAAAGTGGCCAATTCTAGTGTCGAGAGTTTATCAAGCCGCCGTCAGAGCCTCTGACATGGTTTTACGATTGTCGTACTTGACAAAAACCTACAATTTAACGTGTCATCCAACCCATGGAAGCGCCCAAAACGGAATGCCACTTTTCAGTCACCTATCTAAGAACGCGGTCAGCGTTGAACTTGCTTAACATTGGTGCACGCATGCAATGCCTCCGCTAGCTGAGCTACGGGCGCTTCAGAAAACTATATACTATTAAAGAGACTATCTAGTAATGAGGTATAAGTAATAGTATAATATCTAGTAAGTAGTAACCCTGTATATCCTCAGACAAAGCCTTCACTTACGTATTGTACATTTCATGAAATTCCTCGCTCTTTTTGGCAGACATTCTGTGAAATGGAGAGAATATTTCAAGTACGTTTAGAAACTAAGAAATCACACTCTGTTTTCATCATATTAACCAAGGGGCCTATACTCCGCAGTAGGACGACAATAGCAACGGATGTTTCAGATAAAAATTAAGTAATTCGTCTTTAAAATTTTGATGCATGTTTTTTAATTATTTTCCGTATACATTTATTTACAATTATTTATATTTTTTTTACAATATATATATGTATGTCTTTATTTTTATTATTAAAAATTTAAATAAATGTTATGTAATTTTATTGCTTTTATTTACTCTTGTTCGTGAAAAAAAATCATATATATGCGTCACAAGAAATCATTACTAAAGTAATTTAAGCGTGTATTAATAATAATTAAGGTATTTTTGTTTAAATTAACAGCGATAGTTACAAATCAAATCAAATCAAATATACTTTATTGTACACCAAATAAAAAGAACATAATTTACATAAAGGTGGAAGGTAACCAGGGACATTGGGCGACCTTATCACTAAAGTGATCTCTTCCAGGTAACCTAGTTTGGACAACACTAGAGGAAATCCGTAAAGCTGCGTAGCTGCGTAGTTACAATGATTTATACCCATTATATCTCCATTATTAGAAAATGATTCACTTTTGTAACTTCCATAGTGTGTTTTCCTCACCCGGTTGCTATCTCCCGTTTTCGAACGCAATCCTAGACAAGTTGATGGATCGCTCGATCACTCACTCACACTAACAACACGTCGCTTTGTTTTTCTACAAATTAAATGGATTATTTGGACAAGGGCGGGAAAATTAAATGAGTTCAACTTATATTTAAGAAATATGATGATTTTTGATATGTAGATACTTTGAGATCTTAGGAGTGTCATATGCTACTTTTAGAAAACTTAACTTATTTTTATAGCTGAAAAAAGTAAGCCTAAGAACCTTTGACCAAAAATTAGATATGGATGTCTATTGTACTCGTATTGTAATGTAGGATAAAAACTTATTCCAATGCCACAACTTGCAATTTTAACGCATAGCTCTTTAAGAGCAATCTCCTTCATACTTTAGCTAAGAAAGAATAAAGCTACGAAGTTTGCGTAGCCGCGTAGCAGGAACCGTAGCAGTGGCGTAGACTTCGTAGCAGGATTGTAGCAAAGTGCTACACTCGTAGCGCTATCTCCGTAGATCTAAGACGCCTAGCATAGAATTCTGCTTATGATTTTAACATTCCCAGCTAATTTCATTCACAAAAATATGTTCTCTATGTTTTCTCTAGTATTTAATAAAAATATGCCATTACATTATGTTGTTTCTTTTTCACGTAACAATAGAGTGACAGATCATCGGGACTTTTGGTATGATGAAATATTACAGAGATTTATATTATACATAATAATAAGATAAGAATATAAGATACAATTTAAAATAAAAGTGGCACAAAAATTTGCTACGTGTCCGTGTAAATAAATCCGTGAATATTTTGTGAAGGAAGGGGCCAAAATCCGACGCGCTGGCGCCATCTCTTAGCAACATTTGTTACTAAAACGCAAGCAAATACCTCCGCTAGCTGAGTTGCGGACCCTTTTTATGTATTGGCAAGGCTCTTCCTTTTCTATACTATGTGTATGCTTGTTACTGATACCACCCTTCCTATTACCATGCGCCTGTAGGTTACACACTCCACTTGTTTGATCACATGCTGTGTAAATACTAGTTTTCTATAAAGTATGATGAAAAACAGAAGAAAAGTTTGCCTTTTTCTTATGAGTGTAGTTCAAGAATTTTTTAGTTACAAAACACTACATTAGTTGAATGGGATTTATTTTTCGAAAAAAACTATATAGTTTCATAGTTTATTCTTCTTACAGTTCTAATAGTCATTTTTTAATAAAAATTTACTTTAGGTTAAACACTTTGTTGCTACTTGGTGCTCGGTCCTATTGGGATGCCTTGTTGGATGAAATAACAACGAGTTGGTATGGTTTGATACGAGTGGACTGTATATTTTGACTTGTGTTGCGCGTGCGCCGTGCGGTGCGATAGACGGGGTAAATGTCGTTCTGTTGGCGCGCGGGCTGCCCCCTGTCGGCGTTGGCGGGAACCTGTCCACTTGGTCGACCTGTCTCGCCGTTATGTTGGCAGCGGGATGTGACGCTTTAACACACTTTGGTTATATTTTTTTTATTCCTTATCTTATTTTATGAGTACCTCAGTAACTCAAATCAAGAGTTTTCTAACCAATTCATTTATTTTTAACAAAACAAACAACATACTGGATGAATAGCATCAAACAACGTCCCGAATATATAGTTACGAGTATACTAGTGTTGTACCTCATTCCATTCCGCATGTATGTGTCCCGCGAGAGCTAGTGATGTAACTGCATGTATTTCAACAAGTAACTCTGCCTCGAGGGAGTAAAGCTACAAATTATATTAAGCCAAACATGTAAGCAGCAACTTGTATGTATAATTAGGTACTAGTGTTGCCAGTAGTTTTACACGCGATATTTTAGGATCTTCTTCTTGTCGAATGAGAGTGGCCAACTCTGTTGTCGAGAGTTTATCAAGCCGCCCTAAGGGCTTCTGACATGGCTTTACGACTGCCGAACTAGACAAACAGTCGGGACCTACAATTTAGCGTGTCACCCGACCCACGGAAGCGCCCAAAATGGAATGACACTTTTACATGTTTTAGAATTAAATGTTAACTTTGTTGCTTGCAAGGTCCTATACTAGCTCTATTTCAAAAGTTACGCTGATCCGCTATTGTTTTGTGGCGTGAAAAAGTAATAAACAGGCTAAATAAAATACATATCATTTTCACATACACAAATCAGTATGCTGCCTTTTATGTAAAATTGTAGTCAATCTTTATTTTTTTTTAATAGCATTAGTGTACACAGTATACATAACATTTTAATTAGGAGAAGCTTTATCAACAAACAAAATCACATAAAAATGTATTGAGAGCACGAATACTGTCTTTGAAGTTTTCATAAAGATTTTCTTAGTGTTTTTGTATAGAATTTATTTCCTAATCATTTGATGCACTGCCACTAAATAACAATACATACCTATATAATAATATTATAAAGCTGAAGAGTTTGTTTGTTTGTTTGAACGCGCTAATCTCAGAAACTACTGGTCCGAATTGAAAAATTCTTTTTGTGTTGAATAGATCATTTATCGAGGAAGGCTTTAGGCTATATAACATCACGCTGCAGCTAATAGGAGCGAAGAGGAAAATCATAAAAACGGGGAAAATTATTCATCTTTGAGGGCTTCCGTTGCGTGCGCTGCGAAAACGGTTAAAGTCATCGGTAACAGGTATAATTTATAAAGCTGAAGAGGTTGTTTGTTAAAATAAATATGATGCCTAAAATAACTATTCCACGCGGACGAAGTCGCAGGCAGCAGCTAGTCATTAATAAGTATGTATTTACAAAAGAAAATTATATTTAGTATTATATCCGTTATCTAGTACCCACGACACAGGCGTTTGCTTAGTGTGGGGCTAGATGGCGCTGTGTGCAATGTCCCGGAATATTTATTTATTTAATTTTTTATTTTATTTAAAAAATCATCCCCATTTATTTATAATATACATAAATAAATGGGGATGAATATGAATATAATATGAATATTTATTCATTTTCATTTTTTTTATTTTCATCATTTCTGACTTAAAGTTACTTATATCATATTATGATGATGATATTTATGAAAGGATATGAAAGTATAATACTACCTTAATTGTTAGTTTAGCAAGCTTATCACTCCATTCTGTATCCATACATAGTTGAACAAGGTGCAGACGCCGGAAATGTAAGGTGTGAATAAATAAACTAACTCGCTTCTACTGGGCTGTGCGTATCTTGTGATTTAGTGTACGAGTACATTGTATGCACAGATGGTACATAGATATAATTTTGTATGTACACAGACGTAATGTCATAATTGAAACGATCAAGTAGCTTAAGTATAGTAACCATTGTGATCTTCTTCTTAACGAATGAGAGTGGCTAAATCTGATGTCGATAGCCGCCCTGAGGGCCTCTGACATGGCTTAACAACTGACGTACTAGACAAACAACATTGTGATAATTTGATATAATTAAAGTCATTTCATTGCCTGGTACTTTTAATGTTATCGTAAAAACCCATATTATAAAAAAAAAACTACTGAATCGATCATAGTGAAAATATTGTTTACTAAGTAAAAAAAATCCAATACCGACAAAACAAAATTAATATTTTTTTGGAAGTCGTTAAAAATGGCATCGAATTCAAATTTTATTTCATTCTTATGACAATATAGCACAAACGTACGAGTCGAAATGATAACCTCTTTTTTTTAATGTCTTTTAAATATTAGTTTAACTATGACAATTCCTTCTGTCGTACATATTCTGTGTACAATAGGATCAACAGTCTCGTCCCAGGTCGCCGTTTGTCAGACGACGACATCTAGAAGGGTTTACACTCGTGGAGCAACTCTGTACCTAACTTGTATATTATTTTTATGTATGTCATCATCATCATTATCATCAGCCCACAGTCGTCCACTTCTGGACATAGGCCTCTCCCAAGGCACGCCCCTCAGCCCGATTTTGTGCTTCTCGTTTCCACCTGGTGGCAGGGCGCCCTACACTACGCTTGCTGAGCCGCGGGCTCCACTCCAGAACTCGCCTACCCTATCGGTTGTCGGTTTTATGTACATGTTTGAGTCTAATTACAAAATGTAGTTCACCTGATAATAAAGACGATATCACGGGTGTATGTCCTTAACTGTTAAAGAATTAATTGTATCCCTTGGATTCTAGTTCATATGAAACACTGATCCGGTTGGAATCTGTTTATTAGAGAATTTAATATGTATGTACGTAAAATGTTAAAAATGAATACGCCAATGATCACTGAGATCATTTTCCGTATTCTATCTGAGCGATACCTTTTTAGCGTCCATTAAATATGTATTAATTAACAAGTATCATCATTATACGTAACTAATAGTTTGAATTTTAAAAAATCTTACATTTGCACTGAGACAGTGGCTCCACCCTGTCTACCCCGTTAATCTGACGCAGGGTGGGTGATGTATTTATAGCTACGATCCCTAGTTTAATCTCTTGTGCCATTGTACTGTATTACACATCACTGTTATACGAATATAGTCAGCTTAGTGTTTGGGTTTGAACTACTAAGTATCAGAGATTTTAAATTATCAAGTAAACTGGTCTGAGTCACTATTATGGAATACTAGTGGACGCCCACGTCTCTGCTCACATTATTTCGGAATAAAAAGTAAAAGTAAGGTAATAAGTAAGTAGTATTAAAACCTGCAGACAGGTTTTACGTGATTCTTATTTAAATAATCAGATAAGTAGAGAAAATTTCTACAAACTATTTATTATTAGTACGTCGTGCTATCGATTCTAAATATTCCCAAACATGTTTTATTCAAATATCTTTAAAAAATAGCAGCTGATTAATTATTATTAAATAAAATAACGGTACCAAAATTAACTTTATAAGCTTTGCATAATGTATAATGTCTGACCCAAAAATAACACAAGTAGGTCGTTTGAATGGGAATTAAAACCGTTGTTCCCCGCGGGTTCATAAAGCTATTTAATATACATTTACCTGTATTATACAAGTAACTACTCCCACGAGCATATCTGGTCGATTGTAGTGTGGGAGGTTACAGCTAACAATGTAAAGGTATAATATTATATAAAATAGAATAAACAGCCAAACTGTGGAACTCCTTGCCCGAATCTCTATTCCCCTTGAACTATAATTTGTCGGTTTTCAAGTCGAGAGTAAACCGGTTTCTTCTAGGCAAGCGCGCTAGATCGTAGATTATAACGTTGCTTAACATCAGGCAAGTTGTAGTCAAGCGTAAGCCTATATCATGTAAAAATATATATATACATATATAACAAAACAAGGTTAGATCGGCAGGTACTAGGTTATTGACACTTACGGTATTTTTATTTGACATTATCTAGTATACATATAACAAAACTGTAGACGATCTAAATTCTGAACATTGAAGATATCGGAAAAAAAATGTTTGGAGATACTTAGAATTGATAACAGAACACGTTCAAATCAAACAACTTTTAGAATTTTTGTCTGTGTTTCTGTTTTTTTGTTTATCTGTGTCTCTGTTTATTTAAACGCTCATCATGCAAAAACGGCTGAACGGATCATCATTATTTTTGGGATGTAGGTAGGTATGAGGTTTTAAGAGTGTCATACGCTACAATGACATGTAATTGTACAAATTATTAATAAATTGTTTATCTTGTTTATCTACTTTTTATCCTGAAATAATTCCAGCGTAGCTGCGAGCGTCCAGTAGTACTGAAATTGAGGTCTTACAGTGTCTTTTTTTTGGAGTAATTACTAATTCAAATTCCTATTACTAATAAAACAAATATAAGGCGGGGCTAGTTCATGACCTATCCAACAAAAAAAGGACTGTAGGTAGGTACATAATCTATTCAGAATTACTGAAGTAATCACGCAAACATAACATAACAAACCTTCCATCGAATTAGGAACCTCTTCTTTTGAAATCGTTTCGTAAAGAAAAGTTCAAAGAAGTTTCAACAAGTTTACAATACAAACTTGTTTTGTAAATAAAAATCTATTGTTTTATTCAGTTCGCTTAGACTAATAATAAGTATTGCTGCACCTTAAGTTATAAAACGCCTATATTATCACACGAAATTCCCCACAATTCAAAGCTCCCTATCTAATCAGATCGTCAGCTCTTGCTCCACCTTATAAATGTTAAAAACAGCATATTGTTCAGTTTTTGTCCCGACGCCTGCGAAACAGATAGCATTCAGCTTCGCTATTGTGACTGCTTTTTGTGTGTTTATTGTTCTGATAAAAGGAGCGAGTTATATATGAGTGTTTTTAAGTAGAAGGAAGTGTGACTTAATTTTGTATAAGTATGAAGTATTTTTGTATGAAATCTGCGGTTTGACTAAGGTTAATGTAGGATAAATTGGTACTTTATGTATTTATGGTTAACTAATAATTAATATACCACAAATTTATCAGAACTGATTCTGCCGTTTCTAAGTGGAGAATGGACCAATGTAGTCTCTTACACGTTATCTTACACACTCACAAATGCTTATAAAATTGTGTCTCATGTCTAAATGAGAATCCTGGAAAATCCGTGTTATGTATGTACATGTAAACTATTATCTAGTTATCTTTGAAAGTATAATAAACCGGTTAAGTTCATACTCGTACCATCCATCAATGTTAAAAAAACTAGCCTAAAACACCGTATAGCCCAAATGTTGTTGAATCAAAATGAAAAACTAGTATCAGCTATTTTTCTGGTTAAAAAATAGTAATATAAAAACGTAGGTTCTGATTGTTAATTACTCGTTTAGCGTTACAACCAGTTTTATTTGAATGTATGTAAGTAGGCATATATGTACATATATACATAACCATGTGTTAAATTGATGCAATGAAGCGATAAACTTATATACGAGTTCTTGGAAATATACTTATAAATGTATCTAACAATTGTTTTCTTTAGTATTCAGTATTCAATTGCTCAGCAAAATAAAATTTTAAAATATTTATAGTATTCTAAGACTTAGTAGAAAAAGTACATTCATCTCTAAGTAAAAATGTTTTAATAAGTCTATTTGTCCCGCTTTCAAACTACAATTCAAAGGGTTTTCGAATCTCGATTACCTAAATGTAAATCTAGGTAAGTTTGATATACTAAATCTGCAGCCATGCTTAACATCAGGTGAGCTGTAGTCTTAATAAGATCTAATAATATATAACAAAGAAGCTCTTGGCAACACATTTTCTATCATAAAATTGATCCTAATATTTCTATTACGACCTCCACAAATAGGAAAGAGGAGAGGGGGAGGCTTCCTCTTGTGATAATAATGTGTAATTTCGGACACAGTCCTGAAAGAAACCAATCATGGTGGAATCGCTTTGTTTATTTTCTATGTACTAAAGTTCCCGTAAGGCATGATTCAACATAATTTATGACGCATGTAAGTGCTACCAGTTGTTCCAATTAAATTGAATACTAAGATGGGCTGAAAAAGATCACTCTGAGTGATAAAACTGTATGTTAACAAATAAAAACATTTTTTATACACTTAACTACTATCATTTTACTTGTTATAGGATTTAAGTGGTACATCATTAAAAAAAATCGAGTTCCCTCACTATGTACATAAACTGGACAAACACAAGCTTATATTTTCATAAGTGTCTAGTCTATTACTATTCCAATTTTTATCCAATATGGAGTAGATCCAGCCGTTTTATCGCGAAGAGTAACAAAAATACACACTTCTTCATTTTTAATAAAATAGTTTTAGCTACTGTTTCTAACTTACATACGTAAATATATATAAAAATACATTCATAATACTAAAACTTATAAAAACAGCAAGTTGATGTACTGTTTCCAAGTACACTAACACCGCGCGGTAGGGTCAGCACATAAACAAGGTGTATGAAGTGGCGGCACATTATAGGAGCTCGTTATCGGAACGATCTGTGTGATGTGCGCGCCACCTGTGTAGAGGCTGATTGGACCTCGTATCTAATCCAATACTGGAAGAATCTTTAATACAAGAAGACCTTTTTTTACAAGGAATAGGCCAACGTTCAGCCTGCCTCATGGTAAGCACCATCTAAATATATAAAACTCAAAGGTGACTGACTGACTGATTGACTGACTGATATAGTGATCTATCAACGCACAGCCCAAACCACTGGACGGATCGGGCTGAAATTTGGAATGAAGGTAGATGTTATGACGTAAGCATCCGCTAAGAAAGGATTTTGATGAATTCCACCCCTAAGGGGATAAAATAGGGGATGAAAGTTTGTATGAAACTTTGTCAATTTTAAAGCGATCAGGCTGAGACTTTGCATGCATAAAGCTACTATGACGTAAGCGCTCGTTATGAAAAGATTTTGATAAATTCCACCCCTAAAGGAGATAAAATGAAGGATAAAAGTTTGTATAAATCTTCTTAGATTTTCCCATTTTTGTCTAGCCGAAGGGAAAAATTGCTCTTACAACAGAACTATTTGCATGCGCTGCCTTAACAGTTGTATAAAATATAAATAAAATCTATATTAATATTATAAAGCTGAAGAGTTTGTTTGTTTGTTTGAACACGCTAATCTCAGGAACTACTGGTACGAATTGAAAAATTCTTTTTGTGTTTAATAGACCATTTATTGAGGAAGGCTATAAGTTATATAACATCACGCTGGAACTAATAGGAGCGAAGAAATAATGGAAAATGTGGAAAAAACGGGGAAAATTATTCATCTTTGAGGGCTTCCGTTGCATGCGCTGAGAAAACGGTTCAAGATATCACAAAAATATGTATGAAAGAATTATTTCTCTTAAAATAATCTAACAAAATGTCTCCAACAATATATGTCTTTCTTTTAAGGTTAACTCACTAGAACCGTTTTTATTTTTACTAATATTATAAAGCTGAAGAGTTTGTTTGTTTGTTTGAACGCGCTAATCTCAGGAACTACTGGTGCTAATTGAAAAATTATTTTTGTGTTTAATAGACCATTTATCGAGGAAGGCCTTAAGCTATATAACATCACGCTGCAACTAATAGGAGCGAAGAAATAATGGAAAATGTGAAAAAAACCGGGGAAAATTATTCATCTTTAAGGGCTTCCGTTGCGTGCGCTGCGAAAACGGTTCAAGATATCACAAAAATATGTTCATAGACTATTAACGGCGTCATTGACAAGAGAAGGTTAACAAGAAGAGTTGAGCACTATATATCAAATCGCAACTGCCAACGGATACGGAAAACACATGGTGGACGGGTTGGTAAGAAGTAAGACAAGGCAGCAGGTTCGCAATATGTTATATGCGATACCACCGGACAGGCCGAACAGATATGTGGGTAGCCTTACTAACATGGGGCCAGTGTCAGAACGGGCCGCTAAAATATTGCGGAAAGCGGAAGTCAATACAGCTTATAAAACAACGGATAATTTACTTCACCTGTGTAATGGTAAAGACCGGTTGGAAGATGCCAGGATGCCAGGAAGTCTGGGGTATACAAATTGGTGTGTGACGAGTGCAATGCTGTGTATGTAGGTCAGACAGGAAGAAATTTCGAGACCAGAACAACAACAACAAAGAACATATGGCAGCCCATAGGAACGAGCACCCAGAAAGATCACACTTTGCAAAACATTTATTAGACACCGGACATACTTTGCAAAATAACCACACGTACCAGATTAAGCAAATATGCGATAAAGGATTCCGTTTGTGCGTGTGGGAGCAGCTGGAAATACTGAAACACCAGGGTCAACCTTTTACGTTGCTGAACGACCAAACAAACTTGGTATCATCACCATTGCTACGAACTTTCATTGGTAATGGAACAAACACCACCTAATTTGGTAAACACGCGAGCGATGACGCAACGACGCGCGGTTACTTTAGTGAGTTTGAATAGTAACGGTCAGGCAATGACACATCGTATGACATCATATTACGTTATATAAGGAGCGGTCGTTGCTCGCCGAGGTCACGACAGTTCCTGTTGAGTCGTCGCGCTGCAATAGCCGCTCCCTCCCGTGAGGTTGCGTGCGCCGTTCGTCGTGCTGCTGCTCCCGAGTCCCGAGCGGGAGGTTGACCGACGCGCCTGCACCACCTCCAGGAACCACCGCCTGTCGTCCCGGCGCTATAGAAATGCGCCGCAGCGACAGGCACATCGCCTCATCACGTCGAACAACGCCGACCGTTGCTGGTACGCCGCCGGACAGGCGACTCGACGTGAACTGTGAACTTCCCCGGGGTCAGTGTGCCCCGGAGCCCAGCCCCTCTAAAGAGATTAATCTCGATGAGGCCCTACCAGCTCCCCTCGGGGACTGGCAGACGATCACGTGACGTGACGCCGAGGTCACTTTCGGACCGACGTTCGAGGAGTCAACACGTCCTGAGGATGCCTCGTGGAGAGGCGAAACACGTGTCGACGAAAACATCTTGCCGAAGGAGAACAACAAAGCTTCAAGACACAAGGTGCGGTGTTAGTAAGATCTTGAGATCCGCGGAGGCCACATTGGTTAGGAGGTGAGGTGTGGCGGTGGTATATGGAGGAACACACCTAAAAACCATCAAGTCTGTGATTTGATGTCGGTTAAGGAGCAGTCGCAGCGGAAAAACACTACACATTTCTCCAAAGTTTCAGTTACAATGGATTTCCGCAAAGTAACGCCTGATTCAATATTTTACAAAAATATGTATAAAAGAATTATTTCTCTTAAAATAATCTAACAAAGTGTCTTCAACAATATATGTCTATCTTTTAAGGTTAACTCACTAGAACCGTTTTTATGGTAGTAACTATTCCACGCGGACGAAGTCGCGGGCACCAGCTAGTTGTAGTCTAAGATGTTACACGTTTGCCTAGGAGAAACCTATTTACTCTGGATTTAAAGACCCCTGGGTTATAATTAACCTATACAAAATGAGAGTGAAATATGTATAAAGGTGATGGTGGTGACGAGGTTTGAGTTATATGCACTTTGTTTCAGTTGGTTCACAAAGTCTAAGCTTCCTTGGATTTCCGTTAAACAATAGGTTTTTAGATAGAGTACATCATTCATTACAAAAAACTAAATTGATAAACTCTCAACACCAGAGTTTTCACGTTCATTCGATAAGAAGAAGATCTTTCATTTAGTAGACCATGAGGAGATTTAAAAATACATAATTTGATTTAAAAACTCTATATACGTACGAGACTTAGTCTTAATTGTTAATTTGCACAATTGCACTTACGATATTAATTAAAACATTGTAAATAATTGCTATCAGACCTCTAAAGCCTGTAAACTCACAATATTCAAAACCCAATAAAAGTGATATATCCGCTGAAATTGTTGTCGGTGGCAGCTGATATATCGCTTCGGTTTGTTGACTGTAAAGCTGTTTATATGACAAGTGGTGCAATAGGTCTGCAACACAAAAGAAAAATGTATGCTTAGGTATAACAAGATGTTAGAACTTTACCGGTACTAGTAGGTGCTCGCGGCTTCGCTCGCATTAAGAAGTAAAACTTGCATCCATCAGGGGTGAAATAGGGCCCCTTTTAAAGTGGAATTTCCAAAAATCCTTTAAAAATAACATCTACCTGCATGCCAAACTTCAGCCCAATCCGTCCAGTGGTTTGGGATGTGAGTGGATATATCACTGTGTTAGTCAGTCAGTCAGTCAGGCACCTTTGAGTTTTATTTGTTTAGATTTATAGAACCTTACCTCAACTTAATATCAGTGATACCCCCAAACTTGATAATTAACAACTCCTTTTTTTAGAAATCGGTTGAGTCAAGTTCAGGCTCTAGATGTACAAGTATCTAGATTTATCTAGATACTCTAGATTTGTTAATAAAGAAGTCTAAACACTAGCTAACATGTAGCAGTAAGCCTACTATGTATCATCTTCAGAACAGTATCAGTTTTTACCAAGTTCCCACATTACATAATATTATGTAACAACGTGAGAGCATTCACAGAGCAGTATACATATTCAAGTATATAATATGTAGGTGTATCTAATTTATAGCTGAATACATTATGTACCTACTTTAAATTTGCATTAGACAATAGGAATAGTATGGATACTGTAGGTGTGTTACACTCGTTAGGATTGTGTCACGGCCTTAGCAATTCTACCAAAGTATGGTCATGCATTCTTTATTCAAAAAATATATTATAATTTATCATTTGTTTATCACAATATCAAAATCCACTTTGTCTTGTGACTCGTACTTTTGTAGTTTTAAGATAAGTGAATTGGAATAGTAATATCTATTATTTGCGCGAATAAAAATTATATCTCCCAAAAACAACAAAATTTGATTTTCTTATGTCTCAAAAACTTACAAATTATTTGTTTCAATCCGAGAGTCAGAAATTTCATCCCTGTTTTTCTCTCAGTAAGAGCCACTAAAATTTTACCAAAGACGAGTTTACAAAACTCTTAAGCGTTTTAGCAGTCACGTGTATTCAAATTTCGGCAATCAATATCACGGTTCTGTAAAAAATCCTTTACAAAACATAGTTTTCCAAGCACGTAGTAAAATTGTGCCGCGGGGCTACTGTGAACTAAATCTTTTCATTTTATTCAAACACTGGCTTAACTGTTTTAGTTAAAAAAGTTTTGAAAAAGATGAACTAAAATTTACCTACATTTTCTTTGCAGTGCTTTGTAGCTTGTTCTAATTAAAAAAGATGGTATCATTCGACCTCTTTTTTTCTTTTTTAATTGATTGACATCAAAACTTGTCTGATCGTACTTGCAAAATAAAAAATTGGCATTTACCTAATAAGTGCACAAACTCGGGCATCTAAGTTGAAATATAGATCCCTGTCCCGGTTATACGTCATTGAAAACAGGCGTTGATAAATAAATATCATTTATTTAGGGCTTCATATAGTCAAGATTTCTATTTAGTAAGCCAAAGGTCATTTGTAGTCAGAGACCTTAGATCGTTTCAACAAGTTATCGCCCCAACACATGCATTTTAAAAACTTACTTACTTTTACTAAATTTACTTTTTGGAACGAGATAAGTACTTAAAAATGTAGCCAATAAACATGACGATGATAAAGTAAAGAAGGAAATGTGCTTAGTTTTACCTCTGCATTTCTATCTCTTTAACATTTCCGATATCTTTGTCTGCAATAGTGCATGAACATATAAACCTAACCTACTTACATAATAAGTTCACTTCTTCACATACATACAAACATAAATACATAGCTCTACATTTCCTTGTGCCATTTCTTTCCGTATAAAATGTAGATAGAATTTCATAAAGCCGTACTACGTAAAGCTACGTTCCGAGAATGGAGACTGAGAACGTAACGCGCTCGTTTGGTAGATTTAATCAGACACGCCCTGGTTTCAGCTGTAACGAAGCACAAATCTAACTAGCTCCATGGAGGGCTTTTTGTGCAAGGGGTTTGTGAATTCAAATGTTATTTTACTTGTAGATATTGTATTCAAAGAACCCTTTATTAGTTTACTAGCAGATAATATTATTTATAAAGAAATTCTTCATATTTTGTTGTAAAATTTTGTCTTTTCTCAACATAAAGTGTGTCATGATGAAGTAAACCCCACTTGACCAACGATTCCTAAACACATTTAGTATCATAATAACCAGTAAAAAATGGCTACATATATATTAGTGGTGTTATGCAAGTAAACCTTAGATTTGAATATGTGCAAATGATATAACGTACTCTGTATTCTATTTTATATCGTCAAATGTAGGTACTTTTATCATACGAGTACCTACAAAATACATATATAACTATTCAAAACGGTCAGCATTGATGTTTGCTTTGGAAATAATTTAAAAACTAAAAGTATCATAAGCAATTATTACCACAAAAAAATGAGCAAAGCAGCGGGCTTCTAGTAATAAATAACTCTGCAGAACAGTAGTAATTACAAGTTACAATTCAAGTTAGCGACCGTTAAAGTGTAACTTGCTGCAACTTCAACTGAAAACTGAAAATTAAAGTTAAAATGTGGCTCAATGGACATTTGCAAGTCGGTAATGGTTGGGGAGAATTGGAACTTAGGTTATGGGAGAATAGCCTTTTGTAGGATAAAGTAAGTGTAGTGATTCAAAGTTGTGATTGTGCTACGGTAATTTTGTAAACAGGCTACAGTATTTTATGTATTTACTCGCAGGTATATAACTAAGGAAAAGAGGGTCGTATACATTGAAAATATTCGAAAAATTTATAATATGTTTGCGGATACTAAGGATTGATAACATAATACGCGCCAATAAATTATAGAACCATTGTCTGTTTATTTATGGGGCATCATCAAAAACGGCTAAACGGATCGACATGTTATTTTGTATGTAGGTGGTATGAAGTCCTGGAAGTGACAAAGGCTACTTTTTATTCGGAAATAATGCAAGCGTCCACTAGTACATGATAAGTACTCGTAGTAATAATTTAGTAAATTTACTTGTATCAGAACTTGTTCCGCTCTATCCATATTTACAGTGCTTTGTACCGGGAGGATTGCCAACTCCCCGGGTTTCAATTTGAATTGTCCAACGAAATTGTTGAACAAATTGTTCAGCATTGAAATCATGTTTATTTGGGACAATTTGCGGCGAATGATTGAGAGTTTGAACAAGTTATGAATTCATTTTCAGTTTGTACGTGTTGTGGATTAACTTTCTCTTATTTTATTCGACCTTTGGTCACAGAGTTGTTAGTGCGTATGTTGTTTTAGATAAACTAGTGGTGAAATGTCTTCCTTTCTAGTTAGAAAAAAGATAGGCCCAAGCTTAACTACAACTTGCTTCATATTAACCAGCGTGTGAAAAACCGATTTAGTACATTTACCTAAAAGAAATTGATTCACTCTTAACTTAAATATCAATAGGTGGAGTTAATATTTATCGATATTATTACTTGAGGTTGATCAGAGAGGAAGATACATGAACAGAGTTTCCAAATTTGCAGTTTTTGAATTTTGAGGGAAAATTGTGGAACAAAAATGTTTAATGTCGATTACATTATGTACTAAAGTAACCATTAAAAAGCTTACATTAATAACATTATTATGTTCGATACCCTAAGCTTATTCTATTAAGCCTGTATACTAAATTTATATGCAATTTGTCAGTTTTCTTGGCATCAGTCCATCGCCCGGATATGATCAGATGCACCGAATCCTATTATCCGGGTCACTGGCCGGATGGCTGATACCTGGGTACTTGAGTAGGTTACTAACTAAGGTATGTTCTATAGCTGAGAGAATTACTACCTCCTTAATATTAAAACTTAATAAAGCTGAAGAGGGTGAAAAATCTAAACATTGCAGATATTAAAAAAAAAATCACTTTACATTAAATTAAAAATTAAACACGT
This sequence comes from Macaria liturata, assembly GCA_964023185.1. Taxonomy (NCBI): domain Eukaryota; kingdom Metazoa; phylum Arthropoda; class Insecta; order Lepidoptera; family Geometridae; genus Macaria; species Macaria liturata. The sequence continues at coordinate 5,951,595 of OZ026814.1, read as the reverse complement.
TTCAGCAGCTTTTATAATTTTTGTCTGTTTATTCAAACGTTTTTTATTCAAACGATTTTTGATACGAAGGTAGTGTAAGATCTTAGGAGTACAAGCGGCGGGCGTCAACTAGTATATAAATAATGTTTCAAATGTCAAAGAAAAGGTATTTTATTCTTACTTTAAATTTTAAACCATTTAGTGTAACCTACAGCGTTTGTTAGTCGGTTTGTCTCGTGTTCATTCCACAACGGAGTAATGGATCATCGTAATTATTGGTATAGTTGTAGTATTTTTATCCCGAAACGACTCTAGTGAACCTTTACTTAAACAAATACACTAAATTTAGTCATAATTTAATTTAAATTACATGCTTACTAGTGTTATATAAATTATCTTAACATTTAGATTTGTATTTAAATGTGAACTAATTTCGTAATTTAAATAACGCTAGAAAGATGTCTCAATAAATGTACAACGCAACACCCATTTTTTCTAAGCTGCGCAAATCCCGAGATAAACCCGGATATGCACCAGGTACCGGATATCCGGTTGATAGAGACATCAATCACGTGTTGCCCGGATAAACCTGCTTTTTAGATTTATTCGACGAACACGGAGCTTTGACTTTGACGAATATATCCGTAGTGGCTTATTCATATTTGAACAGCGCTGAAATTGCGAAGTGTTATTATCAGTTTAATAGATGAGGTCTGCACAAGATCGACGCAGCTGGCACATTCAAAGAGAGGCCTATGCCCAGCAGTGGGATAGAAAATGTTGTGGATAATGATTATTATGGAGATGTAGTTTTAAATTTTTTGCGTATCGTACTAAAATCTTTTTCTTCTTCTTCTTATTGTATTACAATGCAATGGTATAATGAAATGAAAATATGGATGAATGTGTATTTTTTGTACCTATGGAGTATCAAATACAATTAATTGGAATGCTTTATATGAACGTACCTATTTATTGTATAATTGAGAACAAAACGAATATATCAAAATACCAGAAAAACCCAACTTTTAATGCTTTTACTACTTTTTATACTAATTTTTGTCCGAGGATGTGTGTCTTCCGTGGAAGGACCTGGGCGTCCAGCACGATGTATCTGCCCAAGAGAACTCCCCTAACGAAATAATTCTGCAGGGGAGACGACCCTCAATCATGAGAAAATACGACTCAAGATATGCAACAAACATGTAGACAGCTCGCGTGATAGTAAGCAGTCATCGTCACCCATGGACACTTGCAAGATTAAAGCCGTTGCATCACTTTACCAGCTCAGAGAAGTGTCTGACAATACCCTTACCTAACTTTTAATCCAGGCGCCAAAAGTAAAAAAAAAAACAAACAAACAGTAGATAAAAAATCTACAAAGGCTGCTACAAAAAGCAAAAAGCCTGAATCTCGCAATCGTCCAGTAGGCAATAGAACAGATTCAATCCAGTGTGGCGGATAGTACCCGGACGGCACGGGTTGTTCCGCCCGGGTGGCCCGGGTAAGCACCTAGAGGTCAGAATCCACTATCAGGATATATGCTGACCTTTTTCTGGCTCATTGTATCAGCTTTGCACTCCAGCGTGGTAATGCCGGACACGTTGCGGGCTGCCACTTGGACCATTAAGGCTTTTCTTAAAAAGTATAAATGTTTCACTAAAAGCGAAAATTTAAGCATAGTTTTGTTATTATTGTCAATAATTGTCATGATTTTATATGACTTCTTTATGAATCTTTTTTAGTCAACTCTTATTTTCCATTCTCATGCAGTTATCATCATTAGGTACATTGCATCATTGTTATTTAGAACAAAACATCATTTCAATAGGATTAAAGAATAAAAACACATCACTGCGAGTTAGTCTGTTTAGACCTTTAACCGGTCTAACCGTTTGGACCGGTTTTACGTGAGTCCGGTCTATTTTATCTTTGATTGTTTTTGCTCGAGCACTTTAATAAAGTAGCTTTTGTAGGATTTCTGATTGCGACGCTGTAGCGAGTAAGCTTTTAATTTGTTTGGGATCAATGATTGGATATTGTCTCTGTTTATGAATGAGTAACAGGCAGAGGTGGACATTGTATCATACATAACATATATTATATCATACATAAGGTAAGTGTAGAAGTATACCCGACCAAAAAGTTTTACAATTTATTTGTCCGTTTTCTGACGTTGTGATCATTATAGTAATAAGAAATGTATAACAAACTTTTGGTTCAGTATAAATTATAGCAACAAACGTAGGTAACATATATTTAAAAAAAACTCTTATAACAAACTAATTCTTTGGTTGAAGGCACCACCTTAAGTAGCTAATGAGGAAATACGACTACAAAAAAATCTGATTATTAATATAGTTTTTCATACATTAAGTTTATCTTTGCTTAGTGCTAAGCCTGCACTAAGGTTATATTCGGCCGCTAGTCCGGGACGCTTGGAAATGAAAGCAGATTTTCGCGCATTGCAGTCAGTCTACCGTGGTCTAACGCGTTACCAGAATGGAGCAGATTCAAATCCTGCCAGTCGTGATTATTTTTGCCTATTTTCAAATATATTTTTTGAGTTATTTTGTCAAGTGCTAGACTTTCTAGAATTCACCTACTTAACTAAAATCTCAACAAACTGAGATTGACTTTTTCTAGAACAATTTCCAAGTACTCGTCCCAGAAAAAGACAAAGTTTGGAAGTTTCTAGAACTAAAATTCCAATTACAAAATAGCTCAGCAAGTTAGCCGACCGTCTACAAAGTGGAATACTTACCTACTTATAAGTCATCGCGTTTCAACGCAAACAGAACACCAAGTTAGCTTTAGCAAAGATTGAATATGTCTTATTGACTGGTCATTCCATCACCTTAATATTGTAAAAATAAATGTTTATGTATGTGATAGGATGTTTGTTCCTTCTCTTAACACTTAATCGGCTGAACGGATTTGGAGAAAATAGAGGCGTTACGATAAATTAGATTTGTATCAATTCATTATAGTCGGGCGCTACTATAAACGCTTAAAATTGAATAGAAAACGTGGTCTATGATTTGATTTGAAATAGCGTACCTTTTAAAATTTAAAACTTAATTTATAAATACCAAACTAAATGTTTCAAATTATTGCCATATTACCTACTTACGTGAACTAAATATTGACAATCACTGAATGGCGCGTTGTGTTCTTTTAAAAACAGTAAACACAATCATAGTACCTATCTCAATAGCCTAGTAACTCTGTGGCTAGCAATCTCCGTCGGTTTAACTTTGAGATTTATTCGCGCAGTATGATTGCGAGCTAAGATGTTTCTCTTGTTTATTGATATTACTTGCGGAACTTTGTCGTTTAGGATGTGTTGATCACTGAGCGAAACGAGAGATAAAAGTCAGCTGCTTTATAAATGTACATAATATATTCAGATTCACATAGTATATAGGTACATATTCGTTTCAAAGTAACATGAGTACCACTAGTCTCTTATATCCATCCAAGCTGTAAGTTTAATATGTAGTTTTTTTTAATTATTCAGTACTTCGATGTAATTTTGAAAGAAATACTACTGCTTAGAAGAAATATAGCTAATAATATGCTTACTAAATTAAGTCTGTTAATATTAATGATGTACTTCGATGTAATTTTGAAAGAAATACTACTGCTTAGAAGAAATATAGCTAATAATATGCTTACTAAATTAAGTCTGTTAATATTAATGAAGACATAATGAAAATAATATCACGACATTATTCCACCACTTCGAATTTCCAAGGTTAGGTAATAATCGTATCGTATCATATAATATAGTCGTATTATAATATCCTCGTCGACCAATCGTAAGGCCTGAAATCCGGATAGAATCGATATCGTCCGACACCCAATTTACATCTAAAAATCAACCAATATAAAGTCCAAATGGGTTTTTTACACGGTCACCGATTTCATCCGGTTGGCTGGCCACCGCTGAAATACGGACCGGATAAAAACCGGATTTAAATGAAATAGCTGCGTGGACAGAATATTAGAGTGCAGATAACTAGGTTATGTCAATTTGAATGGGATTGGCTGTATTTTAGGGACAGTGTTTTTTGTTATGGATTTCGGAGCAGGCGTGATGTAAATTTATAGGATACTAGTGGGTGCACGCGGCTTCGCTCGCATTAAGAAGTAAAACTTGCATCCCCTATTTCACCCCTTTGAAAGTGGCATTACCAAAAATCCTTTCTTAGCAGATGCCTACGTCATAACATCTACCTTCATTCTAAATTTAAGCCCAATCCGTCCAGTGGTTTGGGCTGTGCGTTGATAGATCACTATATCAGTTAGTCAGTCAGTCAGTCACCGTTGAGTTTTATATATATAGATTTTGTTTGTAAATAAAAATAATAATGCGTATATAGATGAGTAATGATTACTTTTGCAATGATTATAAACTAGAGTAAGACAACAAACCCTATTAACTTTGTATTGATATGAAATATATAAAGTTAGATTTAAATTTCAATCTAAAATAGAGACAAAAATCTTTGTAGAAAAATGAAACGCCTGCACGTTTATGACATTAATGGGAAACGGCTGCCTTACATTAAAACAAAAAAATATTTTATTGTTTTTTTAATTGCCAGATTGTCGTAATACAAACTTGCGAGTATTGATGTACAAAAACCGCCCTCACTCTCTTTGAAGGTTACTTATTAAAGCCTCCTTTAAAAAGTTAACTACCATTAACTCGTATACGTATATTTTTTTATAAACAAATGTTCCTAGCACAGTAATGGCAACTCCATTTGCACTCAAAGCCTCTGCAGTATGTATCTATGTGCAAATACTCCAGTTATTGAGTACGGGTGTAATTACGCGTGATGTATCGACGGTGGCGCCACCCGGCTTACGCGGGAATTAATGCTGATGCACTATTTATATTACGCTGGCTGAAGTATTAAAGTGTAATTTATTAATGACGTTTTATAGTGTCGATAAATATTCTTGCACAGCTTTTAAGACTAGTAATTTGTGTGGTTGAATGTTACTTATTAGATTTTGAGATAGTTTGTGACTTATTTGGTAAGTGCAAAGGATTTTTGAGGTGCTATCAGAATGACTCAGGTTTGAATCCTGCCGGTCGTGATTTCATTTATCTAATTAAGTTTGGAAAGGGATAAATTATTTGTTTTTGCTTTTTTTTTGCGAAGTACTGTATATAGGTAAATGACACAATCATTTATTTTGACAAAAATATTGACAGTGAGTAATTCAAACATATACCATAAACTACACAACCCAAAGCATAATTTAAGTGCGGTTGTCGCTTCCAAGATGAATATTGGCAGTATTCCAGATATATTGATCACTGCAACCGGATATCCGGTCGCAGTGGGTTTATCCGGACGCATTCTTCGTTGCATATTGCAGTCTTGGCGTACCATTAATATTCTCTTATCTTATTTGAAACTTGGTTTTAGTTTATTAAAAATGTTTCATTTATTTATTTTTTGTGAATTGTGCGAACTTTCTTTTTTAATCAAACCATCTACATTGTGTTAATCCTAATAGAATAAAGATAATGTTTTTGACAAAAATTGTTTGCATACATTTTTTAGATTGTTTACTATCATAGTATAAAAAAAACTTTACTATCATATTAAATGTCTGCTTGTTATTGTAATTGTAAAATGTCATTCAATAACAACCATAAAAAATACAATTGAAAAAACCATTTATAAATCTCCTTTAATGCTCTCTCTCGCCCATAAAGTTAGAGACCACAAACCTCGAAGGGAAGTGGTCTAAAAATAAACAAAAGTGGTTGTAACAACAGGAGTGCAAATTTGGAGCACCGCCGCGATACACCGTATCAAGATCAACAAGGGCACTTAAGTAACGCTGTAGATCTAGTATGGACGTTACATACATTTTAAAAAAGAAAGAAAAAAAAAACATTTATCGTGTCAAAAATTTTACATTGATCCACAAGATATAATACAGACGGAAAAACATAACACATTACAACCCCAACTCAGCATTATGCTGGCTGCATGGTAATCAGCGCTGGTCTTCACTCTTCCGTTGGGGTTGGTTACGTCACGACAAGAAGTAAATCAGAGTTTCTCCCTTTCTCATAGAGTAGTATTCTTCATTACTGCGAGTTGAGACTCCCACAGAATCATTTAATTACACTGAACTTTACAAATTAACGTAAATGTTTTTTATCCTTCCCCTTTTAGATACATTTCACTTAGAAATTAATGGTAGGTACTTAGCCTAAAAAATTATCTTTCAAATGCTTTTGGGTGGGTAAAAACTTATACAATGGAACAGTGTAATACATCTGTAGACAGTAGATAACACAAAGCATATTTAATAATAACACAAGTTACTATTTATCGCTAATTAAATTCAATTTTTTTTTACTTTTAAAAACATTTAGGGACTTTAAACTTACGAAATATCCTTACTTCACTATTTTCATATCGCACAGTAGCGGTGACCTTACAAGGAAATTGCTAAACTTTATTTAGGAAAGGTCTCACACCTCTGGGCAAAAGTTGGCGGGTCCTATTCCGGCGTCGAACCTCAAAGGAGCTTTGACAACGTTACATATACCTACTTTGATAACCTTAGTAACTTTGACAAACCTAGTGGAAGACACGTTTTTCGTTTGAAGGTAGACAGGAGATAAATGGGTATGTTTGTCGATTTGTTAAATTGTTTCATGATAGATTTTTGGGATGGTTTTATATCAATCTCTAAGGCTATTAAAACACAGTATTGCAAAATCTTCAAATACAGTAAGTCCTAAAACGTAAATCAAAACTAGATTTCAATTCACGCAACAAAAACTAAACTTCAAAAACATCTAAAATTGAAATAACAAACAAATATAAAATTTGCTGCCAGCACCAATCGTCTACAAGTGTTTCAGCTGCTTCATTTGAGAGCCAGTTACATTTCCACTAAAGAACAGACATGTTCAACATTCGTCCGCAGTAGGCGCCACTTGAGATAAACTCATGGTCAAATACTTGACTGTAATATAAAACACTAACTTGAATTTGAAATGATCAACTATTCTCTCTCCATTCCTTTCCCCAGACAATTCCTAAACAATAGTTTGGAAGCATTCTATCAATGTAAGCCTCAAGCCGTTTATCCGGGTGATATACAACCGGTATTAATTGAGCCGGATGTAGGCAGTTTCGACCGGGCCAGCTTTTATGAAACTGAAGACGAATTTATGGCACGAGTAATGGCCTCTTCGATTTAGTAACGTTTTTAGCTTTAGGGCTTCATTTTAAGGGTATATTGAGAAAAGGGTTACTTTTAATGAGAAGAATAAAAATATATTTGACTACGAAATGCTATTACTCCGTCGACGAATTTTTAAATGAGAAATTGAATAATTGAGATAAATTTTAAATTGAGATATGAATCGGGCCGCTTCTCACTCAGACTTACATATACATATGTACATATTTGCATACCCTATCAGGGTCATTGTTAAGTGTTTATATATCTTTACAATTTGCAAATAAACGATATGACTATGACTATGACTATGAGAATAAAAATGAAATCATTATTGTGGCAGTGGTATTGTGACGGTCAGTAGCATCTGGAGTATTCAAAGACTTCAAAATGTTTATACTGGATGCAGACACATCAAACTGTTAAATGAACGTATTTATCAGTTTTATTTTCGGCATCCAGCAGGTAGTTATTGAAATTATCTGGATAAAAATTCACATACATATACATTTGGGCGTTTGTATATTACTTTTTTTTCGGTGTAAACGTTCAAGCACCAACATTCTACATTCATTCTACATACATTCAACAGCGTAGTTAAAATTCACGTAAACACCAAATTAATTAAATGTGTAGTCCTCAAAATATTTAAACTATAGTAGGTACATATTTTGAGAGCTGCACGTTTACTCACTAAATTAATATTATGTATATAGTTCATAATCATAAGTGGCTATAAACTAGACACGGGTACGATACCTACAAGATGTAACCACATTTTAGTGAACATATAAATATAATCTGCATATAAAAGTGTCATTTCGCCTGTAATGCATCGTAAATGTTCGCAGTAAAGTCTGCAATAAAACTGGGGACTTCAAAACGGTCTTTTGGGGCTTTGACACAGGATGATAATAGGCGTAAGCGCTACATTTTGTATATAAGGTTTGCACTTAACCACAATTATTAATTGTTTACTCAGAAGTAATATGTTTAGATTTTTCTTCTATTTTTTTTTATTAAAATAATAAAACTACAGAGCCTTCAATGCCACCATTACCGCACATCGCTTTGCATTTCCCATACCACTATATCCTAGAAACTGCCTACACTATTCTAATCCAGATGCACTGCGAAATTCTCCGCACAATATCGGCGCTAGAACGTCAAGTCGTAAATACGCCAGTTTGCGGAGCACGTTTGTGGCAAGCCATCGTGATGCTCAGCTAAATGAATATCACTTGCCGTTTACCTACTACTGCCGTAACCCCGTTGTGGCCAGTACATGTATAAACCGGATGTGACAACTAAACCGGATGTGTTCCGAGCCGGGTGTAATAAATTCTGGGTGTGGTGGTGCATAAAACTTTGTAATTCTGCGCTTATCTGTTTTGGAGATTTAGAGAGAAATTTTGGAAAGTAAATTAAATTTTGCTGGTCTATGTTAGTGTGGGTGGTGAAGATAAGCAAAGTAAAGGCCTTCTTTCTAGTAGTTTCAGCAGTCAGTCTTTGTCAAGTCTCACAACAAAGACAATCTCGAGAAGAAATTTCAATAATATTATATTAAATCATTGACGCTTAGTAAAACTTATATGATTAAATCGTCGATCAAACATTCTCAACACCATTCACATCACACAAACAAGAAGAAGACGTTTGTCACAAGATTCTGTCCATTGAATCAATTTGCCGTGAACTCGGTAATAAAATAAAGGAGTTTGTCCCGAGCACACCCGCGGGGCCAACTTGTGCTACTTTACGGACTGTCCCCTGTGAATAGAGATCGATAAGTAAGTGCCTACATATCAAGTTATACAAGTTCAGTCTCTAGAGATAAAAAGTTTAATAAAATGGCGGATAGATTGACATTAATATGACATATTTTGTCGTATTTTCATGTGTGAGTGTATAATAAAGAAGAAAGTATTCAGACCATCAAAGAAATTAAAAAAAGTTGTTAAGTTGCCTTGGTTTATCATAGTTATAGCAAACACCGTGCTATGAAATTATAATTAACAATCGTAGCCTATAATTTAACAAGTCACAGGTCACAAAAATACCCAGATGATTTTATAATATCTGAACTAACCATCCTTATGACTGTCCGTAACCACTTTACTTGAACTTTAGTTATCATACAAGAAAATTTAATTTAGCTATAAAACTACCACAACTAATTGCAGGACACATCCAAAACAGACCACGTCATCCGTTGCTTAACTTTTGTCATCACAGACACATACCCAGCATGAGCCACTGGCGTTTTATATACCTATCTACCTATATACGAGTAAACCTAGCTAATATATATACATATATATGGATCGAACCTAAGAGCCTTCATATCAAATTATCCAACTTGGTTCCCCGGAGACGCGCCATTTAATAAAATGTCGGGAGTAATTTGTTGACCTGCAGTATAGGGGATTGAATCCATTATTATGTTGCTTCGTGTTTACTTCCACTGATTGTTTTAGGAATGGGCGTTTGAAGTAATGTTTAGGAAAGGTTTTAACGATATATTATTTCATATGAGTAAGTGCTTACAGAATTAATTTTTTTAGCAAGATAAGCCCCTAACTAAAAAAATCACCTGATCGTTAGTAAATTCATGTGACAGTGACGAAATTTAATGTGGAGAAATTTTAAACTGCCCTAGAAGAGTCTGACACTGTTCTAATAACTAATCTAGGGATCACAAAACTGTGTCTTTGGATCCAGAAAAGTGTCTACATGTACGTACATAAAAAAACGTGTTTTTGCGAATAGGAAATAAATTAATTTCTTGAAAAATATAGATGCATGATATACTTTTTTAATCCTTCAAAATAAAAGTACATAACATAACATACTCAGTAAAAACAACCAAACTTCATAAACTTACCCAAACCAAACAATATTATGTACGTCCGATCAACCGAAACAACCATTAAAGTTAATCCCTTTCAAACAGCTAGTGTCGGTCGGATTAAACGTTTTAGTAGCTATAACCGGATTAAACATGTTATAGCTAACCGGAGCAAAGGTAGCCTGGGGCTGTTAATAGCTTAACAAGATGGCTTCTGCCGGTGAATAGCTTAACGCTTAACGCTTGCTCGAAGCTGATGACTAAACGGGACAGGGTTTCTCACAACGAAATCATGATTTTAATCATTGAAAAGGAATAAATATCTTCGCGTTTGCTTACTATGGGGCGACATGGCGCTACGTTGTTCCGGAAAATTCATTTATTTAGTTTGTAAGATATTTTTTCCCTATTATGTTTCACACAGCGTATTCATCGTATAGCCAAGCAATCTTTCAAGCGAATGTAAATCGATTCTTTCGGCAAAACACCGATTCATCTTATACTTACCTCAATTTTGAGAAAAGGTTTACCCATTGTTGGGTTGTTAAACATAATTAGCGAACAAAATTTTTTTGAGTAAGTACTTCTGTATTTTTTGATATCGCCATGATGGGGAGGTCACAACCCTCAGTTATGAGGAAACACTCAAGAAGGAGGAGAAATAGCCCTGTAGAGATAATTTGCTACAGCTAGCAATGCTGGTGTCTATTTGTGTTGTTCCGTGTAATATTGACGGGAGAACTGACAGCTGACAGCGCGTTTGGACCAGGGAATATCATGGGAGTTAGACATTACGGAATACAGAGTAAAAACATTATGGAAAAGGTATTATATAATTTTAAACTTTTTGTATCGAGAACGGGTGGTTAATTGCCTAAATGTCAAGGTAAAAAAGTAAAAAACGAGTTAAATGATTTGATATAATTTATTAAATCAGTACCTCCAATAAATATAAATAATTTGTTACATCAACTAAGTAATATGAATTAATAAATATGATTGGTATATAAATATAAATCCTACAAAACAAATTTAAAACAAAGCGCTTCCTATAAAATTAAATGTAAGCAATCCTACTTTATTTCTGCCTCAAGGCCTTTAGTCACTTTGCTACGAAAGGAACTAAAATTAGCTCCTTCCAAAAAAAACTTGTGTCGAAAAGTGTTTGCTATAGTTTTCACAACAACTGAAAATAACAAACCCCTCTGATCTTAATTATTTGAAAAAAAAACCATTGATATTTTTTATAAGTTAGTCGGTATTAATGTTGTATTAAAAACTCGTAGTAAGCCCTTCTTGGTAGCTGAATATTGTTTGAAAGCATTTGAAACTGTGTAGTACCACGTCGATAAATTTCAACCTCCGCTAGTATTGCTGTTTCATGTTTTTCTAAAAGGGTTTGTTAGTTTTTGATACAGTTCGGAAAATAATAACAGAGAGGTTGTTTGATTTTTGTTGTTTGTAAAATGTAGGTAGTTTGGTTTTGGCTTTTGTGTCCTATCGAATATAACGGCTGTTTCCAACTACGAGTAAAGTAAATGTTGAAATATAATATATATATATATTGTTGTGTGTTGTTATTGTGTGTGTGTTATGCTTATAATTATGTTTTTCCCATTTTTGATACAGTCTTCGAATCTAGGTAAACATATTACATTCTATGCTTAAGCTATACTTCAAAATGCGTATCATACGGGTCCCTTTACCTACGGTTATAACTAGGTTTGCACGTTCTATCCTAAATCATAATACGAGTAATTGCTTACCTCTAGTCACGTGCAAGTCCATATCGTTTCAAAAACTGTACTTTGTAAAAAAAAAAACATAACCAAGATTATCCAAAGCCCATTTTTCAGTGAACTATTCCGATATCAGCAATATAAACAAACCGGATAATATCCCGCTACAACCCGGGTATTATGTATCGGCTTGTTTTGTTTGGTTCAGAACTCGCCCGGTTTTTATCCGGAAATGAATCCGAAATCTATTTGCTGCGGTTTATCCGGGTATAGTATCCGGTTGAATGTGTGTTACAGCTATGTAAAAAGAGTTTTATACCAGGTTAGTTTATAATACTTGTATACAGAGTTTCTGGTAAAATATACAATTTGTTTAGGCGGCTTGAGCTCAATAAAACCTATATTTATTTATTTAACGACTTTCAATAGCTTTTGAATCAGTTTTTCATTAACAGCTATTTAACGTCAAAATAACCCAACTAGTCAACATAAAGCCGGAAAATATACAACCGGATCTCACACCCGATTATTCCGTGGAGGTAGGTTTGCCTTTTCCAGGTCGAGCGCTAACGACGTTTTGGTGCCATTTCAGCGTTTGCCGAAAGAAAATGTGCGGAAAACAAAAGAGAAATGGTACACTAAAATATCCGGACTTTTACGAAATTCGATTAAAAGGTTCCTGTCATTCGATTTTGGTGGAAAAAATTGGACAACCTTTTTACATTTTCAATACAAAAATTGTAAAAACTTGTGTAAAAGTAGTTCTTGAGTTATTTTGGCAAACATGATGATAACTGTAATGCGCGTTACTTTATTGTCATTTAATTTCGAGTGATTCATGACCAATTTATTAATAATTTGATTTCATAGTCTGCTTGATTCAATTTTACGCCGTAACAGAGTGATATGTCATCATGATTTTAAACACGAATTCTTAATTATTGTGTAGGTCCCGGAATAGAGACTTGAAGACTATTTTCGTCGTCGTCAAAGTAAGAAGCTTTTTACCGACATCTTTCACAAAAATCTTGAAAACGACTTTTTTACTAAGTCTCGTCGTTTACAAAAAGTCTTAAAAGCGTTTGTTCTTAGTTCCTTCTTGAAGGCACGATATTGTGAAATAACTAGTGCAGAATAATTTAACGAAGCTTTATATGTACGCTTCTTATAATAAAATATATAATAAATAATAAAATTGTTTATTGTGCATAAAAATACAGTGTTGTACGAGCTATGAGTAATAAAAACTTACATAAATTTCACCGGTGTCATACGTTGGTAAGGTTTACTGAGTCTTGTACAAGGTACCTCAAGGGTCCTGAATTGCAAGACTGATTATATGAACATAGGTATAGGAACATTGCTTTTTCTATTCTTTTGAGAGAGCCAAATAGAACTTACGCGTAAAAACGGTTAATGGCAAATATTAACATTTGCTTCATTTTACTAGTGTATTGTGTAGTTTATGTTTTAGTTTCATTTGTTAAGATATTATTGTATGATGGACTTTAGTATAAAATAAAAATCTGTGATTACGAGTAAAGATTGTACTCGTATTAAAAACTTTAAAAATCATGATCATCATCATTAATAATCTTCATCAATGATTTATATTATTTATATTCATGTTATAAATTGATATTTAATATATTAGTTTATTTGAAAAGCATGAACTAATGAACAGTAAGTCTATTCTTTACCCAAGCTTTTATACAAAAGCTCATCACGAAACGAAAATATAAAGCAACCCACACACGATATCGAAAGGTATCGATAAGCTTCTAAAAATATATGATATTATATAAAACGTGCGAAGCGAAGCTAAGTAGATGGGAAACCGTTTAGCGAGCGATTTTCAATAACTCCTCAAGCGCTGCCGTTTCATAAGAAGCCGTATTTTGCTTGGCTATTTTGAGATTTTATACCGGGAAGTAAAAAGTGATATTTTGCAAAAATATGAGGAAAATTTACACGTGTTTGTGGTATAAATATATGAAAAAAAATAGAATTCTTCTTCTTATCGAATGAGAGTGGCCAACCCTGGTGTCGAGAGTTAATCAAGCCGCCCTAAGGGCCTCTGACATGGCTTAACGACTGCCGCACTAGACAAACAGCCCGGACCTACAATTTAACGTGTCATCCGATCCACGGAAGCGCCCAAAATGGAATGCCACTTTTCGGTCACCCATCCAAGGACTGACCTCGTCGACCGTTGCTTAACATTGCTAATCGTATGCGATTGCCTCCGCAATAAATATAGAACGACACGGCAAGTTTCAGATGACAAGGTGATTTCGACTAATTTGATAATTTGAAAAAAAAAAAGCACTAATTTTTCATACAGTGATTCTCATTTCTCATTCGACGAATTGAAATCGTTAACTAAGTTTATAAACGTGTAAGTTTCATCATTTATTTAAATCATTAACACATTTCAATAAGTAAGCTTATACTGGACACGATTAAAAAAATATGGCAAAATGGGTTTTCTGAAATTACAATCAATTATCAAAAAAAAAAAAAAATTTTGCCATATAACAAAACGTCTGAAATATCCCAAAGCCTATTTGGTACAACAATGCCATCGCTACACAAAGGATTATTCCTGGATGTATTATTGTGCTAAATATGGATATATTTAGCACAATAATAGATCCAGGTAACAATATTATAACATGTATTACAATATGGAATAGGTATTAAATTCCAACTGAATCTCACTTATTTTGATTGAAAATCAGAGTAAGACTTAAAAATTATAAACAGCGTTGGTTCCAGATATCGTGATATCTACATATTTGGGATCTTTATGAATAACTAGTTGCCGCTCGCAGCTTCGCTCAAGTACAAAATACAAAAATCATGATGACCGTTTAAATAAACAGACAAAATTTCCAAACACTGCTGAAACGTGTTCTGTTATGGTTTTTTTTTGTTTTCTAATATTTTATATGTTCAGGTTTTTGACCTTCTTTAGCTTTTTTATATGAATACCTACCTAGATGTTATTAGTCTTTTTTATATTTCTTCCCTATATTATTTTTGCCTTTGTGGTGAGTAAATTACAAGATTTGGTGAAGGAAACGTAATTTTTGTGCCTTTTCCGTTTAGATTTTGCAAGTATTGCCTGAAAGAGATTTTGCCACCATTTCCTTGTAGGCACTAATTTAAAAAACTACACGTTCTTTTTCATCATCAGCCTGTTACTAACCACTGCCGAGCATAGGCCTCTATTCTAGTACGCCACTCGTCCCGATCCTGTGCAGATTGAAACCAGGTGCTCCCATGTGACCATAGAAACAGAGGTCGCCCACCAATGCGGTGGGTTGATGACATTAGAAAATCCACAGGGAGCACCTGGATTCAATATTATTTCTTTTCCCCATTTAAATGTTTCTATTTATCAATTAATATCCAATCCACAATGTTTGAACACCATCGTAAGCCCCCGATAGCAATATAATGCTAAATCCAGGTACTAGAACATTCAAGTAATCACAAAGGTATTGTACGTACATACATCTTTGAATCCATCTCGACTAATGATGCAATATTGTTGTAGGTGTACTATTGTTATCAATTCATTGTTCGATATTTCCTTTATTGCATTAGGTAAGTGATTGTAATATATATATTTTGAAAATATATAAATTATAGTTTATGGTACTTCTCCTGTTTAATTTTGACTAGTCGTTGGCCGCTTTTTCATTCGCATATCATTTTATAACGAAGATCTTGAAATATGCACAAATTAACCAAATATTAATTATTATGTACATGCAGCGCCACGCAGTTTCCAGTGCCTAAACTTGAACACCAAATTTCATCCAAATCTTTTTAGCAGTTTCAGGGTAAAGAAGTTACATACATACACACACTCACGCACAAATTCTTGTCTTTATAATGTTACTAGCCTGTGCCCGCGGCTTCTGACGCATTATTATACATAAACCTTCATCTTAAATTACACTATCAATTAAAAACTGTTTTAAAATCCTTTGTGTAGTTTTAAAGATCTAAGCATACACACCATACCATGGAAGTAATATATAGGGAAATATTACTGCTGATCCAATATGAGCAGAGCGAGGCGAAGTATGACAGGCAGTTGGCTTTTTCTAACTAGGGTGACAATAAATTATATAATTAGGATATACCAATTCATCTTCTTACCAAATCTGGAGCAGTCTCTTTTGGGGTCCTATTTTACCTGCAGCTTGCCAGTCATGATGATCCCTAGATCTATTGACGCGTTAAGTAACAAACACCAACAAACTTACAAATTAAAATGCACTTTAGTTTGTAATTTATAATAGTATCGATTCGGTTAATTGACTGGAAGGCAATGTAATCAAAATCATAAACATTTTGCAGTAATTACAATATTTATTTACAAGTTCTCATTTGAATTGCATATAGGTAGTTGCCTATATCCTATATTTTTTTACACTATCATTTTCCTTGTGTTTTATATTCTAACTGAAACGAGTGAATGCTTAAACTATGTACAACAATATAATCCTTTTCCTTGTGTTTCATATTCTAACTGAAACAAGTGATGGTTTAAACTATGTAGGTACACCAATATAATCCTTTTCCTTGTGTTTCATGTACTAACCTAAACAAGTAACGTGTTATATTTAAGTTCTTTTGCCATTTTATTTTGATGTATTCATTTTTAGGAAAACTGAAAAAACATCATATTGCAACAATTATTTCAAGCATGAGAAAATATGGTCACCTTAGTCCCAGTAATGTAATCTTACTTAAACTTTAGCATACCTGTAGAAAGATATGTTGCAGCCACTATAAGATTCACTTCTGCATCCCGGAACACTACAAGTTCTTACCATTTTGTTATTTTTACAATAAAATACATATAAATCAGTAACAAATGAAATTATTTTTTTCCCGCCACCTTTTGTCATATAATGTCATCATAATTTAATGTTGCTTGTGTGAAAAATAATATAATATTAATTTGTTACTTATTTTATTTTGTGTTAATTTCACAAATTAATTCAGATTTCTTTGTGTCGAGTAAAATTTATAATAAATAAAATTAAATAATATTATTTATTGCTAAATATTTCAAAACTTAAGTTGACAGTGACATTTATCACACATTATTTTTTAAACTGGCAAGCTGTTGAAGCAAGACAACAGCCTGCTCTATATGCCTTTCATTTTTGACCGATCTCACCCCCGATTTACCATTTATAGAAAATAAACTTTGATTGTAAGAACATAAGGTTTCTATTCGTATAAAATCTATTTCACAAAACAAAAGAGAGAACAATCCAGAGGGAAAGAGAGGGATGATATAAAAAATCCTTGCACCATACAGACAGACGCAGAAAATGACTTTGCTTTATACTATGTAGTGATAGTGAAGTTTGTTTTTTACTGTATCAACTATCAACGTCAATTAGTTCTCTATTATGTACCAAAACTCCACCTTTATTATTTCTGGTCTCGTGACGTGTACGAAATTCCCCATTACACCAACAATGGACATAAAACGGTCTTGTGTCTAACAAGGAGGAAAGAAAGCTTTTTTCTCTTCAGGAGCTTCAGCACGAGGTATTATGTATTCTGTGGCACGAGGCACGAGCGAAGAAAAGCTATTTAGCACTTCATATTATATCGTCTCACCTTGAGATCATACAGTGTAATTTCTAAGGAAACGATTTAATTTACAAAAATGAGTATTGCCATTTTTGAAATAGGTTTATCCTTTACATTTATTTATGTTCTTATTGCAAATTATATTGAAATTGGATATTTATTTGGAATCCCAGCATATAAAAATTGCTCTCATTTAACATAAATCAAGTACCTTCTAAAGACTAACTAAATTCGTAGTTTTGTCAAACTCTAGACTAGAGTAAATATGAAGATAAGAACTTCTATGCTTCGTCTGAAAATTCAAGTCATTTTATATCTAATTAATATAAAATGATTTATATTTATATGTTCTTAGTACTCGCATACTTTCATGGTTAAGATAATCTATTTAATTATAACTGGCCTATTATTGCTGTATCTCTTTAAACGAGTTTATAAATCTCGTCTTGACGCATATTTTTCAACATACATAAATATTATACATACATATATTTTAATTATACGATCACTTCATAACACAGTACAAAAAATGAAAAATCCGTACTTCGAAGTTTCCTTTCATAAATTATTTATATTAGTAAGCCTCCTATCCCAGCATTTTCCACCTAATATCATTCGATAACATAATAATAACCGTAACGCAACCACTCAACAAGGCAGACAACACATTCACCCGAGCGTATCTCCCAACACATTTATTTCACCCGCACCTTTATCATATCTATATAAAATACAAACTTACCGACAGCGAGCGACACGGCGAGCAGAACCGCCAAAACCAAGTTGTATTTCATGTTTGTAGCCAATCACGATGCACTATTCAGAATTGGAATGACATTGTTTCGCGAATTAACGTAAAGAGGCGCTCCGTCCGACCGAGGCGGGCGCTCGACGCGATCTGGCGAGCTAGAGGGGGAGAAAGTGGGGGTAGAAATACCCCTTGTACCCCTGTCGCCCATTTCACCCCCTCCCAGGGCAGCGTTTGAGGGTAATAGAGTAATGGGAGGTGAATGAAGAGTTTCAGGGCTCGTTTGGAAAAGGAAAATAGGCAAATAGACTTTATCCAATTACCGAACGATGACATGCTTTATTTTCACCCGACGCCCTGTGGTGTTACTGACGTTAATCCCGGGTTAAAGCAGCTTATATATTCAGAATCGAGAAAAGATAATTAATCAAACAGACATACTAACATAATCAATTAATCACACACTCACTTACAAACTTTGTGTTTTAAGTTTAATGTTTACAGTCAGGCAGTTGACTTCTAGGTCACCTGAACCGATACCTGCATAAACGAGCACAGTGGCCCAAGATGGGGCAAAACTATAACTTTACTTACATAGTCGTAGTTTAAGTTCGTGTTCGATCATAGCCCGCTTGATGGTAAACACCATAGGCTAAGATGCAACACGCTTGCTTAGAATAAATCTAATTATTCTGCATTTGAAGACTGAAGAGGTCTGCAGATTAACTAATGGGATTTTTTAGGAAACTACCTACCTACCTTACAAATATTTATGTTTATACACATTTTAGGTTGCTCAAAAAAAATGTTTGTTTGTTTTACCTAGGAAGTAACTTTTTATTATAGCTTGTCATACAATTGTATACCTATGGATGTATGCGTCTATGTGTAGATGTATAGTATATAGCATTCTAGCTTCCAAACGGTATCTGAATATACCAAAATAGCTCCCTGATAATAATTACAGGAACATAAATTGGTCTAATTCATTCTGAGAATTCCCTGGAGCAACATTAGACAATATTGATAAATAATATTCTGAACATTGTAGAATGTTTTAGACTTATCTATTCCCATAGCTGTCCGCAATTTGTCTATTATCTTTGAACTATAAGTTGAACTGTTTAACTTTGACAAATAGGTCTTTAATTGTCAAGTTTGCCAAGTTTTGCCAAGTTTTTCTACGATCATTATAAAGTTCATAGCGCCTAAAAACAATTAAGTGTATATCTTAAAATATCTTCAGTAACAACTTATGTTTATGTATAACCAATTATCTTTTTAATACAACAACAGCAATTTGACGGCTAGTTAGAGTAACGGTTACCATGAAAAACCTTAGAAGAAATGATTATCATCTTATTTGTAGTGGTTTTAAATAGCTTACTACGACACACGTGTTAATAAATTATAGCACCCTAATAACAAAATAATCTGTAGACAAATATTGTACGTTCGTAGAATTTCTAGAATATTCGTCTGCCGCTTCCATCGATCTTATTCCTCTAATTAAAACAGACGATGTGTTATGGATGAGCATCCACCATGTTGTGCCATCACTTAGTTTGTTAGTGTGTGTGTGTGTGTGTGTGTGTGTTACACTGAAATGACTAATAAGGCAATTTGGTATTACAAACCATAGTAAGGAGATAGATTATATTTATATAATAATTCATTATTACTTCTGATTAACTTTGCTTTAATTTTGGCTATTGTAGTAATTACTGATTTAATTTAATCTGACAAATAAAAATTGCTTATAAATATCACTAACACAAAAACATATATAAATTATGATCCTAGGTACAAGACCTACACCAATGACACCTATGGGAGGAAGCCTATACCCAGCAGTGGGTCAACAAGGGCTGATGATGATGATGATGATCATAGGAATTACAAAAATGGCATGAGCATACCATCTTTGTAATTCCTATTACAGAATTAGCGCTCGAAGTTCTTCCCGCTATTGTTCCATCAAACTGCCAATACACTGCATACTGGGTTACTGCAAACTAACACGCTATCTTTATTAATTTAATTTAAGGGTGGTTTTAGTACGTCAAATATGACTTTTTTTTAAAAGTAAAACTGAAAAACTAAGAATAATAGCGTTGCACGTATAATAAATTGATACATATTTTAGGATAGAATAGAATTATATTTATTGAGACATATTTACAAACAATTAGTAGGTATGCACACATTCATACGTACAATCAATAAATAAGTCCCCCAACTCAGCATAAAACATATCTGTTCTCGTAGAGTCTATACATTAGTTCGGTACCTATTGTCTTACTATATAATAATTTGCAACATCATGTCCTAAACTACATAACTGCACAAGATGGACGCAGCTGGCACATTCAAAAAGAGGCCTATACTCAGCAATGGGCGATAACTGGCTGATGATGATGATGAAACATTAAGAGGTTTTTCGTTAGTTAGCACTAACCTTGTATCGGTGCACATAACTTTCACTTCACGTGCATGATGAAACAAACTTACTGTTATACGATGCTGCCCTCACTTTCTTCTGACTTTGAGTAACTTAGCTACATGTTTATTACGCTAAGTAACTAAATAGGTTCGTATGAGAATGTCCAAAAAGGTGTTCATCTTTTTAAAAGTAAATAATGACATCTTTTACATTTTTATAGGTCAGTTAAAGTTATTGAAAAAAAGCTTAGATGAACTTTTTGTAAGCAATCTATCTTCCTTTCAACATTGCGTTATTCAACTGTAGTCCTAAGTTGTTGAAACTATTATTTTTATTTTAAAATAACAAGGTACTATTATGGCACCACATTTTTATAGTATTACTGACAATTGCTATGTTACGAACTTTTCTGGCGAAATGAATTTTGGGCTATTTATAGCCCAAAATTCATTTTAAGTAATCATCAGCTTCATTTATTTACCTTAATTTGTTTAATTCTGGAAACAATAAAATGAGTAATAATTATAATAAATCACTTTATTAACACTTTCTCATTGTACACAAATACAACAAACCGCGGAAATTCATGACGCATGCGCTCGCGACGGTTTTTCTTCAGGAAGTGTAACCGTTTCCTTCCTTACTGGCTTCTGTGGAAATGATTTATCATAATCGCAAACTTGATCACGCTTAACAGATACAAAATAAACCTACTAAAATTGCTGTTTAATATTTCTGTATTAAAATAATGATCTAAATATAATTTGTATTACATTGAGGCGTAAATGTTTATTAATCTGGAATGTATGTACTTACTGAAAAAAACATAAAACTTAGCATTTATTCTGCATGTTAGATTTTTTTTCTAAGCATGTGGTGCCGACAGCGGACGATTGAAGAAACAAACTCGCAGTTGAGGAAAATGGCTTCCTTGGATCTGTTGGAAAACTCCGGTAGATGTCTCTGATATAATAACAGAAAATAAAAACAGATGGCGCTAGTAGTATATTTGTGAAGAGAAAAGTATGGTAAGTATATTACATTGGACATTTTATAAAATAAGAATAATTCCATAAGATAAATGCATAAAAATAGGTATATTTTATTAAATATTTATTAATTTGCAGTTAAGTACTAAAAATGAATTTGTAAATATGGGCGAAAGTGGTTATAAACTTTTCACCACCATGATGATAAATGTATAAATCAAAATGCCTCCCTAAACAAAATACAGTTACTTGTACTATTAATTGCTTATTTTATTGACAAAACATTACAACAAAATATTAACAGTAATCGCGAGTCATTTTCCAACCGATCCCAAAAATTATTTCGACAGTAAAATAGCCATTATTATGAAAAACACGGGCTATTACATAAATTAGACTGCATCATTATCGGCAGCCTAATCTGTGCTTTTATGTAGATGACCTTGGGCACAACACGCGATCAGATGCAATGCGATAGATTTTTTACGCTGCTTAATATGTATGTATTTACATAAAAGAGTATATAAGTAGTATATCCGTTATCTAGTACCCGTGACACAAGCGTTTGCTTAGTATGGGACTAGATGACGCTGTGTGAAATGTCCCGAAATAGGTATTTAATTATTATTTTTATTTATTTTTTATTTATGGGTTGGCGTTTGTATAGCGGCAGACTTGGGTTTAAAACGCTTCTGTATCTGTTTCCTGTGGAATTGAAGAACCGTAGATTGTGGTTCACAGGAAAAACAGCATCTGATAGTGTTGTCTAGTCCAAAGTTTTGCCCTACAATGTGATAAATATCTGAAACTTAAATAGTGATTGTAATTCAGTTATAGTGTTGGTTATATGTGTTCAGTTGTGTTTGTATGTTTTTTTTATCAATCTTCAGATATTCAGCGTAGAAATCCAAAATATAATATAATGGTCAGCCAAATTTCTTCTGCACATTGCCAACCTTGGCTCCATACACGCGATCGAATGCAACCATGGAATCATATTATTATTTCAACATGATTTTTGAGTAAATAATACTTAATTATGATTACTATGCTGTGAAGGATATTGTTAATACATTTTCTTGCACAAACTTTAGACTATCATAATGCAATTATTCTAGCAATTTTCTATTTATGTATGTATAACTTGTTTTATTTATTTTTAACTTGAATTAAACATCAACCGTCTTATTACAAAAAAATGGTTTGTTCTAGGCTTATGTCAGGTAATACGAAGTTCAGGGTTGTTACCGTTACACGAATTCTTATTACAAAAACAGGACTAAGTCAAGACTTGTTGCTACAAAGAACGATCCTAGGTTTAAATATTATATCATCTGTGGTAGCAAAAACACGAAGTTTTTTTTTTTTGTTGGCTATAACTACGTAATTTGCCAGTTTTTAAGTTAAAATAACCGTCAACGAAAATATTTTAGCGTCTTTGACGTTGTCATTCAAATTGTTTTTTGTTTTGGTTTCAAAAAGTTGCATTATTTAGCAACATATCAATGGATTCAAAAAACAAAAAACGAGCCGCAAACTGGTACTGGTGGCTTTATTAATTTATTTCATTTTAAGTACATTGCCTTGGAAAGGAATTAAATTTAACATCTACTGCAAAATATACTTATACTGTAAGTTTAGTTTACTAAATTTATTTATTTCTAGTGTGGGTTTAATGCAGTAAAAATACACAGACATACATATTATTATTGTTGGAGCGATAATTTTAGTTTGTAAGATTTTTACTAGATGGCTCTGTATGTCGTTGAATCGCACAAAGACCCCAGCGTCATTTCAACTGTATAGTTTTAGTTACTATTAATAAACGAGCTCTCCAACACAACACAGTCTTTTCCTCAGTTGGATTGCCTCCACCCAGGGAGCTATCTAACCCTCAACCCCCAGTTTTTACCTCAAGGTTAGATTGGCTCCCCCGCTCGTACAAATATTATTCTTAAATTAACTTTTTACATTGACACAAGTTTTAAAAATTAAAATAAATGTTTTTATACTTGAGGTTTGATTTAACATTTGCATATTTTATAACATAATTTAGATTAAGAAAACAAATTGATCCAGTTTAGTTTAAAATATTAGGTGAAAATATCATATGTACATTTTACTATAAATTTGTTTTAATCCATACATATAAGAACATTAAACAGTTTAAACTTCACTGATTACAGTAATAATGTTGCTCAAGATATTAGGTATACCTACAACAATCACACAAATTCTTTTTATAACAATCCAAAACTGTACAAAACTGTCCAAAATCAAACAGTTTTTAAACGATTATAAGAACACAATAACGCTCGCTGAAGATGTATGTGCACCTGTACGGAGGCACCTCATCAGGGTGATGCTCAAATAGTAAATTTATTTTCTATGTCGCCCGGGCGGAGTGCCTCTCTGCAGTATGTGTTTGTAGCATGTCAGTTTTCTACTCTTAGGTTAAAACACTTACAATAGTCATTAAGTTTTTATCACTAACCCATGGATCATGTAGTTGTCCCAATAAATACATTTTGAATTTGAATTTGAATTTGAATAACAAAATATTGAAAATAAATCAATATCACCTCTAACTAAACGTCAGAATGGTTCCATACTTCAAATCCAGCTTAGAACAGAGATAAACCATAGTTAAACTAGGTGTCGCGGCAAACTAAGTTTGGATCATCGGAAGTCCGAACTATCGCGTTAGTCGTCGTTTTGTAATAAGAAATTATTTGGTACCAGACTTAGTATTGACTTAACCCGGTAACAACAGTTAGACCTCTTTTTGTAATAAGACGGCAAAAGCCTAGATATATTACACGGATATCAAGAAATTTGGACAATCCCTCAAAGACCAATTACTAGGAAAATCCAAACATGCCCCTTGAATTACATACCCCAGTTCATTAAAGAATATAGTAATAATGCTAAAGTATCCATAAACCGTCCCATAATTTACTTACACTATGTTTACATTACAATGTTACTCCGCAGATATAAAACGTAAGCTGTAGTTAGAATAGCCATCTTATTTTTGTTGAGTATCTCGGGCAAAAGTATGAGCATGATATGTTGTTCTGATTTAGGAGTTATGTAAAGGCTAAAATTCTCATAATGTAAATACTACATTTTTTCAAATACTTTTTAATCTAAGCTGTACTGATTGGCTGAGCTCCATGGTTTTACTCACCTTACACTATAAAAAATGCTAGCTTATTTCAGCTGCTACCGTAGGGCACTGCTGTAGATTCTTATTATTCAAAGGCATTGTCGGGATAAAACTCAAGACGAATACTCAACATAATATAATAGTAATATTTATTATTTGAGGCAAAGACCGAAGACGATTTTTGGTAACAAACCGAGTGACAGAGGCTGCGGTAAAAAATAATATATACTGCAATTCTA
Organism: Macaria liturata; assembly: GCA_964023185.1. Classification (NCBI taxonomy): domain Eukaryota; kingdom Metazoa; phylum Arthropoda; class Insecta; order Lepidoptera; family Geometridae; genus Macaria; species Macaria liturata. The sequence continues at coordinate 5,926,583 of OZ026814.1, read as the reverse complement.
TCTTCATTCATAACTTGATATCCACGGTTCCTCGCGACAAAGGTATTGCAAGTTGACGACATCATATTTCATAAGAGCGGGCACGTTCCGTGGCTTGATTCCGCCTGTGATTACAGAGTAGTGGCCTAAGTGAATTATAGAACACTAGGTACAAGCTGTTTACATACTCGTAAAACATACCTAATACAATCCACATCAAAATTATGGCCCAAGAAAATCACAAGGCAAATGGAAAAAAAACTTGAGTATCTCGTAATATAAACCCTGATTAAATGCATATCAATCGCAATGGAAAACAATTGAATACCTAAAAATTTCACTTGATTAGTTTTCCAGAAATCATCCATTTGTCAAAAGTTTTTGATCATGCCATAAGCCGAATTATATACATACGTTTGATGTATTTATGTATGCCAAGGTACTTCTCTATCTGAGTGTGTGGCAACAGCTACGTTATTTTATAAATTTAACAATTATTTTAGTCTATTTTAAACCAGTAATGAAGAAATAATTAAATTCAATTAAACAATTTCGAATACACATTAATATGACCATTTTAACGTTTGTCATCAACAGATGAAACCACAATAAAATGGCCAACATTTTAACTCTTTGTTATTTTTAACTTTGACCTAAAAGTTATTGTTTTGCTTCTCCCTTTCATTATGAATAATTAACAGTTTTAGCGTCTGGTTTAATAAACCATAAAACCATGCGTCATGGGCTGTGTGTGAAACATCATGAGTGAACTAATTTTGGGATTTTTCCTGTACGTTTGTTTATATATGGAGAATATTTTCGTTGGTATATGATATACTTATGAAGATTGCATATCTACCTAGAAAAATAATACAAATTCTATGAAATAATTGTGTTTCACAGGTAACTACAATAACGAAGCACACACGTTTTTTAAATGGTAAGTATACAATTTGTTGTGTTCCATGTATCCTTAATATTTAAATAAGAACCGCGGGAAAACCACATAAATAAGGACATTAAAATAAGGATAACAGTATAATAAATACACGAGGAAATGTTTCTCATTCATTGGTCTACATATATGGCGTGAAGTAAACGCACTACATTGCATTAAAATATTAACTTGGAAATAAACAAATACCACTTGTTCTAAGAACACAAGTGAATCCCAATGGGAAAGTTTTACTGGTGCAAATAAACACGTGTTAGTCAGAACTAAAATACCTACTTGAGGCTAACGGTCAGTCCCAAACTCGGGTTCAAGCGGCCAAATACGGTAACTGGTTCTGCAAAATTAGTATTTAAACTTCTGAAGTGAATTTAGAAGGTTATTGAGAGAAAGTTATCAACGGGAGTCCACAGCAGACATGGGGAAGTTTTTGGTAAGCAAATTAATAATAATAATTAGAAGAAACTACCTTTTGCCCGCGGCTTCGCACTTCGAACTTTATTTTACGTATAAAATAAACCTTTGTCTTGAATCACTCTATCTATTAACAAAAACTGCTTCAAAATCCGTTGTGCAGTTTTAAAAATACAGACAGACACGGGCGTGACTTCACTTTATACTATGTTAGTGATTATTATCTATATATTATATTATAAACAACTTGTTTACAGATCATAAGCACAAATTAGGTATTAAGATGATCATCAATCACTTTTAAATTCGTGTAATTCGTGGAAAATGTATTAAACTCAAATTAACAAAGAGGTGCTTATTACTTACTATTCGAAACTTTACAGCATGTATAAAAAATATTTCGACCATAACATGTCAGAGGCATGGCAATTTGATAAACTCTCAACACCAAAGTTGGCCACTCTCATTCTATAAAAAGAAAAAGTAATATCATTTATTTTCTAAAATAAATTGAAAGCGCTGGAAAGTTCTACGTATCTGTTTGCACTAGATATTGCGGAAGTTGGAAGTTGGTTAGAGCAGAATATTGGTGCATTGTAATATACTTACACTTCAAGATTAAACAAAATTTGGAGACTTTCCAAATTGGCACAAAGATAAGATAGAGTTAGAAGTAGTTTGAGTTTATTGTAATTTAATAGTAAAGCAGTAAATAGGCATAATTAGCTATACACATTTTGAATTCAAAATAAGCTGATACTATAAATGTTTAATTTCTTTCATTTCAGATCTTACTCGTGATCACTATAGCCATCTTTTCATCGTCATCAGCAGCATCTAGCGGCAACCCACATCTACCTGAGCTATCCATATCAGATAGACTTCACCAACCCATGTACAGACATGTCAATTCTTACAATTCTGAAAAATCTGGAAATTGGCCACCGTTTGAGTCAGCCATCTTGAATCAGCAGCCATTATATAGAACAGCCAAATCTTACAATCCTGGTAGAAAAGGGAATTGGCCACCATTCGAGTCAATCACGCATGATAGACTCTATCAACCTTTGTACAGAGATGCCCAATCCCACAATTCTGGCCAAAAAGGCAATTGGCGACCCGTCGAGTCGGCCATGTACAGACGAATGGATAGACTTTACCAACCAATAAGAACTGCCAAATCTTACAATTCTGGCAAAAAAGGTAACTGGCCACCATTCGAATCAGTCACGCATGAAAGACTCTATCAACCAATATATAGAACTGCCAAATCTTACAGTGGAAAATCTGAAAATTGGCCACCGCTTCAAACGGCCATCTTTAATCAGCAGCCAACATATAGAACAGCTAAAGCTTACAATGGACAATCTGGCAACTGGCCACCGTCCCAGGCAGCCATCTTTGATAAGCAGTCAACATACAGAACTGCTAAATCTCACAGTCCCGTCAAATCTGACACACCTGTCAAACATCCATTCGAATTGGCCATGCTTGACAAACTTCACCAACCAATGTACAGACCTGTCAAATCTGACAGACCGCAGTTCCCGAGAAAAGGAGAGACCATGTGTAAAGGAAAGGTGTGCAAAGTGAAGGTGGAAGCTTGTGAAGATTGTCAATATGAAATGCCTTTGGAATTTAGTAGGAGTAGTGGGATGGGTTTTAGGAGTGTGTAGGTTTTAGTATTAGTATAGCAAGGTGGATTTTGGACATGCTTTAATTGAATGTAAATAGTTATTAAATATGTTTAATATTTAAAGTGGTATTGTTTCATTCATAGCCTTTTTTTAACAAAAGAAAGTACGTACATATTTTAGCGTAGTTAAAACTAATTAAATCAATTCATTATCTTAACTAAATTGTCCGAAGTAAGTCGAATACTTTGTAAATATAAACTTTTACTCGTAACGTTTATATAGTCATAAAAAATAAATAGTAAAACACTTAAAATAATTACCATATCTTGCAAAATCGTGACCTATTTGCCCTGAAACTTTTTATGTTCGTACGTCAATATTACCTAATTTATTCAAAAAAGTTGTCAGACTTTACAAAACAATGCTAAAATAATGTTGTTTCCGGTGATTAACTTTGCTGTGCAAAGTACACCCTAATCCGAATTTATGCAAAATATCACTGATCTGAAAATAATCTGTTTGTGTGTTAATCTACACCAACCGTCCAATTAACGAAAAACTGTTCTTAAAAATTGCTGCAGCGTAGAGATAGCTTTTTCTCAAATTATTAGGTAGTACTTATAAAAAAGAGGAAAATAACAAAACATTGGTGCATCGATCACTGGTTGAGACCAGTTTATTTATCTCTAGTCGCATTTTACAACCACACTTATTTAAGCACTACATGCACCTACAAATAAAAATCTGTACACAGGATGGAGGAATAAATGTAGTAACTATAAAAAACCTACATTAATCGCATCTCATTATGCCTGTCAACGTCTCAACTTACGTCGGTGAATAAGTGAGGAAGACGTCCAAGACGTATATAGTTATAAGTACAAGACGTACTTCTTTAAAAACACAAAACACTACCGGTCTTTTACCGTGTCGTATGTCTTGTTTAGCCTTGTGAATGTCCCCAGTCCAAGCTTGGCTAAATACGTGCGCGCTCGTCTCCGAAAAAACAATTAAAAAGATAAACGTCAAAGTTTTCCCGCGCAAAAATAGTTAAACTTTTTTATGTTGGTCACAACTATGTAGGTTATTTATTTACCAGTTCTCAAGTTAAATGTAAATCAATAAAGAGGTTGAAGCACAGGGTGGAAGTGTCAAAGTTTTTCGCGCCAATTTTATGAAAGGAGTTTGTAGTGTAAAATGTGATAATGAAACTTTTTGAAGATGGCGCTTGTGAGAGTTCTGTGTTTGCTGGCCTTTTTGGCTGCGCCTGTGAGCTTGCAGTCGAGGATGGACACGGGAGTTCCAGCTGGATTAATGTCCGTCTGTACGTAAGATTATGCTAATTAAATAGGGTGTATTATTAGACATGAAATTATACAAAATACGAACTTACAATATTTATTGTGAGTTTGTATTGAGCTAATTCTATTCTGATCATAATAAGATGACTTTATAGAATAATTGAATATTTTTGAAATACGCTACTTACTTAACGTAACTTTCACGATATCGCCATTTTTAGTTATTACTTCGATTACCATTTAATTCATAATTAGCTTAAACCGGTTATAGAAATATGTACCTATGAGCTTCAGATTATCTTATTAGTAAAAAAAGCAATATAAATGCAAAAACGGTGGTTATCCTAGATATAATTTTGAAACCTAAGTAGGTAATAAGTTAATCACAAGATATACTTGTATATAGATAACACTAAAACAAAGGAAGAATGTATTTAACTGTACCTTATTGCGACTATCTGAAAGCTTAAATTTAATGAAGAAAAGAAATATAAATGCTATACCTAGTACTAATATAAATGTAATTTATAATATGTAATTTTAGTGCCAATTTTCTTGGATTCCGTAGTGCTTAGTTCTTTGTTAAGTTTTGTATTCTTAGGCTCAAGCACTTAACAAGATATGTAAGGATCATGTAGCGATGAGTAATATAGTATTGCATTTATCAAGTTAAGGGATTTATCATATAATCAACAGTATTTAAAACATAATGTAAACTTTTTATAAGAAGACTAAGTAAGTACCCACGGGGATAACTTGACAATTTGCCGGTGTACTTAACTATTAACCAACATACTACCTACATAATAAAATGACCATCACAAATGACCACACTGATACAAAGAGGAAAATAAAAAAAACTAACTTTTTTTTTTCATTCATTCATACTTCTTTCGAATTTTGATCTTGAGCATATATACCATGTTCAGTCGCTTATCTTGAAGTTTAGGCAAGCTTTTTACACGGAAAAGCATCGGTAGGAAAAACGACATTTATCTAATAAATATTTACTTAATGCATCAATAACACTTAACTGTAAATCACGTTTAAACACTTCTAAAAAACTTAACCTCCGACAAAACTCATGCATATTCACCTCCTTAGCTAAATCCTTTTTTCTAACTTGTTTTTTTTTTCTTGTATATTTTTCTGACTTGTAAAGGTCAGTCCACTCATCCCAGGCTGCCCTTGCGAGTAATGTTGTAATGTTTCAACTGCTTCAAAATGTGGCTTATCAAACTAGCTGTCTAAGCGGTCTTGTAAATGGACTTGTAAGTTTGGGACACTTTAGTGTGGAAAGCCGGTGATAGCGGTGACAATTGCTCGCGGCTTCGCTCGCACTTGCATCCCCTATTTCACCCCTTTAAAAGTGGCATTTCCAAAAATCCTTTCTTATCGAATGCCGACGTCATAACATCTACCTTCATTCCAAATTTCAGCCCAATCCGTCCAGTGGTTTGGGCTGTGCGTTGATAGATCAGTATATTAGTCAGTCAGTCAGTCACCTTTGAGTTTTATATATTTAGATATCTATAGAGAAGGATGCGATGGTAGCTCATTGGAAAAGGATAGAGATATGCTCGACTAAAACAACAGTGATCAGCACGATGACTTGCTTGATGCGTATTTTTTTTATAAAATCTTGAATCTTTTCTTTGGACGTGCTTACCTAAAATAATACAAAAATAATGATATGACAAAACAATACGATAATACACAAACGAGCAATACGATAATACATAAGCGAGTGTGGCGTAGCGGTTCCAGTGTGTGCTTTTCATTCAGACGCACCCGGGTTCGAATCCGGCCCTACACCAATGACTTGTATTTTCAAGTTATGTGTGGATTTGCACTCGCTTAACGGTGAAGGAAAACATCGTGAGGAAACCGACATGTTTGAGGACCACAATATCCGAGGACATGTGTCTTCCGTGGAAGGACCTGGGCGCCCACCACGATGTATCTGCCCAAGAAAACTCCCCTAGCGGATTAATTCTGCGGGGGAGTCACGACCCTCAGTCATGAGGAATACGACTCAAGAGAGAGAATACACAAACAAAATTTCACTTTATGTGTTAAACCTATTTTTTTTTAATTTGCTTGTTACCACATCTTCATCGATAACTTCGTATTTGAAATTAAATTACTTAAAAAATAATGAAATTAAAAAGTCCATACATTCAAGTGACCGTGTTCGCGTTTTTTATGCGTTAGTGTGTTCCTACCTTGAAAGATAAGGCTCCTACAACGTAACGTGCGTGATTTAAATCACTCTCGGATTATCACATAATTGGCCTCTTGCAGCAATAAATAATTGGATGAAACTATTCTTATTGTTGCCAAATATTTAGCTTACAAGTAAGTTGGTGCTAATTAGTTAATAATTTAATCATATCTAGACAATTAACGCTAATTAAGTATTTAAACGTATAAAAAAAGTGTATCATGAAATTAGTTTATATTGTGTGATTTAAACAAAACAAGGTTAGGTACTTGATTTCATTTTCGAGGACACGCCGAAATATGATAGGTATAATAATTATTTAGTTATTTTATATTATACTTTGTTATAATTAATTAATATAATTAATTAATTCTATTTTATGTTAATTTGAATTGAATGTAATGTAATGTGATTTTCCGATATGGGTCTCAGTAACCCGAAATAAATGAATTTTAATTTTTAATTTTTAATTTTTGTAGTAATGCCTCATTAAAAACTAGAATAAAGGCAGTGAGACATGTGTAAAGCTTTTTTTCTTTTGCAATGAAACAAGCACTTTATTTATGTAATTATGATATTACTCGTTCTGTTGGTCTCTACACATTATACTTATGTAAATCCCGTAAAACAAATAACAGCAACCCATCTACATCGCTACAAACTGTAAACTCCATTTAAATCCACGCAATTTAAATTTACACCCTCCAAATAAAACTGTTTTAAAACAAATAAGTCCGAGTATTTACAAGATCTAAAACGAAGCCATAAAACATCCAAAATACGAAAGTAATAGCCTGGGCCTAGAACTAAATTACGTGGACCAAATGTAAAGTTGGATGAACCTGAACATCTATCTGAGAAAGCTACGCTATAAAAACTTAGTAATATATTCTTGTATAAGACAAGTATACAGCAGTCGTTACTCCGCGGTTTGAAAATCTCGAAGCCAAGGATGGCCACTCGCGTACATACTTGGTTTAGATCAAAGTGCAGAATGTTTTTTCTCAAAATATTTTCATGCATATGACCGGATCTCTCTACCAGCACCACTAAAAATTGCCATAAAGTCACAACAAGAACAACTCTTGGAACAAAGGTTGCCTGCAAGAGATACATATATAACAAGCAGAAAGTAGGCAGGTAGACACCGTTTAATGGTGGAAGTGCCGATGTGTCGAACACAGCGCTTGCCTCTACGTTTATTGTACGGACGGCAAAGCTTTGGAACACTTTACCAGAAGCTGTGTTTCCTGTGAACTACAATCCAGGGGTCTTCAAATCTAGAGTTAATAGGTATCTTCTAGGTAAGCGTGTTACACCCTAGGATGCAACAATGCTTAACATCAGGCAGACTGTAGTCAAACGTAAACCTAACCCACGTAAAAAAAATGTTTACTTACATATCTATAGGCACACTTTAAAACTATAGTAACCGATATGATTCCAGTAATTGTGTATAGTGACAAACGTTTGTGTTTTTTGTGGCTAAATACCCGTAAATAAATATCTTAGCTAATCTTCATCGCATAGCTAAACGAGATAACTCGCTAAGTCTTGATTGTCCTGTCACTGAATGTAATTCTAGCCTTCACTGCTGAGGCAATATACCTTCCGAAAACCATTGCAATTTGTGTACCTAATCACGCTTAAAGAGATCCTTAATACTAGTTATTAAAATTAATCGCGACCAAACTAATTTTAGTAGATAAATAAGCACTTATTTTATTTTGTTTAAATAAAGTACTCTGATCAAATTAAATGCTCTGAATATGGCTGATTTGTTGTGATGAAATTTAATATAAGTAGAATTGGTCGTTCTAAGGTGTCTAAGTATACTTATATGTACATTATATGAATTCGACTCAACTTATAAACGTACTAGCCGGTGCCTGCGACTTCGTCCGCGAGGAATAGTTATTTTGGGCATTAATTCTTTGAATTTTGAACCGTATTCGCAGCGCACGCAACGGAAGCCCTCAAAGATGAATATTTTTCCCCATTTTTTCAACGTTTTCCATTGTTTCTTCGCTCCTATTAGTTGCAGCGTGATGTTATATAGCCTAAAGCCTTCCTCGATAAATGGTCTATTCAACACAAAAATAATTTTTCAATTCGCACCAACAGTTCCTGAGATTAGCTCGTTCAAACAAACAAACAAACCAGCTTTATAATATTAGTATATATTATTAAATAAAACCTTGAGAGACCTCTAGTATTACGAACGGTACGAACTCCGAATGTAACATAGGCTAGTAACTTTATATCTCAAAACAATGCAAGCAAAGTCGCGGGCATACAATACTACACACAAATATACATAAGTACAGCTATGATATAAAATGCGTCACCCAGTGAGGTCGGTGTTTTTGCTGGCGCCTCATTAGTATGCCACTAACATGTGTATAGTTTACTATTGTTTGACTCCCAAATCTGCGGGTGTGTGGTCAAGGACTGACAGAGACAAGTTATTGAATTATTGATGGGAAATGTATGAATCTATCTGTGTAGTGCATTTCGGCGGTTTAAGCGACTGCTTTTCATCCTGACGCAACCTGGTTCGAACACGGCCCTACACCAATGACATGTTTTTTAAGTTATGTGTGGGTTTACTCGCTAGCGGTGAAGGAAAACATCGCAATGAAAGCAACGTGTTTGTGGATCAACAAATCCGATGACATTGTCTTCTATGGACCTGGGCGCCCACCACGATGTATCTGCACAAAAGAACTTCCATTAATGAATTAATTCTGCGGGGGAGTGACTACCCTCAGTCATGATGAAATACGACTCAAAGAGAGAGAGTAAGGGAGAGAGAGAGAAAGAGAATATCTGTGAAATATATTGTACGCAACATTAATGGAAACTAAGATTGTGGCTTTAGACCTATTATTTACAAATAAACGACAAACACGAATAAATGTTATTGGGTTGTATGTAACCCTGTATAAGAAGTGATTGATTGACATGTGTGTGTTTGTTTGACAAAACAATAGACGCTTCCTTGAGTCGCATGACATGTTTTGATGTCCTTTCTTTTCAATGTTATTGTAAGGGGAATAAACAAATGACTAAGATTGTACCTAATGAAAGATATAGCGAAATCATTTTTTTCATTTTCATTTAATCGTGATTAGATTATTCATTATTTTATAACTTTTATGTAATAAAAAGAACTAAGTACTAATTAAAATAGGTACATCATACATTGATTAATACCCACGCTTACAATGCATTATACAATTAAGTAGTTTTTTTGTTTTTATCGCAATGAAAATCTGAAAGTGTATGGCGTCTCGGAAGCTTTAGGTAATGAAACTTTACTACCACTATTTAAGATACATACATTGCATATGAGAATAAACAATCTTACAAAAAATATTGCAGAAGGAATTGGCTAAGATTAGAAACGCAAAGCGTGCGCGATTCTTCGAAATCTTTGAAGCAAGTTTATGATAAAGTGGAGTTTTCCAATGTTACCTGATCCTGTATTCCACTTGGCTCAGTTCTTCTACTGTGGCGTTAGCATAATATAGCTTTGAATCATAATATGATTTGAATTATGTTCGGTGGTTAGACATAAGGTAAAACACTGTATAGTGGTAAACATAAATGCGTATTTTGACGTTTATGTTTACCACTCATGTAAATGAAAATTTCAGTGTACTTATTATGAGTAATATTTTATAAGATGTGTTTTTTTTTCAATCCTAGATTAATTATATATTTATGTGTATAAAACTACCTATGCCAATATACATTTATGTCAAAAACCGTAACACATTTATTTGTGAGCATTTCAAAGAGCTAACAAGTCTAGATCGGTTTAAAATACGAATATAAGACAAGCGAAAACCGCAAGGCACCACTGGTGAATTAAAATCACGCAATATTGGTATAGTTAGCGATGCTAACCCCTTGTTCCATCTACTCAGGTATTCACAATCGATGGGAACTTTCGTCAGTTTTCTTTTAGTTAGATAGTTTAGGTCGAATTTGTTAGTTTGTTCGTTTTTAGCTACAAATTTTCGATCGTTATCCATAGTTTGTTATTTTTGTATTGTCTGCTTTAAATTAGTTGCATTTTTTTAAACATAATTCTATGTTCTATAGGTTATCAAAAATACTGCTTAATATTGAACTAGTTAAAAGTGGTTTAAGTGCGCTATAATGTAAGCAAGTTTGTATGAGTGTTGTGCGCTTTGGTGTCAAGAATTTTCATACTAGCCGAGGGTCTCTGGTTTACCGACTATAGCACCTGTATGATAGACAGTCGGGACCTATTTATATATTTTTCATTATCATCATCATCATCAGCTCTATAAAAACTACTCGAAGCATAAGCCTCCCTTAATTTACGCCAATAATACCTACATATATTCAGCTATATGCTCAGATATTTCCTTTAAACAAAGTAAGTGTTCTTAACAGAGAAGATAACAAAATGCCTAAGCATATAAAACATTAAAAACTACCAAATCACGGCAGCTAAGCTAAGCGGGGTATGTTGCAAGTTTCTGCAACGAGAGTAGTATAGGTAGTAGTTTGTGAGATCAGAGGCCGTGGGCAATCTGCCGTGTGAACTGTAGTACCTAACTATGCAGATTTGTAGGTTAGGTACGCCTGAGTTTTATGTCCTAGTATAAAAAAATACTTGCAAATAAACTGAACATGTCATTCTTGCACAAGCTTGATAAGGCCCACTTGCACAATGTTTCTTTGACATGTTTAGCGACAAATGTCCCTATTTAGTAAAATAATAGCTAGTACAACACAAAAAAGAAAATTGTCAGAAAAATAACGTGAGTTATAAAGACACATACAATGACTTGTTGCAGTGTTTATCAATTTAAAAGTTAAATTATAATAAAATAATAAATATTTCAGGACATATCACTCAGCGCCATCTAACCCCATACTACGCTTACGCTTATATCATGGGTACTAGATAACGGATATACATATATACTTACATATAAATAAATAAATAATAATAAATATTCCGGGACATTGCAAACATCGCCATTTAGCCCCACACTAAGCAAACGCTTGTGTCATGGGTACAAGATAACGGATATAATACTTATATACTTTTATTTTGTAAATACATACTTATTATACATATAAACGATCAGACTCAACACAAGTATTTATAAATTTTATACTTAATTCATAAATACTTGTGTCATTGGGGATCCAACCCGCAACCCCCAGATTAGAAGGCAGAGCCACTACCAACTAAGCTAACGGGCCAGTCATATAGCAGTGAGACATTACTATAACGGTTAACTATTAAGTTAACCGCTATAGTAATGTCTCACTATGGTTTTAATGCGTATAGTTGTTGCGTTTGATTTAGGTAATAAAACTATCCTTAGCTTATCATTATACCTGTAATTATTATATTATAACAACATGGATTAAAATACAACCAACAAAAAATGTTACATTGTTCAGAAGCTTCCGGATTATGTAGGTACAAGGTCTTCAGGGTCTACTGACCCTTCTTCATAATCCGGTCTTTGTCGTTGCAAAATATCCTGACCTGGAAAGGATAATAATATTGACTGATAAGAAAAAAACTTTCCACGTCCATACTGTCTTGATTGGTAATATGAATTTGCTGTCCGCTATTAGTCACTATAACTATACAAACTGACGAGTATTCTGTGAGAACAAGCATCATTTGCTTGAATACACATCGAGCGATTCACTAAATAGTAAATACGTAAGTACTCAACTTACATGGGATTTTGACTTCTTATCGAATGAGAGTGGCCAACTCTGGTGTCAGCTTCAACAGTTTTCACGGTGTCGTCCCGCTGGTCCAGAAAGACATAAATCATCCTTTTTCTAATCACATCCAAGTCTGTCATAGTTAAGTAAGGATGATACATTGTTTATTTACGTTTTCAGCTCAGTTTCTATTTAATTACGCAAACTGTTACAGATACGAGTGTGATTACTGAGCTTTTTTGTTTCGGTCTGAGATAAAAAAAACTAGAGTAAACTATCCATAGTTTCACAAAAGTACATACCAAGGTGCTGCTTTTGAATATCTAGCATTAATTTAATACCTGAATTAGCACCACATTAGCACACACTTTTAATCCCTACTTAAATTACTAAGCGCCTTACCAACAAACATCGCATTGCAGATATATTCGTACCTACCTATTAACTGCTGAAACTGCGAAACTATGGCTAAGCAGGTGATGTTGCAGTAAAATACCATCGCTGGCAGAAACTAGTGTTTTTGTTCGACCTACTTACTGGGCCAGGCCATTGAGGTGGTGAAATGACCTGCAGGTCGATGTACTCAATTACCTACATGCCTACAGTTTAATGAAATGAAATTTGTCCATATAACTACTGTATGTAATTTAAATACCTATGTACAAAAAACTAATAATGATCGTCACTACATGTGTGAGTATTAGTGATTAGTATTACTTAGTACTTAATTAACTGAAATTTGTACATATACTGTATCTAATTTAAATACCTATGAACAAAAAAGGAATAATGATCACAGCCATCACTCTAAAGTAAAGTCTGCAAATTGTAAATACGTATCAGAAGATAATTAAATTTACCAGTGATCAAAATGATCCGTGGGTAGGATTTGATTAGGTTGACCATTTCGGCATATGAACTTTTGCGTTGCCACAGAATACAGAATACAAGCGATTGCTAGATCTAGTCAGAACAACTACGATTACATTTTGTTATTCTTCCACGCTGCAATAGATCGACGAATCATGATGATTTTTGATAGAGTAATAGATATCCCGAAGCAATGCGAGCGAAGCCATTGACATCCATTAGCAAATAAATAAATATTCAATTTTCTTTCTTCTTCCAGGTCCCGGCTCCACGAAGCAGGCAGTGATCCCGAAGTCCCAGATCAAGTACCTGACCTTCCTGGTGCAGGGCAAGGGTCGCACTAGGCAGCGGTACTCCTACTGGAACGCTAGGAATATTGCTAAGGATCCCAGGATTGATTTTAGCAGGTTAGCAATGTACCACTTATTGTAAAATTTAAAAGGGGGCTGGTTTTTATTTAGTGATCAAATGCAAACTAAGATTCCAAGATAAGAATCTAACAACAGACAACACTAACCATGCATGCTAAAATATTAACGCATCGCTATCGTTCTTTCTTAGGAAAAGATGAATAAAGTCCTGTCAGCAACAAAAGTGGGTTTGTTGGTTTATAGGGTGTTTTTCATTCACGCCGCGATCATCATGTTTTTGCTATGGTAGTAGTGTAATGTTGTTGAAGCATTTTATATGTCAAAACAAGGGAAGCAAAACCGTAGGCATTTACTAGTAACGTTGGTATAAATTAAGCTAGACTACAACAATAACAGCAGCCGGTTTGTAGTCAAACATGAACCTATTTTCTTAATACCTAAATACTTGTTTTCCAGGAAGACCCTGCTGCTAGCGGTGGGGTACCTGGACAGCCCCACCTTCCCCATCGGCACCATGCTCGCCAACGAGTACGAGGCGCGCGGGTACAACGTCATACTCGTCGACAACCAGAGGTTCGCCACCGTGCACTATTACTTGTGAGTACCTACCTTTATCTACCTGCATAACTAACACTATTAAGTATTGGCGTAAGAAGGAGGAGGCCTATACCCTGCAGTGGGACCCATTAGGCTGACGATGATGATGATGATAATAACTAACACAGGCATAGGTGAAAGTGATGATGATCTTCCAGACGGAAAGAAAGAAAGAAAGGTAGCTCAGAAAGAAAGATATTTGCATCTCGCATATACCCGGGTAACAACGTTCTTATTATTAGGTACTTGTGAATATTATGTACATACTTTTTGAAACTTCCATTTTATTTTAAGCTGCTAATAGGACTGATCATATTAGTTCTAGCAGCTCAGATATATCAGCACCAGATGGAACCGTTAAAATGAACCAAACAACTACATGTATGGAATTAAAATTATACTATTTTATACATGCCTGGGATTGTCTGGTGATTCTCCTGATTGGGCCCTTCTACTCGTATATGCCATATCTGTAGACCTAGCAATCTTGTTCGTGTCATCAAATATATCATACTGATTTCCACGTTTCCAGAGCAACTCGCCTGATGCGACCTGTCGGTAAACTCGTCGCCGAAGTGCTGGTCCAACTGACAGAGGCTGGCCTCAACCCCTCCACCCTGGAGCTCCTCGGCTTCAGCCTGGGAGGCCAGACCATCAGTTACATCGCCAGGAATTACCAAACCATGACCGGGAGGAACATATCCACTGTCATCTCTCTAGAACCTTCCGGCCCTTGCTTCAGAACCTTAAATGATACAGATAGACTCGCACCTTCCATCGCAGACTTCGTCCTCGTCGTCCACACGAACATAGACGGCTTTGGCATGGCAACACCGATGGGGCACATAGACTTCTACGTAAACGGCGGAGAGTACCAACCTTCCGACATATTCTTCTACCCATGCACGTCCACCTGCAGCCACTTTAGAGTTCTACCTCTTTGGTTGGCTGCCATGAAAAACCCGGGCAAATTCTTAGCAATAAAATGTAGAAATATACAAGAGGCTAGAGATAGCCAGTGTTATAAAAATGTTCCTCTAGTAGTTAATGAGATGGGGCTGGGTGTGGATAGGAGTAAGACGGGTATATTTTATTTGTCCACGAGTAAGGGACATCCGTATTATTTAGGGGCTAAAGGGTTGAAGGAGGAATACGCGTATTGGAGAACGATATCCAATATCAATGACGGGAATGAGACTGAAGTCTATACGTGAAAGGAATATACGTGAGGGGTACATGGAGTAACAAAGGGTACCTATTACTAATTAACAATAGTTCCAATGAAAAGAAGCAGAATATCAATTAATTTCGTGATATATTATGCCTGCTTACATACACCTACGTTATGCGAATATTAAATAAAATGTGCTGTGACCTACGAAACAAATTTCAAGCATTTATAGGAAGTACATAATTTCTGGGAAGCCGTAAAAATATTACGAAGCATGTTCCCGATTAACAAACAACAAAATCAGTGATATTTTATAACGCCTACATATTATCACATGGCAAAAAGTTATGAAACGGTATAACATAGGTACCTTAGGTACCTAACCGAACCTATAGAATAAATTTTAATAGACTAGGTAGTACAAATGTAAACTATGATAATACTAAGTGAAAACAAAGGAGTATTACTCGTATTTTTATTGTCTCAATATTTAATATTTATTATGTAACTATAGTAGGGTGATTAAATGATTGGTACGTTAGTGTTTTCTTTCAATGTCTATCCTACATTTCAAATTACATCATTATTTTTTACATTGTAAAAAATAATTATCATCTGTATCATGGCGCTATTCTTTTTGTTGTATAAAATGTTGTATAAAAATAACAATAGGTACCTTATAAAAACTATACTTACGGGTATTCTAGAACAACAGCTCTTTTTGTTTGTAGGTTTTTATCAATGGAAAAAAGAGATAGTTTTGTACCTATACCTAATAGTAAAAACTAAGAAATAGGTTATCCTTTACATGATTAATAATTTTAATAGACAATGTGATTAATAAAGTGTCCGCATCAAGTCACAACTTTATTCTAAACGCGGCTTTAGTAGCTGTCAAAATAAATCTGCCATGTAAAATAATACCCATACACTGAGAAATCCCAAGACACCAAGTAATAAAATCAGTGTAAAAAAATTACAACCATACACACGCTCACTCATTACTTTACTTTGCCTAATATTAGTAGAAAGAAGACTTGTAAGAATTAGAATAAAAGGATTGCAAAAGTGTCTTGATAGTGATACAGGCTACTCTTCAACGCAAATTTACGCGGATGAAAGTACTAGTAATATATTTATTTACTTATTATTCAATTTATACTGGTCCACTGCTGGGCAAAGTTCTACCTTTATTCCTTTCACTACTTCCTTTTAATAATAATAATAATTTAATAATATCATCATAAAAAGTAATACAATGTGATTGTTGGTTTATTAGTAATTCTTACTTTCACGGGTTCCGCAATGGAGCAGCGAATCATCGTCATTTGAGGCAGCTTGGCAGTATAGAGTCCTGAGTGGTGTATTAGTCTACATTTTGCAGAATGCCAGGGAGACATCAGACATACAGCCGTATGTGAGAAAAACAAGATATTTATTTAGTAGTTAAAATAAAATTATGTGGTATTTTGAAATATTAAAGTGGCAACTCACAAAGTCTAACGTCAAAATTATGACGTACATTCAAGCTGTCATGTCGTCTGTCACTTCTGTCAGTCAGGCAAGGCAAGGCTTCGAGAAGGGGAAAATCCTTGACGGTCTTTTCTTCTATCTTTCAAAATGGTGTTTTATTCGCGCGGGTTTCCTTCCAATTTTCTTCTTTCGTATGTAAAATGAACTGTAAATAACCCAAGTCACAAGCATAATCCCCTACTTCGTGTTGTAAAAATTGTGCGTTACCGAAATCGACTGTGATACGATTAATCAATCATCAAAATTGCGGCTGTGAATTCTATAAAATCAATTTCTAGTGTGTTGTTTGTATTGTGTTATTTGGAACAACTTACGTAAGTATATTGCAATATATTCATGTTAAACAGGTCTCGATGTGGCTTATGCACCGCGAGCTTCAAAGACGAGTTATTTCGGTAAAAACGTTAAACGCCCCTTGCGCGTTGACGAGCGAGCCTGCAATATGTTTATTTTGGCCAGTGTTGTCACGCTATCGTAAAAAAACTAGTTTTATATCGTCAAGGCCGGGTACATGTAGGCACACTACCGCTGTACCTATACAAGTATGTAATAAATAACTGTGGGAAGCCATATAATATTTTCCCCTGTAGAGACTTGGCATTGGTTAATTTCTTGATTTGAAATGTAATTGATGTTCATTGAAATGTTTTGCGAGTAGGAAATGGGCCAATGAGTGAGATTACTGGGCTGTTAGTGTCATAACATTATTTGATGTATAGCTGAGCAGAGTTTTAAAATGTTGAGAACAAGTTTAAGTGGAATTTATGGGTGTGTATTTTTGTTTAAATCTACTTTGAGCCATATATGGGAACCTGAATATCCAACTTTATTATTTACTAATTACTTAGGTACCTACTTACCTTCTTATTACATTAAGTACTTACCTACATGTAATTGTAATGAAATAAGACTATACCTTAACTGAAACACATAAAATTGATAATCCTATGCATTAACTATGACTCAAACAAACACCTGTACTCTGTGAAGTAACAAACTAATTTTACCTAAATACTTTAAATTCAGTAAATTACAAAGTTTGGGCAGGTCAATAGGTATAAAACCACTTTGTTTGCATTTGGTGATTAAATTCTACACTCACCTAAATACTAAGTACTTATAATGCTTGGAATACATTAGATTAGTTTTTGGAACTAGGGTAGCAAACTAGTGCTTCTGGCATCATGTAGACAATTTACTAGCTTTATTTCTAAAAGAAGAATTTGATCTGGGCAAGAACAGTGCAAGACAGGAATTAACTACCGGTGTAAAGGGGAGGAGGCTTTTGCCCAATTCTGGGCTCGAATGAGCTGGTCATGATGATTCCTAAAAGACAAAACTAACTAGCTGAGCTGTGGCTGTATTGGGGCATCACAATCTTTTTTTTATTGTGTTTGTCTTTCAATAAATATGTTATTTCATTCTTTCTTTTAGATAGATAGATAAACTCTTTATTGTCGACACATTAAAATGAACAGTACATTAAACAATTATTATTTTTATTCATTCTTTAGTGAGTCCCAAGCCAGTAGGTACAGCTTAAAAACTAGCTTTGTGTATTCTAGGCATTAACTAATTACTTGCTGGTTGTGACTAATTTCCCACCCATTCTTGATGTTTGACCAAGTTAATCATAATCAAAATATCCATTTATTCATAAATACGTCATTTCTTTAAGTATATATATTTAATGTTCAATATACATACATTTGATTCATATAAATTTAAAGATAAAGATAAGATAAAAATTATTTATTTCCACTAAAACAGGTTATCATTTTTACATTATATAAAAGTATCTAAATTATCAAAGTTCAAATTCAAATTGGGGTCCTGTCTACTGCTTTAGGATTCCCTGTGTTGCAGTATCCAATTTAAATGATCAATTTACCATTTAAAGTTGGTGTGATATTAATAATACACATTGTGAAGTTATTACTTATCTAGGTATCTTCTAAGTAAGTGTGTTACACCCTTGGCTGCAGTAATGTTTAACATCAGGCAGGCTGTAGTCAAATATAGCCCTATCCCACATAAAAAGTTAACTAAACTCTTTTATTACTAGACAGTTGAAATTTGTAAAGATGATGTATGTAACTCATTCTGTTACCACTATCACTACCCAATGACATAGGTAATAAATTAATAAATACAGCAATCATGGATTTTCGCAGTTTATCTTAGATTATTAATAATATAATGAATGAATAGAATGTAATTGAAGGTTCTAACTTTAAGGTCCTTCCATTAGAGCCCAATTCATACTAGACCAGTTATATAAATATTGTGAATGAGTATTTATTTTATAAAACTTGATTCATTGCTCTGTCTGTACTTTTAATATCTTTGTAGACCATGTAACAACAAGATTATAAACTGTTACTTTCATAAAAATAAGATGTTTCTGTAGGTACGTACTCCAAAGTGTGAGTAGTTTTTAATACTACTTACTCCGCTGGCGCAGCGACCCAAAGTGAGTCTTGGCCTCCGATACAAGAGATCGCCACCGGTCCCGGTCTTGAGCCGCTTCCCGCCAGTCAGCTACTTGAAGCACGCGTAGATCTGACTCCACAACGTCCTTCCAGCGGTACCTCGGCCGATCAACGGGACAACGGCCACTCGGGACACCGAGTTTTTAATACCTTAATAAAAATAATGAATATCTAACTAGTTATCATTGTTAAGGTTTAGCCAAAGAAATTAAATATGTACAAAATAATAAGGACCTAAGTACTTAGGTACTTAGGTTGTTACCTGAATAAAACCTGAAAATTAGTCTTTAAGTAGCAAAAGTATTCAATGTGTTGGTTGAACAGGAGGTCTCACACCACAGAGGAGATTTTTGATATTATGACTTTTGGTATGGCAAATATACTTAACTACTTAAGTAGTAAGTATTGTGATACTTAATGGGCCAGAAATTGAAAAAATGGATTACTTGAGTACTTAACTATTAGTATCTAAAATAAATAGATTTTGATTTGATATTTTTTTTGTAGTTGTCATTAAGTAACTACTTACTTACGTAAGTAGTTAGTGTGAAAAAAGTTTATAACATCCTCAACATCCAGCTTGTAACAGTTTTTAATAATAGTTACCTGTGAAGGAAAATTACGGAAATATGTTTCATTAATATACCAACAAATAGAGTGCAAAGCCCCAGACTCTACAAATGTACAAAAGCATTAGCAATGTCAACTTCCCGACTGATAAGACGGGCTCGTAAAATTCTCGATATAACATCATTTGTGTTTATAGCACCGATTGCTAGAGGTTCCATGAGTTTTTGATTGGCTGGGATAGGAACAAAATGGACCAACGCGCGGCGCTTAGTTATGCATATTTAAACGTACCGCTAGAGGTTCTAGTGCATTGCGATTTTATTATACTAACTATACTGACTGGCCTGATAGCTTAGTTGGTAGTGGCTCTGCCTTCTAATCTAGAGGTCGCGGGTTCGATTCCCGCATGACACAACTATTTATGTACTATTTATAATTACTTGTGTTGAGTCTGGTCGTTTGTATGTATAATAAGTATGTATTTACAAAAGAAAAGTATATAAGTATTATATCCGTTATCTAGTACCCACGACACAAGCGTTTGCTTAGTGTGGGGCTAGATGGCGCTGTGTGCAATGTCCCGGAATATTTATTTATTTATTTATTTATACGCCATATTGTTTTACATTATATCATGCCACTATGTCACCTGAAGCAATACCCGTACTCAACAACACTGTGCTCCAATGTGCAACTGACTAGAATAGCATCGGTACTCAAACGAGACTGCCGTAACACACCGTCAAAAACTGAAGCGATTCGGGATAGATGTTTTGTATTTTGCTAGAAGATCTAAAACAATAGTTATTTGCCATGTTCGGTAAACCTCGCATCGCTAGCGTGGCGTAATGTTTTAAAAATACGTAACTATTCAATTATATGTAACGGTTGTAATTTATATCCACCACTCTAAAGTTGAGTGAAAGAAAATCGCTTTTACTTTTCCTCATTAAGTTACCGTTTTACTTTTCAAATCAGTGTATTCAGTATCTAAGTACTTAATTCAGTTCTAACACATGTACAAATGTTCGCCCCATACAATTGGTGTACATTATACATACAGTAGTACATATTAATTCATGTTAGTATGCGTAGGTATATAGTCCTTATGACCATATAACTACAAAGTAAGACAATACCAAACCCCAGCCAAGCAAGGTCCGTGCAATACCTAACAAGATGCAAGTCCGTGCAATCGGCAAGTCATGGCGAGCCGACGATGACGTCACAAGGTGAGACCGGCAATTATGCACGTGATGTCAGCTCTCTTAGATCATTTATTTGTGAAGTTACTAATAGTATCGGATCTGAGATCTGCCTGCACCTTTGTTTAACACATGTTGATACATATACACATATAGGTACATAGTTATCTCTCTTTGAGTCGTATTTCCACAAGACTGATGGTCGTGACTCCCCCGCAGAATTAATTTGTTAGGGGTGTTTTTGGGCAGATACCTACATCGTGGTGGGAGCCCAGGTCCTTCCACGGAAGACACATGTCCTCAGATATAGTGGTCCTCAAACATGTCGGTTTCGTCACGATGTTTTTCTTCACCGTTAAGCGAGTGCAAAATCTACATCATCGTCCACTTCTGGACATAGGCCTCTCCCAAGGCACGCCACTCATCGCTGGGCATGCGGGTTGGCGAACGCAGAACGCTCATCGCACTGGTATCGCTGCTGCCCGACATTAGGCTACGTGTTTTCGGGTGGATATACCGCCATCTTTCGGTTCGCCAGAGCCTCATTCGTTGGTCAGCAGGATGACCACTTGCAGGTTGAGGTTGACTTGGAGCATGCAGAATGATTTGCCCCCTTCATCCCACTAAATCCATACTTAACTTGAAAATACAAGGCATTGGTGTAGGGCTGGATTCGAACCAGGGTGCGTCTGGATGAAAAGCAGGCACTGGAACCGCTGAGACACATTCGCTTTTACATAGTTATAGCAGGGCTTATATTAATAGGCATTTTTATGTGCCAGATTACGTATATACAACATATGTATATACAATTTTAAAAATAATTTTCATTTTATGAACCTACTACATAATCACCGCAAGGAAGGTGTATTATGTAGTAGGTTCATTATATGTGAAAATTTCGTATATTCAAAGTTTTATCTGTATCAAAACAATGATTGCTAGTTTAGGTCCATAATATTGTTAGGAACTTATAACATGTATACCTACTCTAATACAATTAATAGTACGCTAAATTTAAAATACACATTGTCTCTTTGCAACGTTTACCCATCCGAGGACCGACCGCGGCGGCAGTTTCTTAGCGGCCACAGGCTTCATAAGCATGAGTAACTACACAGTTACATCGTGTTACAAACTTGGCAAGATAATTCCTCTGCACTCGCAGTAGAAGCCAAATAATGACGTCACCACCAACGTCATGCCCTGCGGTACTGAGTCCGTGACGTCACAGTATGCTAATATATTGCCCCTTCGTCTGGGTTTAATTGGTGAAACTCTAGACACCAGAGTTCGCCTCTCATTCAAAGTTTCTGAACAGCTGTACCACATAATCGTACCTACACCATCTTCACTACTTACAGGTACAAATATAGCTAGTTAGAAATTAAAAAAATAACTAGTAGCATTTGCTTAGTATGGGGCTAGATGGCGCTATGTGAAATGTCCGAGAAAATTTATAATATTAGTAAATATACTGTTACATCAACGTTACAAACTTGCCAAGATAACTCCCCTGCGCTCGCAGAAGCCAAATAATGACGTCACCACCCACGTCATGGCCTGCGGTACTAAGTCCGTGACGTCACAGTATGCTAATATATTGCCCCTTCGTCTGCCCGGGGGACTGTACAAATGTACATGTTTTAATTATTTATTTAAACCCTCGGCGCTACTAGAGTTCTGTTATTGCACAGGGTTGATAAACCTTCGGCCACAGGGCCCTGCGATTTTCGCTTAGTTTTAGTGAAGTTTGACCTTGGAGTTAAATAAAAATAAGATGAAGATAACTTTATTGAGCAAAAACTAAGGTTCTAATACAATTTTGTTCGCTACACTCCACACTAGGATGCAATTTACCTGTATTGTGGAGTGTAGGCTCTTCTTTAGGATTAGACATACATAAATACTGGACTGTTTAAGAGTAAATACGTTGATTTTACATAAGATCAATTTGCTATTGTTCGTACTTACTAAACCGAAATTCATTTAAAAAGTTTTCTAAGCTATTATAACTTGTGGAGTACGTATCATCCGAATTTCGATGCAATATCCGCTGCGCAAAATGGAAAAGAAAAAGATACCAACATATAAAATATTATAAAACATATCGTCGATTTTGTCGATAAAATTACGAAAATGTGCCATGAACGGACTTCTCGATAAGTCCCTTACATAAGGGCAGATTGAATGACCTCTTGTTCTCAACGCTTCCAAAATCCTTCTAAAGATGCCTTAAAACCTCAAGGAGAGTGTTGGGGTACAGTTTATATCTTTTACTAGTGAAGGCCCGCAGCTTTGCCTGTGTTGTTTCGGGCTAAGTAGCGTATTTTAGTCTCTAGATCGTAATAGGTATAACTGCTGGCACGTTTAGAACACTACAATTTAAAATCGCCATGATCTATCGCTCCCATACTCCCAGGCTTACGAGAGGAACCAACAGACAAAAACACGTCCAGTTACATTAAAACCAGCCTTCTTTTTGGAAGTCTAATCAAAATTTGTAAAGCCCGGTTTAATTTGTCTGTCTTCAAGACGAGAGTAAACCGGTTTCTTCTAGGCAAGTGCGCTAGATCGTAGATTATTACGTCGCTTAACATCAGGCAAGTTGTAGTCAAGCGTGAGTCTATCTCATGTAGAAAAACAAAGGATAACTATTATGAATACAAAAGTTTTTAAAGAAGAACATTTTATTTGTGTCTATCTGTGTATACTAAACATTCAACAAAAACAAACGAACACACCTAACTATTCCCAGCCTATAAAATCATGCAGTCGACCTCTCGTCACATAACACTGGCCCATATATTTGTGAAAGAAGCCCAACCCTGGCCGCGACCAATTTTCCAACGTAATGTATGATGCATATTGGGCCAAGGTCGCCGGGAAGCTTTGTAAAAAGGAGACCAAGTTTGGCATCTTTTCAGTCTTTGAAAGAATAGCTGGTGTTTGTGAGTTGATGGGATTAAATTAATGTTTATATTTTAACATTAATAATTACTTTGTTTAAAACGAGTATAGATCCACTTGCGCAACTATTTCTTAATCCCATTTACTTAGTGACAAGACAACACTGCCTAGTAAAAGTATCTAAGCTGTCTGTTTTTAAGAGTCGTTGTGCAAGCGAATCTTAATCTTTTGCTTACGCGATGTACTTATTTATTTATCGTATGACATTTTTTTATATCTCTACTTCATAAATTTATTGTTTTTAAATACGCAATTGCATCTGCAGTTAAGGTTTTAAAATCCTCCATTTATCCGTCATACTTAAATAAGAGTTAAAATAACTACAACGTAACGTAATTAAAATATAACAGAAGATTACAATGGCAAAAAAGTAGGAAGAAGGGTTCTTTCTTGCAGCTAAAACTTAATTTGCCCAATTTCATTACATACAGATAACATAAGCTGGAAAGCGATTAACTTGATAACTACGTGATGCACGCGGTTTTATACGAATAGTTTCGGGAACCTATAATACCGCATTTATACAAAAAAACACGGTGATCCATTGCTCCGCTGCAGTGTAAGTAATAAAATAAACAAACTTTCGCTTCTGTATATTGTTATCATAATTTTATTTTATTTTGGTCCGCAACTGTACTTATACTGATACCTACATCAATTCTACAATTTACTTAAGCACACTAAAAAACCTTTGCCCATATAATGTCATACTCAAACCAAAGTACTTACCTACTCTCCATAAACTACACGTCCACTTTTATATACTTACCTGTATGTATGAGTGTACATACCGGCTTATCTCAAGGATAGCCCCGATTACAGACACCGCTGACACACTAAGTAGTTTTTATATAGATATCTATCCGACACTAGTGCTGGCACCTTAATTGACCTACTTTACAAATTAGTTGCATAGGATTTTCACGTTTTTTATATACTGTTTGTTTTTTAAGCGGTTTTAAGTAGTTAAAAAATGATCACGACACTGGTAGGATCCTAAATATAAAAAAGTTATCTGTAATAAAGATTTGTTGATTAATATTTTTTTTTAATACTAAAATATTTACTAAATCTAAGCTCTGTTTTTAATTAAATTTCTAGACCTTCTAGTGCATGATCATCGAGAAGTTTGTATTTTACGAACATGACCTTAAATCTTTCAAGTAAGTACGAGTACTTACTTGTCTACTTTGACTGATTGCTTTTAAAATTGATGAAAACATTAAAGCATTTGTGATAAAAAAAATTATTATTAAACGTAAAAATGTAATAGTACAACTATGTAACACTATACATACAATGTATGCTTATGAGTTACAACAATCGAAACAAATATACAGACAGACAAACAGACATACATTCAAACATTCCTAATTTTATCAGTAAACCACTACTATGGTAAACAATATTGACTTTAAAATGATTAAACCATCTCCTATCAATTGATTTCTTTATCAAATACAGATAAAAACATCAGTGTGTTTCGAACTTTTTCCTTTGTAAGTACTACATTGAAAAACAATCGCGTTTTTGCCATAAATTTTTGATGTTGAAGAATTACTTTACCTACTTCTTGCAAAGAAAATTATTATTTGAGCAATGTTCTGGGTTCTTTTACTAAATCAGAAACTGTGACTAAATTGTTTACATGAAATAGAATGACAAAGATAATGTAATTTAGAAGTTGTTTGTGCGTGATTTAATATTTAATTGAATTGCAAATCCAAAGTCTGTGATTAAATAAAACAATATCAAGTGATTAGCAGGTTATAAGTACATACATAATATTGTTTCCAGTGCATAAAATACTTACTTATCTAATCGCTAACTAATGAGACTCGATTTATGACATTTTTCACTAATATTTGTTAATTCATTACTATTTGTTTTTCAAAATAATCCTACTATTAAATAATTGAGTACATCTTCATAGCACGTGCCAAAATAAGAGTTATATCACGATAACTGACAATAACTGACTCATTATTATGTAAAGGATAATATTCAGTTATGAGTTTTATAGTAAAACGCATGGTTAATAGATAGGAACGTGTGAAATAATGTGATAAGGTTTTGAGGATTATAACAAGTGACTGACAATGGGAATCAAGGGCACATTTTCGTTGGGTATGTATTTTTTTTAAAAGGAGAAAGGGGTCATTTTGTACGTATATTCTAAACATTTCATTATTTATTTATATTTACTTAACACATATAAATAATTTATGGCGGACTGGTCTGAGTGGCGTGCCTTGGGAGAGGCCTATGTCCAAAATGAAACGACTGTAGGCTGATGATGATGATGATGATAATTTATGTAAGAAAGGCGAAAGTTAGTGAGTGCGAATGCATGTGACTGTGTAATACTGTGTATGTTCCTTCTTCACGCTCAGACGGGTTTACCGATTTTGATTAAATTTGGTATGGAGGTAGATTAGACCACAACCCCTATTTTAAAACTTAAAAGAAATTTAGAAATTAAGAGGACGCTCTGACTATTTGGTTGCAAGGATACGTATTTCACTCAACATGGACAAAAGCAACCAAACTAAAATTTAATTGTCAAGATTCATCATTTCAGTGACTATATTTTTGAATAGCATAACACCAACGGCCAACTTTAATACAATTTCAGATTTAAAATTCGCCACTGCGTCGCCTTAACGCGGTTAACATAGTTAGATTAAACCTTGGATGAAGACATTTGCTCCTTAAATCCGGCATGAAACGTCGCGAAAGACTAAAAATACTTCCTTCATATAAAAGATAACTAGAGTAGATCAAATATCTGAAAGCCATTTCATTTTAACGCTTGAACTGCAATATCCTAAACACACACACACACGTATAGAAAATAAAATTGTCATTTATTATGCCACAAGAGTTTGGCACGAGTATGAAGGTCAGAATATTATCTGGTGACAGAAAGACAGGAAGCAATAGTTTATGTGTAATGTTATTATATTCAGTGACGCAAAATATTGCTCTGCTTGTGAATACTCTCTTATATAATATAATGTATTTGCAGTATTTGATAGGGATATTGCTTAACTTCGACATGTGACACAATCTACTATTTACCTATATTGTCTGTTATAATTTTATTGTATGTACTATTGTGATTACAAATCGTAAGCCTTGATAAGTAAATAAAACTTGCATTGCTGGTATTAGGCCGGTAGGAAAAACAATCCAAAAGCCAACCTCAAACATGTTGGTTTCCTTACGATGTTTTTCTTCACCGCTAAGCGAGTGCAAATCCACACATAACTTGAAAATACCAGTCATTGGTGTAGGGCCGGATTCGAACCAGGGTACGTCTGGATGAATAGCAGGCACTGGAACCGCTGAGCCACACTCGCTTACAATTCACGTAAAGTAATGCGTTCTTGTCTGTTTGATTGCAGGTGACATAAGATGGCTGCGGTTCACGCGTGACAGTAAGAGAGACATGAACCAGGGCGGGAAGAACGCCGGCGAGCCGCCCAGACCCGACAATAAACGTGAGTACCTTACTCGGGCGCTTCTGTGCGTCGGAGAACACAATAAATTGTAGGTTCCAGCGGTTGCTATTGCGTGTGCCGTTAAGCAGTGAAATTAGAATACCATTACTCTGTCGTTAAACCATGCTATAGACCCCTAGGGTGGTTTGAGTACTGACACCAGAGATGACCCTTACGAAGTTTTCTTTTTACCTTATTTATTCACTTAAACTAGACTGTGTCCTCCGCCAGAAATCATATTTCCTCGTGACTGAGGGTCATGACTGCCCCGCAAAATAGATTCTTTGGGAAAATTAACTTGGGCAAGTACATCGTGGTGGGCGTCCAGACCTGATCCTACCACAGACCTCATAATTTGTGATCCACAAATATGATATAGAAATTGAGGAATTCTTCAACACTGACAAATATTAGACGTACAATGAAGAAATAAAGAAAGAAACATTTGCTTATTATGGCAGATTTCAAACACAATCAAGTACACAAAAAACCATAAAATCTGCCACAACACAGCCCCCACTCAGCATAATGCTGGTTGTGTGGAAGCAATGAACACAATAATACCTGTCTCAAGCAACTACAGAAAACTTTCCCAAACTGAGCAGCAAAAGTCACCATTCGCCTCCGAGAGTTGCAAACAATTAGATGGACTAATCTCAATTATCGTCTATCCCGAATAAGCTACAAGAACTGTGTAAGTTTCCAAGAATCGTCTGCGAAGTTTTGATGCGTAGAGACTGAGTTGACCCTCGGTGGCAAAGTATCTTTTCTATACATATAAAAGGTTGATAATGTTAAGAAATCTGTCGATGTTATTCAGAAATGACCCATAAAATAAACTATTCTGATGCGGAAAATTCAAATAAAGCCAAGAAACCTTTGAATTTCAGTGATTGGGGACTAACTATTGCTTTAAATTCCCATATCACGCTTGATTTTTATCTTGTATAACATTGTCCGAATAAATTATTAGGATCAAGCTAGTGATTAGTGATAGGTACTACATTTACTTATATCTCGCGATAGTAAGCGTGAAGCACCTGCAACTGAAGGATATGTCTGGATATGTCCCATCAATCACGATACTAGCACGTCCTATAATTCAAACCATAATGTTTGCAAAATTAGGTGGACAAACCAGCGGGAGAAAAGCTGATGTATTCTACCGAAGAACTTGAATAAAAGTTGTCGATTCAATGAACACGGATCTCTACTTAGGAGGTTCTTGTTTTATCTGTGGTTTTATCTATATATCTGAGTAACGGAGGGACGGTCTGTTCTTTTTGTGTGTTGAGGCGTGATTGATTGGAAGGATTTCATATCGCAAAAATATTCTGCATTTGGCAGGCTTAGTTTTTGTGGCAGGTTTATACTTACAAAAAGTAGAAGTACGTACTTACTCATTTAGTAAGTAAATATAAAATAAATTTGGTAAAGTCACGCATCATTTTCGACTGTACCTATATTTGAATATCTAGTGTAATAGAACCATACCTAACAAATACATACATATAAGTAAATAAATCATACAAACATCTAAAACATACGGTAGGTACTCACAATCAACCCCACACATATAACGAACCTATTACCATAGCCGTATTTACGAAAACAATGCCGAATACAGCAATAAAACCCCAATAAAACGGCCGGCAATCGTATGACAATGTAATTCATTGCACGTTTCGTGTCGGTGCCATTTGCAATGCTAACGACGCGCCATTGATGGGTGGGCAGTGCTGGCCGAAAGAAAAGGCACATTGGACTTTAATTAATCACTGATTTAATGACAATGCAAGGATCTACGAATATTCATTATCGTAATTCAAAGGCATGGATTGAGAAAATACCAATATTATATCAAAAGCCAATTCCAAAAATGATACTTAAACACATTTAGCGATATTAATAACAAAAAAAAATTACATTATTGTTCTAATATCTTGTAAAATTTAATTCCAGCTAAATGTAATAAGTAAATAAAATTTGACGAGATATTGTAATTTGTGTAGCATATTCTATGATAGGTTATAAAATATAAAATATATAAAATTAACTTGTAAAATGGTTAAATGGGCTTAAAAGTCGTTGTACTGGGCTTCTGTGTACATGTAATTATGTTCAAGTATTTTATGTAAAATCTTCACTGTTGTATTGCATTCCCTCATAATAACCTATTATTAAATTTAAAATATAATATGGAATTGTAGCAGGTTAAAACCTAGTGGTTACAACTTATGCGGAAAATTATAAATTCTTCTAGGCGTGCCATATTAACAGCAATACACTGCTTTAGCTTAGGCCGGCGTTTCAAATGAACACCTAGCATTTACATCCCATCTATCCATCTACACCTACTGATGCTGTGAATGGCGAATTGTGTGTTTTCAACACTAGATAAGATAGTTATTACACTTTGTAAAGACAAGTTCATGTTATGATTCATCTTCGGCTGAGTGACATGGAGGATTACGCAAGATCTTGAGATAATCAAATCATTGTATCATCATCCACAGCCGTCTCTATCCCACTGCTGGGCATAGGCCTCTCTTTGCCTCCAAATCATTGTATACTTATATCAAATAACCCAGACTAGACT